>OU426982.1:2601195-2797030 GCA_911387785.2 Aelia acuminata
AATTTTATAAAGAAAGGAACAACTGAGGGGGAACTTAACTTTTGTAAATTTTCATTCAGTTTTAGGTGTATCCATTATTTACTCAGAAACGGCTTTAACGATAATGATAAAACTGCGTATTTGACATATGTATATGTCTGCGAATTCACAGCTGTAATTTCATGAAGATAGGAACAACAGAGGGGAAACTTAACTTCTGTAAATTTTTTTTCAGTTTTAAGTGTATCCTATATTTAGTCAGAAACGGCTCTAACGATAATGATAAAACTGCGTATTTGACGTATGTATATGTCAGCGAAATCACAGCTGTAATTTCATGAAGATAGGAACAACGGAGTGGGTACTTAACTTTTGTAAATTTTTTTTCAGTTTAAGGTGTATTCATTATTTACTGAGAAACGGCTTTAACGATAATGATAAAACTGCGTATTTGACGTATGTATAAGTCTGCGAATTCACAGCTGTAATTTCATGAAGATAGGTACAACGGAGGGGGTACTTACTTTTGTAAAAATTTTTTCAGTTTTAGGTGTATCCATTATTTACTCAGAAACGGCTTTAACGATAATGATAAAACTGCGTATTTGACGTATGTATATGTCTGCGAATTCACAGCTGTAATTTCATGAAGATAGGAACAACAGAGAGCGAACTTAACTTTGGTAATTTTTTTTCAGTTTTAAGTGTATCCATTATTTACTCAGAAACGGCTTTAACGATGATGATAAAGCTGCATATTTAAGATATGTATATGTCAGCGAATTCACAGCTGTAATTTCATGAAGATAGGTACAACGGAGGGGGTACTTAACTTTTGTAAATTTTTTTTCAGTTTTAGGTGTATCCATTATTTACTCAGAAACGGCTTTAACGATAATGATAAAACTGCGTATTTGACGTTTGTATATGTCTGCGAATTCACAGCTGTAATTTCATGAAGATAGGAACAACGGAGGGGGAACTTAACTTTTGTAAATTTTTTTTCAGTTTTAGGTGTATCCATTATTTACTCAGAAACAGCTTTAACGATAATGATAAAAGTGCATATTTAAGGTATGTATATGTCAGCGAATTCACAGCTGTAATTTCATGAAGATAGATACAACGGAGGGGGAACTTAACTTTTGTAAATTTTTTTTCAGTTTTAAGTGTATCCTATATTTAGTCAGAAACGGCTCTAACGATAATGATAAAACTGCGTATTTGACGTATGTATATGTCAGCGAATTCACAGCTGTAATTTCATGAAGATAGGAACAACTGAGGGGGAACTTAACTTTTGTAAATTTTTTTCAGTTTTAATTGTATCCATTATTTACTCGGAAACGGCTTTAATGATAATGATAAAACTGCGTATTTGACGTATGTATATGTCCTCGAATTCACAGCTGCAATTTCATGAAGATAGGAACAACAGAGAGGGAACTTAACTTTTGTAAACTTTTTTTTACATTTAAGTGTATCCATTATTTACTCAGAAACGGCTTTAACGATAATGATAAAACTGCGTATTTGACGTATGTATAAGTCTGCGAATTCACAGCTGTAATTTCATGAAGATAGGTACAACGGAGGGGGTACTTAACTTTTGTAAATTTTTTTTCAGTTTTAGGTGTATCCATTATTTACTCAGAAACGGCTTTAACGATAATGATAAAACTGCATATTTAAAGTATGTATATGTCTGCGAATTCACAGCTGTAATTTCATGAAGATAGGAACAACGGAGGGGGAACTTAACTTTAGTAAATTTTTTTTTACTTTTAAGTGTATCCATTATTTACTCAGAAACAGCTTTAACGATAATGATAAAACTGCATATTTAAGGTATGTATATGTCAGCGAATTCACAGCTGTAATTTTATAAAGAAAGGAACAACTGAGGGGGAACTTAACTTTTGTAAATTTTCATTCAGTTTAAGGTGTATCCATTATTTACTCAGAAACGGCTTTAACGATAATGATAAAACTGCGTATTTGACATATGTATATGTCTGCGAATTCACAGCTGTAATTTCATGAAGATAGGAACAACAGAGGGGAAACTTAACTTCTGTAAATTTTTTTTCAGTTTTAAGTGTATCCTATATTTAGTCAGAAACGGCTCTAACGATAATGATAAAACTGCATATTTAAGGTATGTATATGTCTGCGAATTCACAGCTGTAATTTCATGAAAATAGGAACTACGGAGGGGGAACTTAACTTTTGTAAATTTTTTTTTACTTTTAAGTGTATCCATTATTTACTCAGAAACGGCTTTAACGATAATGATAAAACTGCATATTTAAGGTATTTATATGTCAGCGAATTCACAGCTGTAATTTTATAAAGAAAGGAACAACTGAGGGGGAACTTAACTTTTGTAAACTTTTTTTCAGTTTTAAGTGTATCCATGATTTACTCAGAAACGGCTTTAACGATAATGATAAAACTGCGTATTTGACGTATGTATATGTCAGCGAATTCACAGCTGTAATTTCATGAAGATAGGTACAAAAGAGAGGGAACTTAACTTTTGTATATTTTTTTCAGTTTTAAGTGTATCCATTATTTACTCAAAAACGGCTTTAACGATAATGATAAAACTGCATATTTAAGGTATGTATATGTCAGCGAATTCACAGCTGTAATTTTATAAAGAAAGGAACAACTGCGGGGGAACTTAACTTTTGTAAATTTTTTTTCAGTTTTAGGTGTATCCATTATTTACTCAGAAACGGCTTTAACGATAATGATAAAACTGCGTATTTGACGTATGTATATATCTGCGAATTTACAGCTGTAATTTCATGAAGATAGGAACAACGGAGGGGGAACATAACTTTTGTAAATTTTTTTTCAGTTTAAGGTGTATTCATTATTTACTCAGAAACGGCTTTAACGATAATGATAAAACTGCATATTTAAGGTATGTATATGTCAGCGAATTTACAGCTGTAATTTCATGAAGATAGGTAAAACGGAGGGGGTACTTAACTTTTGTAAATTTTTTTTCAGTTTTAGGTGTATCCATTATTTACTCAGAAACGGCTTTAACGATAATGATAAAACTGCATATTTAAGGTATGTATATGTCTGCGAATTCACAGCTGTAATTTCATGAAAATAGGAACAACGGAGGGGGAACTTAACTTTTGTAAATTTTTTTTTACTTTTAAGTGTATCCATTATTTACTCAGAAACGGCTTTAACAATAATGATAAAACTGCATATTTAAGGTATTTATATGTCAGCGAATTCACAGCTGTAATTTTATAAAGAAAGGAACAACTGAGGGGGAACTTAACTTTTGTAAATTTTCTTTCAGTTTAAGGTGTATTCATTATTTACTGAGAAACGGCTTTAACGATAATGATAAAACTGCGTATTTGACGTATGTATATGTCAGCGAATTCACAGCTGTAATTTCATAAAGATAGAAACAACAGAGGGGGAACTTAACTTTTGTAAATTTTTTTCAGTTTTAATTGTATCCATTATTTACTCGGAAACGGCTTTAATGATAATGATAAAACTGCGTATTTGACGTATGTATATGTCCTCGAATTCACAGCTGCAATTTCATGAAGATAGGAACAACAGAGAGGGAACTTAACTTTTGTAAATTTTTTTTTACATTTAAGTGTATCCATTATTTACTCAGAAACGGCTTTAACGATAATGATAAAACTGCGTATTTGACGTATGTATAAGTCTGCGAATTCACAGCTGTAATTTCATGAAGATAGGTACAACGGAGGGGGGTACTTAACTTTTGTAAATTTTTTTTCAGTTTTAGGTGTATCCATTATTTACTCAGAAACGGCTTTAACGATAATGATAAAACTGCATATTTAAAGTATGTATATGTCTGCGAATTCACAGCTGTAATTTCATGAAGATAGGGACAACGGAGGGGGAACTTAACTTTAGTAAATTTTTTTTTACTTTTAAGTGTATCCATTATTTACTCAGAAACGGCTTTAACGATAATGATAAAACTGCGTATTTAACGTATGTATATGTCAGCGAATTCACAGCTGTAATTTCATGAAGATAGGAACAACAGAGGGGAAACTTAACTTTTGTAAATTTTTTTTCAGTTTTAAGTGTATCCTATATTTAGTCAGAAACGGCTCTAACGATAATGATAAAACTGCGTATTTGACGTATGCATATGTCAGCGAATTCACAGCTGTAATTTCATGAAGATAGGAACAACAGAGATGGAACTTAACTTTTGTAAATTTTTTTCAGTTTTAAGTGTATCCATTATTTACTCAGAAACGGCTCTAACGATAATGATAAAACTGCGTATTTGACGTATGTATAAGTCTGCGAATTCACAGCTGTAATTTCATGAAGATAGGTACAACGGAGGGGGTACTTACTTTTGTAAAAATTTTTTCAGTTTTAGGTGTATCCATTATTTACTCAGAAACGGCTTTAACGATAATGATAAAACTGCGTATTTGACGTATGTATATGTCTGCGAATTCACAGCTGTAATTTCATGAAGATAGGAACAACAGAGAGCGAACTTAACTTTGGTAAATTTTTTTCAGTTTTAAGTGTATCCATTATTTACTCAGAAACGGCTTTAACGATTATGATAAAGCTGCATATTTAAGATATGTATATGTCAGCGAATTCACAGCTGTAATTTCATGAAGATAGGTACAACGGAGGGGGGTACTTAACTTTTGTAAATTTTTTTTCAGTTTTAGGTGTATCCATTATTTACTCAGAAACGGCTTTAACGATAATGATAAAACTGCGTATTTGACGTTTGTATATGTCTGCGAATTCACAGCTGTAATTTCATGAAGATAGGAACAACGGAGGGGGAACTTAACTTTTGTAAATTTTTTTTCAGTTTTAGGTGTATCCATTATTTACTCAGAAACAGCTTTAACGATAATGATAAAAGTGCATATTTAAGGTATGTATATGTCAGCGAATTCACAGCTGTAATTTCATGAAGATAGATACAACGGAGGGGGAACTTAACTTTTGTAAATTTTTTTTCAGTTTTAAGTGTATCCTATATTTAGTCAGAAACGGCTCTAACGATAATGATAAAACTGCGTATTTGACGTATGTATATGTCAGCGAATTCACAGCTGTAATTTCATGAAGATAGGAACAACTGAGGGGGAACTTAACTTTTGTAAATTTTTTTCAGTTTTAATTGTATCCATTATTTACTCGGAAACGGCTTTAATGATAATGATAAAACTGCGTATTTGACGTATGTATATGTCCTCGAATTCACAGCTGCAATTTCATGAAGATAGGAACAACAGAGAGGGAACTTAACTTTTGTAAATTTTTTTTTACATTTAAGTGTATCCATTATTTACTCAGAAACGGCTTTAACGATAATGATAAAACTGCGTATTTGACGTATGTATAAGTCTGCGAATTCACAGCTGTAATTTCATGAAGATAGGTACAACGGAGGGGGTACTTAACTTTTGTAAATTTTTTTTCAGTTTTAGGTGTATCCATTATTTACTCAGAAACGGCTTTAACGATAATGATAAAACTGCATATTTAAAGTATGTATATGTCTGCGAATTCACAGCTGTAATTTCATAAAGATAGGAACAACGGAGGGGGAACTTAACTTTAGTAAATTTTTTTTACTTTTAAGTGTATCCATTATTTACTCAGAAACAGCTTTAACGATAATGATAAAACTGCATATTTAAGGTATGTATATGTCAGCGAATTCACAGCTGTAATTTTATAAAGAAAGGAACAACTGAGGGGGAACTTAACTTTTGTAAATTTTCATTCAGTTTAAGGTGTATCCATTATTTACTCAGAAACGGCTTTAACGATAATGATAAAACTGCGTATTTGACATATGTATATGTCTGCGAATTCACAGCTGTAATTTCATGAAGATAGGAACAACAGAGGGGAAACTTAACTTCTGTAAATTTTTTTTCAGTTTTAAGTGTATCCTATATTTAGTCAGAAACGGCTCTAACGATAATGATAAAACTGCGTATTTGACGTATGTATATGTCAGCGAAATCACAGCTGTAATTTCATGAAGATAGGAACAACGGAGTGGGTACTTAACTTTTGTAAATTTTTTTTCAGTTTTAGGTGTATCCATTATTTACTCAGAAACGGCTTTAACGATAATGATAAAACTGCATATTTAAGGTATGTATATGTCTGCGAATTCACAGCTGTAATTTCATGAAAATAGGAACTACGGAGGGGGAACTTAACTTATGTAAACTTTTTTTCAGTTTTAAGTGTATCCATGATTTACTCAGAAACGGCTTTAACGATAATGATAAAACTGCGTATTTGACGTATGTATATATCAGCGAATTCACAGCTGTAATTTCATGAAGATAGGTACAACAGAGAGGGAACTTAACTTTTGTATATTTTTTTCAGTTTTAAGTGTATCCATTATTTACTCAAAAACGGCTTTAACGATAATGATAAAACTGCATATTTAAGGTATGTATATGTCAGCGAATTCACAGCTGTAATTTTATAAAGAAAGGAACAACTGCGGGGGAACTTAACTTTTGTAAATTTTTTTTCAGTTTTAGGTGTATCCATTATTTACTCAGAAACGGCTTTAACGATAATGATAAAACTGCGTATTTGACGTATGTATATATCTGCGAATTTACAGCTGTAATTTCATGAAGATAGGAACAACGGAGGGGGAACATAACTTTTGTAAATTTTTTTTCAGTTTAAGGTGTATTCATTATTTACTCAGAAACGGCTTTAACGATAATGATAAAACTGCATATTTAAGGTATGTATATGTCTGCGAATTCACAGCTGTAATTTCATGAAAATAGGAACTACGGAGGGGGAACTTAACTTATGTAAACTTTTTTTCAGTTTTAAGTGTATCCATGATTTACTCAGAAACGGCTTTAACGATAATGATAAAACTGCGTATTTGACGTATGTATATATCAGCGAATTCACAGCTGTAATTTCATGAAGATAGGTACAACAGAGAGGGAACTTAACTTTTGTATATTTTTTTCAGTTTTAAGTGTATCCATTATTTACTCAGAAACGGCTTTAACGATAATGATAAAACTGCATATTTAAGGTATGTATATGTCAGCGAATTCACAGCTGTAATTTTATAAAGAAAGGAACAACTGCGGGGGAACTTAACTTTTGTAAATTTTTTTTCAGTTTTAGGTGTATCCATTATTTACTCAGAAACGGCTTTAACGATAATGATAAAACTGCGTATTTGACGTATGTATATATCTGCGAATTTACAGCTGTAATTTCATGAAGATAGGAACAACGGAGGGGGAACATAACTTTTGTAAATTTTTTTTCAGTTTAAGGTGTATTCATTATTTACTCAGAAACGGCTTTAAAGATAATGATAAAACTGCATATTTAAGGTATGTATATGTCAGCGAATTCACAGCTGTAATTTTATAAAGAAAGGAACAACTGAGGGGGAACTTAACTTTTGTAAATTTTCTTTCAGTTTAAGGTGTATTCATTATTTACTGAGAAACGGCTTTAACGATAATGATAAAACTGCGTATTTGACGTATGTATAAGTCTGCGAATTCACAGCTGTAATTTCATGAAGATAGGTACAACAGAGAGGGAACTTAACTTTTGTATATTTTTTTCAGTTTTAAGTGTATCCATTATTTACTCAAAAACGGCTTTAACGATAATGATAAAACTGCATATTTAAGGTATGTATATGTCAGCGAATTCACAGCTGTAATTTTATAAAGAAAGGAACAACTGCGGGGGAACTTAACTTTTGTAAATTTTTTTTCAGTTTTAGGTGTATCCATTATTTACTCAGAAACGGCTTTAACGATAATGATAAAACTGCGTATTTGACGTATGTATATATCTGCGAATTTACAGCTGTAATTTCATGAAGATAGGAACAACGGAGGGGGAACATAACTTTTGTAAATTTTTTTTCAGTTTAAGGTGTATTCATTATTTACTGAGAAACGGCTTTAACGATAATGATAAAACTGCGTATTTGACGTATGTATAAGTCTGCGAATTCACAGCTGTAATTTCATGAAGATAGGTACAACAGAGAGGGAACTTAACTTTTGTATATTTTTTTCAGTTTTAAGTGTATCCATTATTTACTCAAAAACGGCTTTAAAGATAATGATAAAACTGCATATTTAAGGTATGTATATGTCAGCGAATTCACAGCTGTAATTTTATAAAGAAAGGAATAACTGAGGGGGAACTTAACTTTTGTAAATTTTTTTTCAGTTTAAGGTGTATTCATTATTTACTCAGAAACGGCTTTAACGATAATGATAAAACTGCGTATTTGAGGTATGTATATGTCTGCGAATTCACAGCTGTAATTTCATGAAGATAGGAACAACGGAGGGGGAACTTAACTTTTGTAAAATTTTTTTTACTTTTAAGTGTATCCATTATTTACTCAGAAACGGCTTTAACGATAATGATAAAACTGCATATTTAAGGTATGTATATGTCTGCGAATTCACAGCTGTAATTTCATGAAGAAAGGAACAACTGAGGGGGAACTTAACTTTTGTAAATTTTTTTTTACTTTTAAGTGTATCCATTATTTACTCAGAAACGGCTTTAACGATAATGATAAAACTGCATATTTAAGGTATTTATATGTCAGCGAATTCACAGCTGTAATTTCATGATGATAGGTACAACGGAGGGGGCACTTAACGTTTGTAAAATTTTTTTCAGTTTTAGGTGTATCCATTATTTACTCGGAAACGGCTTTAACGATAATGATAAAACTGCGTATTTGACGTATGTATAATTCTGCGAATTAACAGCTGTAATTTCATAAAGATAGGTACAACGGAGGGGGTACTTAACTTTTGTAAATTTTTTTTCAGTTTTCGGTGTATCCATTATTTACTCATAAACGGCTTTAACGATAATGATAAAACTGCATATTTAAGGTATGTATAAGTCTGCGAATTCACAGCTGTAATTTCATGAAGATAGGAACAACGGAGGGGGAACTTAACTTTTGTAAATTTTTTTTTACTTTTAAGTGTATCCATTATTTACTCAGAAACGGCTTTAACGATAATGATAAAACTGCATATTTAAGGTATGTATATGTCAGCGAATTCACAGCTGTAATTTTATAAAGAAAGGAACAACTGAGGGGGAACTTAACTTTTGTAAATTTTCTTTCAGTTTAAAGTGTATTCATTATTTACTCAGAAACGGCTTTAACGATAATGATAAAACTGCGTATTTGACGTATGTATATGTCAGCGAATTCACAGCTGTAATTTCATGAAGATAGGAACAACAGAGGGGGAACTTAACTTTTGTAAATTTTTTTTCAGTTTTAAGTGTATCCTATATTTAGTCAGAAACGGCTCTAACGATAATGATAAAACTGCGTATTTGACGTATGTATATGTCAGCGAATTCACAGCTGTAATTTCATGAAGATAGGAACAACAGAGAGGGAACTTAACTTTTGTTAATTTTTTTCAGTTTTAAGTGTATCCATTATTTACTCAGAAACGGCTCTAACGATAATGATAAAACTGCGTATTTTGCGTATGTATAAGTATTCGAATTCACAGCTGTAATTTCATGAAGATAGGTACAACGGAGGGGGTACTTATCTTTTGTAAATTTTTTTTCAGTTTTAGGTGTATCCATTATTTACTCAGAAACGGCTTTAACAATAATGATAAAACTGGGTATTTGACGTATGTATAAGTCTGCGAATTCACAGCTGTAATTTCATGAAGATAGGTACAACGGAGAGGGAACTTAACTTTTGTAAATTTTTTTTTACTTTTAAGTATATCCATTATTTACTCAGAAACGGCTTTAACGATAATGATAAAACTGCATATTTAAGGTATGTATATGTCAGCGAATTCACAGCTGTAATTTCATGAAGATAGGTACAACGGAAGGGGTACTTAACTTTTGTAAATTTTTTTTCAGTTTTAGGTGTATCCATTATTTACTCAGAAACGGCTTTAAGGATAATGATAAAACTGCGTATTTGACATATGTATATGTCTGCGAATTCACAGCTGTAATTTCATGAAGATAGGAACAACAGAGAGGGAACTTAACTTTTGTAAATTTTTTTTTACTTTTAAGTATATCTATTATTTACTCAGAAACGGCTTTAACGATAATGATAAAACTGCATATTTAAGGTATGTATATGTCAGCGAATTCACAGCTGTAATTTCATGAAGATAGGTACAACGGAAGGGGTACTTAACTTTTGTAAATTTTTTTTCAGTTTTAGGTGTATCCATTATTTACTCAGAAACGGCTTTAACGATAATGATAAAACTGCGTATTTGACGTATGTATATATCTGCGAATTTACAGCTGTAATTTCATGAAGATAGGAACAACGGAGGGGGAACATAACTTTTGTAAATTTTTTTTCAGTTTAAGGTGTATTCATTATTTACTCAGAAACGGCTTTAAAGATAATGATAAAACTGCATATTTAAGGTATGTATATGTCAGCGAATTCACAGCTGTAATTTTATAAAGAAAGGAACAACTGAGGGGGAACTTAACTTTTGTAAATTTTCTTTCAGTTTAAGGTGTATTCATTATTTACTGAGAAACGGCTTTAACGATAATGATAAAACTGCGTATTTGACGTATGTATAAGTCTGCGAATTCACAGCTGTAATTTCATGAAGATAGGTACAACAGAGAGGGAACTTAACTTTTGTATATTTTTTTCAGTTTTAAGTGTATCCATTATTTACTCAAAAACGGCTTTAACGATAATGATAAAACTGCATATTTAAGGTATGTATATGTCAGCGAATTCACAGCTGTAATTTTATAAAGAAAGGAACAACTGCGGGGGAACTTAACTTTTGTAAATTTTTTTTCAGTTTTAGGTGTATCCATTATTTACTCAGAAACGGCTTTAACGATAATGATAAAACTGCGTATTTGACGTATGTATATATCTGCGAATTTACAGCTGTAATTTCATGAAGATAGGAACAACGGAGGGGGAACATAACTTTTGTAAATTTTTTTTCAGTTTAAGGTGTATTCATTATTTACTCAGAAACGGCTTTAAAGATAATGATAAAACTGCATATTTAAGGTATGTATATGTCAGCGAATTCACAGCTGTAATTTTATAAAGAAAGGAATAACTGAGGGGGAACTTAACTTTTGTAAATTTTTTTTCAGTTTAAGGTGTATTCATTATTTACTCAGAAACGGCTTTAACGATAATGATAAAACTGCGTATTTGAGGTATGTATATGTCTGCGAATTCACAGCTGTAATTTCATGAAGATAGGAACAACGGAGGGGGAACTTAACTTTTGTAAAATTTTTTTTACTTTTAAGTGTATCCATTATTTACTCAGAAACGGCTTTAACGATAATGATAAAACTGCATATTTAAGGTATGTATATGTCTGCGAATTCACAGCTGTAATTTCATGAAGAAAGGAACAACTGAGGGGGAACTTAACTTTTGTAAATTTTTTTTTACTTTTAAGTGTATCCATTATTTACTCAGAAACGGCTTTAACGATAATGATAAAACTGCATATTTAAGGTATTTATATGTCAGCGAATTCACAGCTGTAATTTCATGATGATAGGTACAACGGAGGGGGCACTTAACGTTTGTAAAATTTTTTTCAGTTTTAGGTGTATCCATTATTTACTCGGAAACGGCTTTAACGATAATGATAAAACTGCGTATTTGACGTATGTATAATTCTGCGAATTAACAGCTGTAATTTCATAAAGATAGGTACAACGGAGGGGGTACTTAACTTTTGTAAATTTTTTTTCAGTTTTCGGTGTATCCATTATTTACTCATAAACGGCTTTAACGATAATGATAAAACTGCATATTTAAGGTATGTATAAGTCTGCGAATTCACAGCTGTAATTTCATGAAGATAGGAACAACGGAGGGGGAACTTAACTTTTGTAAATTTTTTTTTACTTTTAAGTGTATCCATTATTTGCTCAGAAACGGCTTTAACGATAATGATAAAACTGCATATTTAAGGTATGTATATGTCAGCGAATTCACAGCTGTAATTTTATAAAGAAAGGAACAACTGAGGGGGAACTTAACTTTTGTAAATTTTCTTTCAGTTTAAAGTGTATTCATTATTTACTCAGAAACGGCTTTAACGATAATGATAAAACTGCGTATTTGACGTATGTATATGTCAGCGAATTCACAGCTGTAATTTCATGAAGATAGGAACAACAGAGAGGGAACTTAACTTTTGTTAATTTTTTTCAGTTTTAAGTGTATCCATTATTTACTCAGAAACGGCTCTAACGATAATGATAAAACTGCGTATTTTGCGTATGTATAAGTATTCGAATTCACAGCTGTAATTTCATGAAGATAGGTACAACGGAGGGGGTACTTATCTTTTGTAAATTTTTTTTCAGTTTTAGGTGTATCCATTATTTACTCAGAAACGGCTTTAACAATAATGATAAAACTGTGTATTTGACGTATGTATAAGTCTGCGAATTCACAGCTGTAATTTCATGAAGATAGGTACAACGGAGAGGGAACTTAACTTTTGTAAATTTTTTTTTACTTTTAAGTATATCCATTATTTACTCAGAAACGGCTTTAACGATAATGATAAAACTGGGTATTTGACGTATGTATAAGTCTGCGAATTCACAGCTGTAATTTCATGAAGATAGGTACAACGGAGAGGGAACTTAACTTTTGTAAATTTTTTTTTACTTTTAAGTATATCTATTATTTACTCAGAAACGGCTTTAACGATAATGATAAAACTGCATATTTAAGGTATGTATATGTCAGCGAATTCACAGCTGTAATTTCATGAAGATAGGTACAACGGAAGGGGTACTTAACTTTTGTAAATTTTTTTTCAGTTTTAGGTGTATCCATTATTTACTCAGAAACGGCTTTAAGGATAATGATAAAACTGCGTATTTGACATATGTATATGTCTGCGAATTCACAGCTGTAATTTCATGAAGATAGGAACAACAGAGAGGGAACTTAACTTTTGTAAATTTTTTTTCAGTTTTAAGTGTATCCATTATTTACTCAGAAACGGCTTTAACGATAATGATAAAACTGCATATTTAAGGTATGTATATGTCAGCGAATTCACAGCTGTAATTTCATGAAGATAGGTACAACGGAGGGGGTACTTAACTTTTGTTAATTTTTTTCAGTTTTAAGTGTATCCATTATTTACTCAGAAACGGCTTTAACGATAATGATAAAACTGCGTATTTGACGTATGTATATGTCTGCGAATTCACAGCTGTAATTTCATGAAGATAGGAACAACGGAGGGGGTACTTAACTTTTGTAAATTTTTTTTCAGTTTTAGGTGTATCCATTATTTACTCAGAAACGGCTTTAACGATAATGATAAAACTGCGTATTTGACGTATGTATAAGTCTGCGAATTCACAGCTGTAATTTTATGACGATAGGTACAACGGAGGGGGTACTTAACTTTTGTAAATTTTTTTTCAGTTTTAGGTGTATCCATTATTTACTCAGAAACGGCTTTAACGATAATGATAAAACTGCGTATTTGACGTATGTATATGTCTGCGAATTCACAGCTGTAATTTTATGACGATAGGTACAACGGAGGGGGTACTTAACTTTTGTAAATTTTTTTTCAGTTTTAGGTGTATCCATTATTTACTCAGAAACGGCTTTAACGATAATGATAAAACTGCATATTTAAGGTATGTATATGTCAGCGAATTCACAGCTGTAATTTTATAAAGAAAGGAACAACTGAGGGGGAACTTAACTTTTGTAAATTTTCTTTCAGTTTAAGGTGTATTCATTATTTACTCAGAAACGGCTTTAACGATAATGATAAAACTGCGTATTTGACGTATGTATATGTCAGCGAATTCACAGCTGTAATTTCATGAAGATAGGAACACCAGAGGGGGAACTTAACTTTTGTAATTTTTTTTTCAGTTTTAAGTGTATCCTATATTTAGTCAGAAACGGCTCTAACGATAATGATAAAACTGCGTATTTGACGTATGTATATGTCAGCAAATTCACAGCTGTAATTTCATGAAGATAGGAACAACAGAGAGGGAACTTAACTTTTGTAAATTTTTTTCAGTTTTAAGTGTATCCATTATTTACTCAGAAACGGCTCTAACGATAATGATAAAACTGCGTATTTGACGTATGTATAAGTCTGCGAATTCACAGCTGTAATTTCATGAAGATAGGAACAACGGAGGGGGAACTTAACTTTAGGAAATATTTTTCAGTTTTAGGTGTATCCATTATTTACTCAGAAACGGCTTTAACGATAATGATAAAACTGCATATTTAAGGTATTTATATGTCAGCGAATTCACAGCTGTAATTTCATGATGATAGGTACAACGGAGGGGGCACTTAACGTTTGTAAAATTTTTTTCAGTTTTAGGTGTATCCATTATTTACTCGGAAACGGCTTTAACGATAATGATAAAACTGCGTATTTGACGTATGTATAATTCTGCGAATTAACAGCTGTAATTTCATAAAGATAGGTACAACGGAGGGGGTACTTAACTTTTGTAAATTTTTTTTCAGTTTTCGGTGTATCCATTATTTACTCATAAACGGCTTTAACGATAATGATAAAACTGCATATTTAAGGTATGTATAAGTCTGCGAATTCACAGCTGTAATTTCATGAAGATAGGAACAACGGAGGGGGAACTTAACTTTTGTAAATTTTTTTTTACTTTTAAGTGTATCCATTATTTACTCAGAAACGGCTTTAACGATAATGATAAAACTGCATATTTAAGGTATGTATATGTCAGCGAATTCACAGCTGTAATTTTATAAAGAAAGGAACAACTGAGGGGGAACTTAACTTTTGTAAATTTTCTTTCAGTTTAAAGTGTATTCATTATTTACTCAGAAACGGCTTTAACGATAATGATAAAACTGCGTATTTGACGTATGTATATGTCAGCGAATTCACAGCTGTAATTTCATGAAGATAGGAACAACAGAGAGGGAACTTAACTTTTGTTAATTTTTTTCAGTTTTAAGTGTATCCATTATTTACTCAGAAACGGCTCTAACGATAATGATAAAACTGCGTATTTTGCGTATGTATAAGTATTCGAATTCACAGCTGTAATTTCATGAAGATAGGTACAACGGAGGGGGTACTTATCTTTTGTAAATTTTTTTTCAGTTTTAGGTGTATCCATTATTTACTCAGAAACGGCTTTAACAATAATGATAAAACTGGGTATTTGACGTATGTATAAGTCTGCGAATTCACAGCTGTAATTTCATGAAGATAGGTACAACGGAGAGGGAACTTAACTTTTGTAAATTTTTTTTTACTTTTAAGTATATCCATTATTTACTCAGAAACGGCTTTAACGATAATGATAAAACTGGGTATTTGACGTATGTATAAGTCTGCGAATTCACAGCTGTAATTTCATGAAGATAGGTACAACGGAGAGGGAACTTAACTTTTGTAAATTTTTTTTTACTTTTAAGTATATCTATTATTTACTCAGAAACGGCTTTAACGATAATGATAAAACTGCATATTTAAGGTATGTATATGTCAGCGAATTCACAGCTGTAATTTCATGAAGATAGGTACAACGGAAGGGGTACTTAACTTTTGTAAATTTTTTTTCAGTTTTAGGTGTATCCATTATTTACTCAGAAACGGCTTTAAGGATAATGATAAAACTGCGTATTTGACATATGTATATGTCTGCGAATTCACAGCTGTAATTTCATGAAGATAGGAACAACAGAGAGGGAACTTAACTTTTGTAAATTTTTTTTCAGTTTTAAGTGTATCCATTATTTACTCAGAAACGGCTTTAACGAAAATGATAAAACTGCATATTTAAGGTATGTATATGTCAGCGAATTCACAGCTGTAATTTCATGAAGATAGGTACAACGGAGGGGGTACTTAACTTTTGTTAATTTTTTTCAGTTTTAAGTGTATCCATTATTTACTCAGAAACGGCTTTAACGATAATGATAAAACTGCGTATTTGACGTATGTATATGTCTGCGAATTCACAGCTGTAATTTCATGAAGATAGGAACAACGGAGGGGGTACTTAACTTTTGTAAATTTTTTTTCAGTTTTAGGTGTATCCATTATTTACTCAGAAACGGCTTTAACGATAATGATAAAACTGCGTATTTGACGTATGTATAAGTCTGCGAATTCACAGCTGTAATTTTATGACGATAGGTACAACGGAGGGGGTACTTAACTTTTGTAAATTTTTTTTCAGTTTTAGGTGTATCCATTATTTACTCAGAAACGGCTTTAACGATAATGATAAAACTGCGTATTTGACGTATGTATAAGTCTGCGAATTCACAGCTGTAATTTTATGACGATAGGTACAACGGAGGGGGTACTTAACTTTTGTAAATTTTTTTTCAGTTTTAGGTGTATCCATTATTTACTCAGAAACGGCTTTAACGATAATGATAAAACTGCATATTTAAGGTATGTATATGTCAGCGAATTCACAGCTGTAATTTTATAAAGAAAGGAACAACTGAGGGGGAACTTAACTTTTGTAAATTTTCTTTCAGTTTAAGGTGTATTCATTATTTACTCAGAAACGGCTTTAACGATAATGATAAAACTGCGTATTTGACGTATGTATATGTCAGCGAATTCACAGCTGTAATTTCATGAAGATAGGAACACCAGAGGGGGAACTTAACTTTTGTAATTTTTTTTTCAGTTTTAAGTGTATCCTATATTTAGTCAGAAACGGCTCTAACGATAATGATAAAACTGCGTATTTGACGTATGTATATGTCAGCAAATTCACAGCTGTAATTTCATGAAGATAGGAACAACAGAGAGGGAACTTAACTTTTGTAAATTTTTTTCAGTTTTAAGTGTATCCATTATTTACTCAGAAACGGCTCTAACGATAATGATAAAACTGCGTATTTGACGTATGTATAAGTCTGCGAATTCACAGCTGTAATTTCATGAAGATAGGAACAACGGAGGGGGAACTTAACTTTAGGAAATATTTTTCAGTTTTAGGTGTATCCATTATTTACTCAGAATCGGCTTTAACGATAATGATAAAACTGCGTATTTGACGTATGTATATGTCTGCGAATTCACAGCTGTAATTTCATGAAGATAGGTACAACGGAGAGGGAACTTAACTTTTGTAAATTTTTTTTTACTTTTAAGTATATCCATTATTTACTCAGAAACGGCTTTAACGATAATGATAAAACTGCGTATTTGACGTATGTATAACTCTGCGAATTCACAGCTGTAATTTCATGAAGATAGGTACAACGGAGGGGGTACTTAACTTTTGTAAATTTTTTTTCAGTTTTAGGTGTATCCGTTATTTACTCGGAAACGGCTTTAACGATAATGATAAAACTGCGTATTTGACGTATGTATAAGTCTGCAAATTCACAGCTGTAGTTTCATGAAGATAGGTACAACGGAGGGGGTACTTAACTTTTGTAAATTTTTTTTTCAGTTTTAAGGTGTATTCATTATTTACTCAGAAACGGCTTTAACGATAATGATAAAACTGCGTATTTGACGTATGTATATGTCTGCGAATTCACAGCTGTAATTTCATGAAGATAGAAACAACAGAGAGGGAACTTAACTTTGGTAAACTTTTTTCAGTTTTAAGTGTATCCATTATTTACTCAGAAACGGCTTTAACGATAATGAAGAAACTGCGTATTTGACGTATGTATATGTCAGCGAATTCACAGCTATAATTTCATGAAGATAGGTACAACGGAGGGGGTACTTAACTTTTGTAAATTTTTTTTCAGTTTTAGGTGTATCCATTATTTACTCAGAAACGGCTTTAACGATAATGATAAAACTTCGTATTTGACGTATGTATATGTCTGCGAATTCACAGCTGCAATTTCATGAAGATAGGAACAACAGAGAGGGAACTTAACTTTTGTAAATTTTTTTTTACTTTTAAGTGTATCTATTATTTACTCAGAAACGGCTTTAACGATAATGATAAAACTGCGTATTTGACGTATGTATAAGTCTGCGAATTCACAGCTGTAATTTCATGAAGATAGGTTCAACGGAGGGGGTACTTAACTTTTGTAAATTTTTTTTCAGTTTTTGGTGTATCCATTATTTACTCAGAAACGGCTTTAACGATAATGATGAAACTGCATATTTAAGGTATGTATATGTCTGCGAATTCATAGCTGTAATTTCATGAAGATAGGAACAACAGAGAGGGAACTTAACTTTGGTAAATTTTTTTCAGTTTTAAGTGTATCCATTATTTACTCAGAAACGGCTTTAACGATAATGATAAAACTGCATATTTAAGGTATGTATATGTCAGCGAATTCACAGACGTAATTTCATGAAGATAGGTACAACGGAGGGGGTACTTAACTTTTAAAAATTTTTTTCAGTTTTATGTGTATCCATTATTTACTCAGAAACGGCTTTAACGATAATGATAAAACTGCATATTTAAGGTATGTATATGTCTGCGAATTTACAGCTGTAATTTCATGAAGATAGGAACAACGGAGGGGGAACTTAACTTTTGTAAATTTTTTTTCAGGTTTTGGTGTATCCATTATTTACTCAGAAACGGCTTTAACGATAATGATAAAATTGCATATTTAAGGTATGTATATGTCTGCGAATTCATAGCTGTAATTTCATGAAGATAGGAACAACAGAGAGGGAACTTAACTTTGGTAAATTTTTTTCAGTTTTAAGTGTATCCATTATTTACTCAGAAACGGCTTTAACGATAATGATAAAACTGCGTATTTGACGTATGTATATGTCTGCGAATTCACAGCTGTAATTTCATTAAGATAGAAACAACAGAGAGGGAACTTAACTTTGGTAAACTTTTTTCAGTTTTAAGTGTATCCATTATTTACTCAGAAACGGCTTTAACGATAATGAAGAAACTGCGTATTTGACGTATGTATATGTCAGCGAATTCACAGCTATAATTTCATGAAGATAGGTACAACGGAGGGGGTACTTAACTTTTGTAAATTTTTTTTCAGTTTTAGGTGTATCCATTATTTACTCAGAAACGGCTTTAACGATAATGATAAAACTTCGTATTTGACGTATGTATATGTCTGCGAATTCACAGCTGCAATTTCATGAAGATAGGAACAACAGAGAGGGAACTTAACTTTTGTAAATTTTTTTTTACTTTTAAGTGTATCTATTATTTACTCAGAAACGGCTTTAACGATAATGATAAAACTGCGTATTTGACGTATGTATAAGTCTGCGAATTCACAGCTGTAATTTCATGAAGATAGGTTCAACGGAGGGGGTACTTAACTTTTGTAAATTTTTTTTCAGTTTTTGGTGTATCCATTATTTACTCAGAAACGGCTTTAACGATAATGATGAAACTGCATATTTAAGGTATGTATATGTCTGCGAATTCATAGCTGTAATTTCATGAAGATAGGAACAACAGAGAGGGAACTTAACTTTGGTAAATTTTTTTCAGTTTTAAGTGTATCCATTATTTACTCAGAAACGGCTTTAACGATAATGATAAAACTGCATATTTAAGGTATGTATATGTCAGCGAATTCACAGACGTAATTTCATGAAGATAGGTACAACGGAGGGGGTACTTAACTTTTAAAAATTTTTTTCAGTTTTATGTGTATCCATTATTTACTCAGAAACGGCTTTAACGATAATGATAAAACTGCATATTTAAGGTATGTATATGTCTGCGAATTTACAGCTGTAATTTCATGAAGATAGGAACAACGGAGGGGGAACTTAACTTTTGTAAATTTTTTTTCAGGTTTTGGTGTATCCATTATTTACTCAGAAACGGCTTTAACGATAATGATAAAATTGCATATTTAAGGTATGTATATGTCTGCGAATTCATAGCTGTAATTTCATGAAGATAGGAACAACAGAGAGGGAACTTAACTTTGGTAAATTTTTTTCAGTTTTAAGTGTATCCATTATTTACTCGGAAACGGTTTTAACGATAATGATAAAACTGCGTATTTGACGTATGTATAAGTCTGCGAATTTACAGCTGTAATTTCATGAAGATAGGAACAACGGAGGGGGAACTTAACTTTTGTAAATTTTTTTTCAGGTTTTGGTGTATCCATTATTTACTCAGAAACGGCTTTAACGATAATGATAAAATTGCATATTTAAGGTATGTATATGTCTGCGAATTCATAGCTGTAATTTCATGAAGATAGGAACAACAGAGAGGGAACTTAACTTTAGTAATTTTTTTTTTACTTTTAAGTGTATCCATTATTTACTCAGAAACGGCTTTAACGATAATGAGAAAACTGCATATTTAAGGTATGTATATGTCAGCGAATTCACAGCTGTAATTTTATAAAGAAAGGAACAACTGAGAGGGAACTTAACTTTTGTAAATTTTCTTTCAGTTTAAGGTGTATTCATTATTTACTCAGAATCGGCTTTAACGATAATGAAAAAACTGCGTATTTGACGTATGTATATGTCAGCGAATTCACAGCTATAATTTCATGAAGATAGGAACAACGGAGAGGGAACTTTACTTTTGTAAATTTTTTTTCAGTTTTAGGTGTATCCGTTATTTACTCGGAAACGGCTTTAACGATAATGATAAAACTGCGTATTTGACGTATGTATAAGTCTGCGAATTCACAGCTGTAATTTCATGAAGATAGGTACAACGAAGGGCGTACTTAACTTTTGTAAATTTTTTTTCAGTTTTAGGTGTATCCATTATTTACTCGGAAACGGCTTTAACTATATTGATAAAACTGCGTATTTGACGTATGTATATGTCTGCGAATTCACAGCTGTAATTTCATGAACATAGGTACAACGAAGGGCGTACTTAACTTTTGTAAATTTTTTTTCAGTTTTAGGTGTATCCATTATTTACTCGGAAACGGTTTTAACGATAATGATAAAACTGCGTATTTGACGTATGTATAAGTCTGCGAATTCACAGCTGTAAATTCATGAAGATAGGTACAACGGAGGGGGTACTTAACTTTTGTAAATTTTTTTTCAGTTTTAAGGTGTATTCATTATTTACTCAGAAACGGCTTTAACGATAATGATAAAACTGCGTATTTAAGGTATGTATATGTCTGCGAATTCACAGCTGTAATTTCATGAAGATAAGTACAACGGAGGGGGTACTTAACTTTTGTAAAAAAATTTTCAGTTTTAGGTGTATCCATTATTTACTCAGAAACGGCTTTAACGATAATGATAAAACTGCGTATTTGACGTATGTATATGTCTGCGAATTCACAGCTGCAATTTCATGAAGATAGGAACAACAGAGAGGGAACTTAACTTTTGTAAATTTTTTTTTACTTTTAAGTGTATCCATTATTTACTCAGAAACGGCTTTAACGATAATGATAAAACTGCGTATTTGACGTATGTATAAGTCTGCGAATTCACAGCTGTAATTTCATGAAGATAGGTACAACGGAGGGGGTACTTAACTTTTGTAAATTTTTTTTCAGTTTTAGGTGTATCCGTTATTTACTCGGAAACGGCTTTAACGATAATGATAAAACTGCGTATTTGACGTATGTATATGTCTGCGAATTCACAGCTGTAATTTCATGAAGATAGAAACAACAGAGAGGGAACTTAACTTTGGTAAACTTTTTTCAGTTTTAAGTGTATCCATTATTTACTCAGAAACGGCTTTAACGATAATGAAGAAACTGCGTATTTGACGTATGTATATGTCAGCGAATTCACAGCTATAATTTCATGAAGATAGGTACAACGGAGGGGGTACTTAACCTTTGTAAATTTTTTTTCAGTTTTAGGTGTATCCATTATTTACTCAGAAACGGCTTTAACGATAATGATAAAACTGCGTATTTGACGTATGTATAAGTCTGCGAATTCACAGCTGTAATTTCATGAAGATAGGTTCAACGGAGGGGGTACTTAACTTTTGTAAATTTTTTTTCAGTTTTTGGTGTATCCAATATTTACTCATAAACGGCTTTAACGATAATGATAAAACTGCATATTTAAGGTATGTATATGTCTGCGAATTCATAGCTGTAATTTCATAAAGATAGGAACAACAGAGAGGGAACTTAACTTTGGTAAATTTTTTTCAGTTTTAAGTGTATCCATTATTTACTCAGAAACGGCATTAACGATAATGATAAAACTGCATATTTAAGGTATGTATATGTCAGCGAATTCACAGACGTAATTTCATGAAGATAGGTACAACGGAGGGGGTACTTAACTTTTGTAAATTTTTTTTTTAGTTTTAGGTGTATCCATTATTTACTTAGAAACGGCTTTAACGATAATGATAAAACTGCGTATTTGACGTATGTATATGTCTGCGAATTCACAGCTGTAATTTCATGAAGATAGGAACAACTGAGGAGGAACTTAACTTTTGTAAATTTTTTTAAAGTTTTAAGTGTATCCATTATTTACTCAGAAACGGCTTTAACGATAATGTTAAAACTGCATATTTAAGGTATGTATATGTCAGCAAATTCACAGCTGTAATTTTATAAAGAAAGGAACAACTGAGGGGGAACTTAACTTTTGTAAATTTTTTTTCAGTTTAAGGTGTATCCTATATTTAGTCAGAAACGGCTCTAACGATAATGATAAAACTGCATATTTAAGGTATGTATAAGTCTGCGAATTCACAGCTGTAATTTCATGGAGATAGGTACAACGGAGGGGGTACTTAACTTTTAAAATTTTTTTTTCAGTTTTATGTGTATCCATTATTTACTCAGAAACGGCTTTAACGATAATGATAAAACTGCATATTTAAGGTATGTATATGTCTGCGAATTTACAGCTGTAATTTCATGAAGATAGGAACAACGGAGGGGGAACTTAACTTTAGTAATTTTTTTTTTACTTTTAAGTATATCCATTATTTACTCAGAAACGGCTTTAACGATAATGATAAAACTGCATATTTAAGGTATGTATATGTCAGCGAATTCACAGCTGTAATTTTATAAAGAAAGGAACAACTGAGGGGGAACTTAACTTTTGTAAATTTTCTTTCAGTTTAAGGTGTATTCATTATTTACTCAGAAACGGCTTTAACGATAATGAAAAAACTGCGTATTTGACGTATGTATATGTCAGCGAATTCACAGCTATAATTTCATGAAGATAGGAACAACAGAGAGGGAACTTAACTTTTGTAAATTTTTTTCAGTTTTAAGTGTATCCATTATTTACTCAGAAACGGCTCTAACGATAATGATAAAACTGCGCATTTGACGTATGTATAACTCTGCGAATTCACAGCTGTAATTTCATGAAGATAGGTACAACGGAGGGGGTACTTAACTTTTGTAAATTTTTTTTCAGTTTTAGGTGTATCCGTTATTTACTCGGAAACGGCCTTAACGATAATGATAAAACTGCGTATTTGACGTATGTATAAGTCTGCAAATTCACAGCTGTAGTTTCATGAAGATAGGTACAACGGAGGGGGTACTTAACCTTTGTAAATTTTTTTTCAGTTTTAAGGTGTATTCATTATTTACTCAGAAACGGCTTTAACGATAATGATAAAACTGCGTATTTGACGTATGTATATGTCTGCGAATTCACAGCTGTAATTTCATGAAGATAGAAACAACAGAGAGGGAACTTAACTTTGGTAAACTTTTTTCAGTTTTAAGTGTATCCATTATTTACTCAGAAACGGCTTTAACGATAATGAAGAAACTGCGTATTTGACGTATGTATATGTCAGCGAATTCACAGCTATAATTTCATGAAGATAGGTACAACGGAGGGGGTACTTAACTTTTGTAAATTTTTTTTCAGTTTTAGGTGTATCCATTATTTACTCAGAAACGGCTTTAACGATAATGATAAAACTGCGTATTTGACGTATGTATATGTCTGCGAATTCACAGCTGTAATTTCATGAAGATAGGAACAACAGAGAGGGAACTTAACTTTTGTAAATTTTTTTTTACTTTTAAGTGTATCCATTATTTACTCAGAAACGGCTTTAACGATAATGATAAAACTGCGTATTTGACGTATGTATAAGTCTGCGAATTCACAGCTGTAATTTCATGAAGATAGGTTCAACGGAGGGGGTACTTAACTTTTGTAAATTTTTTTTCAGTTTTTGGTGTATCCATTATTTACTCAGAAACGGCTTTAACGATAATGATAAAACTGCATATTTAAGGTATGTATATGTCTGCGAATTCATAGCTGTAATTTCATGAAGATAGGAACAACAGAGAGGGAACTTAACTTTGGTAAATTTTTTTCAGTTTTAAGTGTATCCATTATTTACTCAGAAACGGCTTTAACGATAATGATAAAACTGCATATTTAAGGTATGTATATGTCAGCGAATTCACAGCTGTAATTTTATAAAGAAAGGAACAACTGAGGGGGAACTTAACTTTTGTAAATTTTCTTTCAGTTTAAGGTGTATTCATTATTTACTCAGAAACGGCTTTAACGATAATGAAAAAACTGCGTATTTGACGTATGTATATGTCAGCGAATTCACAGCTATAATTTCATGAAGATAGGAACAACAGAGAGGGAACTTAACTTTTGTAAATTTTTTTCAGTTTTAAGTGTATCCATTATTTACTCAGAAACGGCTCTAACGATAATGATAAAACTGCGCATTTGACGTATGTATAACTCTGCGAATTCACAGCTGTAATTTCATGAAGATAGGTACAACGGAGGGGGTACTTAACTTTTGTAAATTTTTTTTCAGTTTTAGGTGTATCCGTTATTTATTCGGAAACGGCTTTAACGATAATGATAAAACTGCGTATTTGACGTATGTATAAGTCTGCAAATTCACAGCTGTAGTTTCATGAAGATAGGTACAACGGAGGGGGTACTTAACCTTTGTAAATTTTTTTTCAGTTTTAAGGTGTATTCATTATTTACTCAGAAACGGCTTTAACGATAATGATAAAACTGCGTATTTGACGTATGTATATGTCTGCGAATTCACAGCTGTAATTTCATGAAGATAGAAACAACAGAGAGGGAACTTAACTTTGGTAAACTTTTTTCAGTTTTAAGTGTATCCATTATTTACTCAGAAACGGCTTTAACGATAATGAAGAAACTGCGTATTTGACGTATGTATATGTCAGCGAATTCACAGCTATAATTTCATGAAGATAGGTACAACGGAGGGGGTACTTAACTTTTGTAAATTTTTTTTCAGTTTTAGGTGTATCCATTATTTACTCAGAAACGGCTTTAACGATAATGATAAAACTGCGTATTTGACGTATGTATATGTCTGCGAATTCACAGCTGCAATTTCATGAAGATAGGAACAACAGAGAGGGAACTTAACTTTTGTAAATTTTTTTTTACTTTTAAGTGTATCCATTATTTACTCAGAAACGGCTTTAACGATAATGATAAAACTGCGTATTTGACGTATGTATAAGTCTGCGAATTCACAGCTGTAATTTCATGAAGATAGGTTCAACGGAGGGGGTACTTAACTTTTGAAAATTTTTTTTCAGTTTTTGGTGTATCCATTATTTACTCAGAAACGGCTTTAACGATAATGATAAAACTGCATATTTAAGGTATGTATATGTCTGCGAATTCATAGCTGTAATTTCATGAAGATAGGAACAACAGAGAGGGAACTTAACTTTGGTAAATTTTTTTCAGTTTTAAGTGTATCCATTATTTACTCAGAAACGGCTTTAACGATAATGATAAAACTGCATATTTAAGGTATGTATATGTCAGCGAATTCACAGCTATAATTTCATGAAGATAGGAACAACGGAGAGGGAACTTTACTTTTGTAAATTTTTTTTCAGTTTTAGGTGTATCCGTTATTTACTCGGAAACGGCTCTAACGATAATGATAAAACTGCATATTTAAGGTATGTATAAGTCTGCGAATTCACAGCTGTAATTTCATGGAGATAGGTACAACGGAGGGGGTACTTAACTTTTAAAAATTTTTTTTCAGTTTTATGTGTATCCATTATTTACTCAGAAACGGCTTTAACGATAATGATAAAACTGCATATTTAAGGTATGTATATGTCTGCGAATTTACAGCTGTAATTTCATGAAGATAGGAACAACGGAGGGGGAACTTAACTTTAGTAATTTTTTTTTTACTTTTAAGTGTATCCATTATTTACTCAGAAACGGCTTTAACGATAATGATAAAACTGCATATTTAAGGTATGTATATGTCAGCGAATTCACAGCTGTAATTTTATAATGAAAGGAACAACTGAGGGGGAACTTAACTTTTGTAAATTTTCTTTCAGTTTAAGGTGTATTCATTATTTACTCAGAAACGGCTTTAACGATAATGAAAAAACTGCGTATTTGACGTATGTATATGTCAGCGAATTCACAGCTATAATTTCATGAAGATAGGAACAACAGAGAGGGAACTTAACTTTTGTAAATTTTTTTCAGTTTTAAGTGTATCCATTATTTACTCAGAAACGGCTCTAACGATAATGATAAAACTGCGCATTTGACGTATGTATAACTCTGCGAATTCACAGCTGTAATTTCATGAAGATAGGTACAACGGAGGGGGTACTTAACTTTTGTAAATTTTTTTTCAGTTTTAGGTGTATCCGTTATTTACTCGGAAACGGCTTTAAAGATAATGATAAAACTGCGTATTTGACGTATGTATAAGTCTGCAAATTCACAGCTGTAGTTTCATGAAGATAGGTACAACGGAGGGGGTACTTAACCTTTGTAAATTTTTTTTCAGTTTTAAGGTGTATTCATTATTTACTCAGAAACGGCTTTAACGATAATGATAAAACTGCGTATTTGACGTATGTATATGTCTGCGAATTCACAGCTGTAATTTCATGAAGATAGAAACAACAGAGAGGGAACTTAACTTTGGTAAACTTTTTTCAGTTTTAAGTGTATCCATTATTTACTCAGAAACGGCTTTAACGATAATGAAGAAACTGCGTATTTGACGTATGTATATGTCAGCGAATTCACAGCTATAATTTCATGAAGATAGGTACAACGGAGGGGGTACTTAACTTTTGTAAATTTTTTTTCAGTTTTAGGTGTATCCATTATTTACTCAGAAACGGCTTTAACGATAATGATAAAACTGCGTATTTGACGTATGTATATGTCTGCGAATTCACAGCTGCAATTTCATGAAGATAGGAACAACAGAGAGGGAACTTAACTTTTGTAAATTTTTTTTTACTTTTAAGTGTATCCATTATTTACTCAGAAACGGCTTTAACGATAATGATAAAACTGCGTATTTGACGTATGTATAAGTCTGCGAATTCACAGCTGTAATTTCATGAAGATAGGTTCAACGGAAGGGGTACTTAACTTTTGTAAATTTTTTTTCAGTTTTTGGTGTATCCATTATTTACTCAGAAACGGCTTTAACGATAATGATAAAACTGCATATTTAAGGTATGTATATGTCTGCGAATTCATAGCTGTAATTTCATGAAGATAGGAACAACAGAGAGGGAACTTAACTTTGGTAAATTTTTTTCAGTTTTAAGTGTATCCATTATTTACTCAGAAACGGCTTTAACGATAATGATAAAACTGCATATTTAAGGTATGTATATGTCAGCGAATTCACAGACGTAATTTCATGAAGATAGGTACAACGGAGGGGGTACTTAACTTTTGTAAATTTTTTTTTTAGTTTTAGGTGTATCCATTATTTACTCAGAAACGGCTTTAACGATAATGATAAAACTGCGTATTTGACGTATGTATATGTCTGCGAATTCACAGCTGTAATTTCATGAAGATAGGAACAACGGAGGGGAAACTTAACATTTGTAAATTTTTTTTCAGTTTTAAGTGTATCCTATATTTAGTCAGAAACGGCTCTAACGATAATGATAAAACTGCGTATTTGACGTATGTATATGTCAGCGAATTCACAGCTGTAATTTCATGAAGATAGGAACAACTGAGGGGGAACTTAACTTTTGTAAATTTTTTTAAAGTTTTAAGTGTTTCCATTATTTACTCAGAAACGGCTTTAACGATAATGTTAAAACTGCATATTTAAGGTATGTATATGTCAGCAAATTCACAGCTGTAATTTTATAAAGAAAGGAACAACTGAGGGGGAACTTAACTTTTGTAAATTTTTTTTCAGTTTAAGGTGTATCCATTATTTACTCAGAAACGGCTTTAACGATAATGATAAAACTGCGTATTTGACGTATGTATAAGTCTGCGAATTCTCAGCTGTAATTTCATAAAGATAGGTACAACGGAGGGGGTACTTAAGTTTTGTAAATTTTTTTTCAGTTTAAGGTGTATCCATTATTTACTCAGAAACGGCTTTAACGATAATGATAAAACTGCATATTTAAGGTATGTATATGTCTGCGAATTTACAGCTGTAATTTCATGAAGATAGGAACAACGGAGGGGGAACTTAACTTTAGTAATTTTTTTTTTACTTTTAAGTGTATCCATTATTTACTCAGAAACGGCTTTAACGATAATGAGAAAACTGCATATTTAAGGTATGTATATGTCAGCGAATTCACAGCTGTAATTTTATAAAGAAAGGAACAACTGAGGGGGAACTTAACTTTTGTAAATTTTCTTTCAGTGTAAGGTGTATTCATTATTTACTCAGAATCGGCTTTAACGATAATGAAAAAACTGCGCATTTGACGTATGTATATGTCAGCGAATTCACAGCTATAATTTCATGAAGATAGGAACAACGGAGAGGGAACTTTACTTTTGTAAATTTTTTTTCAGTTTTAGGTGTATCCGTTATTTACTCGGAAACGGCTTTAACGATAATGATAAAACTGCGTATTTGACGTATGTATAAGTCTGCGAATTCACAGCTGTAATTTCATGAAGATAGGTACAACGAAGGGCGTACTTAACTTTTGTAAATTTTTTTTCAGTTTTAGGTGTATCCATTATTTACTCGGAAACGGCTTTAACGATATTGATAAAACTGCGTATTTGACGTATGTATATGTCTGCGAATTCACAGCTGTAATTTCATGAAGATAGGTACAACGAAGGGCGTACTTAACTTTTGTAAATTTTTTTCAGTTTTAGGTGTATCCATTATTTACTCGGAAACGGCTTTAACGATAATGATAAAACTGCGTATTTGACGTATGTATAAGTCTGCGAATTCACAGCTGTAAATTCATGAAGATAGGTACAACGGAGGGGGTACTTAACTTTTGTAAATTTTTTTTCAGTTTTAAGGTGTATTCATTATTTACTCAAAAACGGCTTTAACGATAATGATAAAACTGCGTATTTAAGGTATGTATATGTCTGCGAATTCACAGCTGTAATTTCATGAAGATAAGTACAACGGAGGGGGTACTTAACTTTTGTAAAAAAATTTTCAGTTTTAGGTGTATCCATTATTTACTCAGAAACGGCTTTAACGATAATGATAAAACTGCGTATTTGACGTATGTATATGTCAGCGAATTCACAGCTGTAATTTCATGAAGATAGGAACAACTGAGGGGGAACTTAACTTTTGTAAATTTTTTTTCAGTTTTAAGTGTATCCTATATTTAGTCAGAAACGGCTCTAACGATAATGATAAAACTGCGTATTTGACGTATGTATATGTCAGCGAATTCACAGCTGTAATTTCATGAAGATAGGAACAACTGAGGAGGAACTTAACTTTTGTAAATTTTTTTAAAGTTTTAAGTGTATCCATTATTTACTCAGAAACGGCTTTAACGATAATGTTAAAACTGCATATTTAAGGTATGTATATGTCAGCAAATTCACAGCTGTAATTTTATAAAGAAAGGAACAACTGAGGGGGAACTTAACTTTTGTAAATTTTTTTTCAGTTTAAGGTGTATCCTATATTTAGTCACAAACGGCTCTAACGATAATGATAAAACTGCATATTTAAGGTATGTATAAGTCTGCGAATTCACAGCTGTAATTTCATGGAGATAGGTACAACGGAGGGGGTACTTAACTTTTAAAAATTTTTTTTCAGTTTTATGTGTATCCATTATTTACTCAGAAACGGCTTTAACGATAATGATAAAACTGCATATTTAAGGTATGTATATGTCTGCGAATTTACAGCTGTAATTTCATGAAGATAGGAACAACGGAGGGGGAACTTAACTTTAGTAATTTTTTTTTTACTTTTAAGTGTATCCATTATTTACTCAGAAACGGCTTTAACGATAATGATAAAACTGCATATTTAAGGTATGTATATGTCAGCGAATTCACAGCTGTAATTTTATAATGAAAGGAACAACTGAGGGGGAACTTAACTTTTGTAAATTTTCTTTCAGTTTAAGGTGTATTCATTATTTACTCAGAAACGGCTTTAACGATAATGAAAAAACTGCGTATTTGACGTATGTATATGTCAGCGAATTCACAGCTATAATTTCATGAAGATAGGAACAACAGAGAGGGAACTTAACTTTTGTAAATTTTTTTCAGTTTTAAGTGTATCCATTATTTACTCAGAAACGGCTCTAACGATAATGATAAAACTGCGTATTTGACGTATGTATAACTCTGCGAATTCACAGCTGTAATTTCATGAAGATAGGAACAACTGAGGAGGAACTTAACTTTTGTAAATTTTTTTAAAGTTTTAAGTGTATCCATTATTTACTCAGAAACGGCTTTAACGATAATGTTAAAACTGCATATTTAAGGTATGTATATGTCAGCAAATTCACAGCTGTAATTTTATAAAGAAAGGAACAACTGAGGGGGAACTTAACTTTTGTAAATTTTTTTTCAGTTTAAGGTGTATCCTATATTTAGTCAGAAACGGCTCTAACGATAATGATAAAACTGCATATTTAAGGTATGTATAAGTCTGCGAATTCACAGCTGTAATTTCATGGAGATAGGTACAACGGAGGGGGTACTTAACTTTTAAAAATTTTTTTTCAGTTTTATGTGTATCCATTATTTACTCAGAAACGGCTTTAACGATAATGATAAAACTGCATATTTAAGGTATGTATATGTCTGCGAATTTACAGCTGTAATTTCATGAAGATAGGAACAACGGAGGGGGAACTTAACTTTAGTAATTTTTTTTTTACTTTTAAGTGTATCCATTATTTACTCAGAAACGGCTTTAACGATAATGATAAAACTGCATATTTAAGGTATGTATATGTCAGCGAATTCACAGCTGTAATTTTATAATGAAAGGAACAACTGAGGGGGAACTTAACTTTTGTAAATTTTCTTTCAGTTTAAGGTGTATTCATTATTTACTCAGAAACGGCTTTAACGATAATGAAAAAACTGCGTATTTGACGTATGTATATGTCAGCGAATTCACAGCTATAATTTCATGAAGATAGGAACAACAGAGAGGGAACTTAACTTTTGTAAATTTTTTTCAGTTTTAAGTGTATCCATTATTTACTCAGAAACGGCTCTAACGATAATGATAAAACTGCGCATTTGACGTATGTATAACTCTGCGAATTCACAGCTGTAATTTCATGAAGATAGGTACAACGGAGGGGGTACTTAACTTTTGTAAATTTTTTTTCAGTTTTAGGTGTATCCGTTATTTACTCGGAAACGGCTTTAAAGATAATGATAAAACTGCGTATTTGACGTATGTATAAGTCTGCAAATTCACAGCTGTAGTTTCATGAAGATAGGTACAACGGAGGGGGTACTTAACCTTTGTAAATTTTTTTTCAGTTTTAAGGTGTATTCATTATTTACTCAGAAACGGCTTTAACGATAATGATAAAACTGCGTATTTGACGTATGTATATGTCTGCGAATTCACAGCTGTAATTTCATGAAGATAGAAAGAACAGAGAGGGAACTTAACTTTGGTAAACTTTTTTCAGTTTTAAGTGTATCCATTATTTACTCAGAAACGGCTTTAACGATAATGAAGAAACTGCGTATTTGACGTATGTATATGTCAGCGAATTCACAGCTATAATTTCATGAAGATAGGTACAACGGAGGGGGTACTTAACTTTTGTAAATTTTTTTTCAGTTTTAGGTGTATCCATTATTTACTCAGAAACGGCTTTAACGATAATGATAAAACTGCGTATTTGACGTATGTATATGTCTGCGAATTCACAGCTGCAATTTCATGAAGATAGGAACAACAGAGAGGGAACTTAACTTTTGTAAATTTTTTTTTACTTTTAAGTGTATCCATTATTTACTCAGAAACGGCTTTAACGATAATGATAAAACTGCGTATTTGACGTATGTATAAGTCTGCGAATTCACAGCTGTAATTTCATGAAGATAGGTTCAACGGAGGGGGTACCTTACTTTTGTAAATTTTTTTTCAGTTTTTGGTGTATCCATTATTTACTCAGAAACGGCTTTAACGATAATGATAAAACTGCATATTTAAGGTATGTATATGTCTGCGAATTCATAGCTGTAATTTCATGAAGATAGGAACAACAGAGAGGGAACTTAACTTTGGTAAATTTTTTTCAGTTTTAAGTGTATCCATTATTTACTCAGAAACGGCTTTAACGATAATGATAAAACTGCATATTTAAGGTATGTATATGTCAGCGAATTCACAGACGTAATTTCATGAAGATAGGTACAACGGAGGGGGTACTTAACTTTTGTAAATTTTTTTTTTAGTTTTAGGTGTATCCATTATTTACTCAGAAACGGCTTTAACGATAATGATAAAACTGCGTATTTGACGTATGTATATGTCTGCGAATTCACAGCTGTAATTTCATGAAGATAGGAACAACGGAGGGGAAACTTAACTTTTGTAAATTTTTTTTCAGTTTTAAGTGTATCCTATATTTAGTCAGAAACGGCTCTAACGATAATGATAAAACTGCGTATTTGACGTATGTATATGTCAGCGAATTCACAGCTGTAATTTCATGAAGATAGGAACAACTGAGGGGGAACTTAACTTTTGTAAATTTTTTTAAAGTTTTAAGTGTTTCCATTATTTACTCAGAAACGGCTTTAACGATAATGTTAAAACTGCATATTTAAGGTATGTATATGTCAGCAAATTCACAGCTGTAATTTTATAAAGAAAGGAACAACTGAGGGGGAACTTAACTTTTGTAAATTTTTTTTCAGTTTAAGGTGTATCCATTATTTACTCAGAAACGGCTTTAACGATAATGATAAAACTGCGTATTTGACGTATGTATAAGTCTGCGAATTCTCAGCTGTAATTTCATGAAGATAGGTACAACGGAGGGGGTACTTAAGTTTTGTAAATTTTTTTTCAGTTTAAGGTGTATCCATTATTTACTCAGAAACGGCTTTAACGATAATGATAAAACTGCATATTTAAGGTATGTATATGTCTGCGAATTCACAGCTGTAATTTCATGAAGATAGGAACAACGGAGGGGGAACTTAACTTTAGTAATTTTTTTTTTACTTTTAAGTGTATCCATTATTTACTCAGAAACGGCTTTAACGATAATGAGAAAACTGCATATTTAAGGTATGTATATGTCAGCGAATTCACAGCTGTAATTTTATAAAGAAAGGAACAACTGAGGGGGAACTTAACTTTTGTAAATTTTCTTTCAGTGTAAGGTGTATTCATTATTTACTCAGAATCGGCTTTAACGATAATGAAAAAACTGCGCATTTGACGTATGTATATGTCAGCGAATTCACAGCTATAATTTCATGAAGATAGGAACAACGGAGAGGGAACTTTACTTTTGTAAATTTTTTTTCAGTTTTAGGTGTATCCGTTATTTACTCGGAAACGGCTTTAACGATAATGATAAAACTGCGTATTTGACGTATGTATAAGTCTGCGAATTCACAGCTGTAATTTCATGAAGATAGGTACAACGAAGGGCGTACTTAACTTTTGTAAATTTTTTTTCAGTTTTAGGTGTATCCATTATTTACTCGGAAACGGCTTTAACGATATTGATAAAACTGCGTATTTGACGTATGTATATGTCTGCGAATTCACAGCTGTAATTTCATGAAGATAGGTACAACGAAGGGCGTACTTAACTTTTGTAAATTTTTTTCAGTTTTAGGTGTATCCATTATTTACTCGGAAACGGCTTTAACGATAATGATAAAACTGCGTATTTGACGTATGTATAAGTCTGCGAATTCACAGCTGTAAATTCATGAAGATAGGTACAACGGAGGGGGTACTTAACTTTTGTAAATTTTTTTTCAGTTTTAAGGTGTATTCATTATTTACTCAAAAACGGCTTTAACGATAATGATAAAACTGCGTATTTAAGGTATGTATATGTCTGCGAATTCACAGCTGTAATTTCATGAAGATAAGTACAACGGAGGGGGTACTTAACTTTTGTAAAAAAATTTTCAGTTTTAGGTGTATCCATTATTTACTCAGAAACGGCTTTAACGATAATGATAAAACTGCGTATTTGACGTATGTATATGTCAGCGAATTCACAGCTGTAATTTCATGAAGATAGGAACAACTGAGGGGGAACTTAACTTTTGTAAATTTTTTTAAAGTTTTAAGTGTATCCATTATTTACTCAGAAACGGCTTTAACGATAATGTTAAAACTGCATATTTAAGGTATGTATATGTCAGCATATTCACAGCTGTAATTTTATAAAGAAAGGAACAACTGAGGGGGAACTTAACTTTTGTAAATTTTTTTTCAGTTTAAGGTGTATCCATTATTTACTCAGAAACGGCTTTAACGATAATGATAAAACTGCGTATTTGACGTATGTATAAGTCTGCGAATTCTCAGCTGTAATTTGATGAAGATAGGTACAACGGAGGGGGTACTTAACTTTTGTAAATTTTTTTTCAGTTTAAGGTGTATCCATTATTTACTCAGAAACGGCTTTAACGATAATGATAAAACTGCATATTTAAGGTATGTATATGTCTGCGAATTCACAGCTATAATTTCATGAAGATAGGAACAACGGAGGGGGAACTTAACTTTAGTAATTTTTTTTTTACTTTTAAGTGTATCCATTATTTACTCAGAAACGGCTTTAACGATAATGAGAAAACTGCATATTTAAGGTATGTATATGTCAGCGAATTCACAGCTGTAATTTTATAAAGAAAGGAACAACTGAGGGGGAACTTAACTTTTGTAAATTTTCTTTCAGTGTAAGGTGTATTCATTATTTACTCAGAATCGGCTTTAACGATAATGAAAAAACTGCGTATTTGACGTATGTATATGTCAGCGAATTCACAGCTATAATTTCATGAAGATAGGTACAACGAAGGGCGTACTTAACTTTTGTAAATTTTTTTTCAGTTTTAGGTGTATCCATTATTTACTCGGAAACGGCTTTAACGATAATGATAAAACTGCGTATTTGACGTATGTATATGTCAGCGAATTCACAGCTATAATTTCATGAAGATAGGTACAACGAAGGGCGTACTTAACTTTTGTAAATTTTTTTTCAGTTTTAAGATGTATTCATTATTTACTCAGAAACGGCTTTAACGATAATGATAAAACTGCGTATTTAAGGTATGTATATGTCTGCGAATTCACAGCTGTAATATAATGAAGATAAGTACAACGGAGGGGGTACTTAACTTTTGTAAAAAAATTTTCAGTTTTAGGTGTATCCATTATTTACTCAGAAACGGCTTTAACGATAATGATAAAACTGCGTATTTGACGTATGTATATGTCTGCGAATTCACAGCTGCAATTTCATGAAGATAGGAACAACAGAGAGGGAACTTAACTTTTGTAAATTTTTTTTTACTTTTAAGTGTATCCATTATTTACTCAGAAACGGCTTTAACGATAATGATAAAAGTGCGTATTTGACGTATGTATAAGTCTGCGAATTCACAGCTGTAATTTCATGAAGATAGGTTCAACGGAGGGGGTACTTAACTTTTGTAAATTTTTTTTCAGTTTTAGGTGTATCCATTATTTACTCAGAAACGGCTTTAACGATAATGTTAAAACTGCATATTTAAGGTATGTAGATGTCAGCGAATTCACAGCTGTAATTTTATAAAGAAAGGAACAACTGAGGGGGAACTTAACTTTTGTAAATTTTTTTTCAGTTTAAGGTGTATCCATTATTTACTCAGAAACGGCTTTAACGATAATGATAAAACTGCATATTTAAGGTATTTATATGTCTGTAAATTCACAGCTGTAATTTCATGAAGATAGGAACAACTGAGGGGGAACTTAACTTTTGTAAATTTTTTTTCAGTTTTAGGTGTATCCATTATTTACTCAGAAACGGCTTTAACGATAATGATAAAACTGCATATTTAAGGTATGTATATGTCAGCGAATTCACAGCTGTAATTTCATGAAGATAGGTACAACGGAGGGGGTACTTAACTTTTGTAAATTTTCTTTCAGTTTAAGGTGTATTCATTATTTACTCAGAAACGGCTTTAACGATAATGAAAAAACTGCGTATTTGACGTATGTGTATGTCAGCGAATTCACAGCTATAATTTCATGAAGATAGGAACAACAGAGAGGGAACTTAACTTTTGTAAAAATTTTTCAGTTTTAAGTTTATCCATTATTTAGTCAGAAACGGCTCTAACGATAATGATAAAACTGCGTATTTGACGTATGTATATGTCAGCGAATTCACAGCTGTAATTTCATGAAGATAGGAACAACTGAGGGGGAACTTAACTTTTGTAAATTTTTTTCAGTTTTAATTGTATCCATTATTTACTCGGAAACGGCTTTAATGATAATAATAAAACTGCGTATTTGACGTATGTATATGTCCTCGAATTCACAGCTGCAATTTCATGAAGATAGGAACAACAGAGAGGGAACTTAACTTTTGTAAATTTTTTTTTACATTTAAGTGTATCCATTATTTACTCAGAAACGGCTTTAACGATAATGATAAAACTGCGTATTTGACGTATGTATAAGTCTGCGAATTCACAGCTGTAATTTCATGAAGATAGGAACAACGGAGGGGGTACTTAACTTTTGTAAATTTTTTTTCAGTTTTAGGTGTATCCATTATTTACTCAGAAACGGCTTTAACGATAATGATAAAACTGCGTATTTGACGTATGTATAAGTCTGCGAATTCACAGCTGTAATTTCATGACGATAGGTACAACGGAGGGGGTACTTAACTTTTGTAAATTTTTTTTCAGTTTTAGGTGTATCCATTATTTACTCAGAAACGGCTTTAACGATAATGATAAAACTGCATATTTAAGGTATGTATATGTCAGCGAATTCACAGCTGTAATTTTATAAAGAAAGGAACAACTGAGGGGGAACTTAACTTTTGTAAATTTTCATTCAGTTTAAGGTGTATTCATTATTAACTCAGAAACGGCTTTAACGATAATGATAAAACTGCGTATTTAACGTATGTATATGTCAGCGAATTCACAGCTGTAATTTCATGAAGATAGGAACAACAGAGGGGAAACTTAACTTTTGTAAATTTTTTTTCAGTTTTAAGTGTATCCTATATTTAGTCAGAAACGGCTCTAACGATAATGATAAAACTGCGTATTTGACGTATGCATATGTCAGCGAATTCACAGCTGTAATTTCATGAAGATAGGAACAACAGAGATGGAACTTAACTTTTGTAAATTTTTTTCAGTTTTAAGTGTATCCATTATTTACTCAGAAACGGCTCTAACGATAATGATAAAACTGCGTATTTGACGTATGTATAAGTCTGCGAATTCACAGCTGTAATTTCATGAAGATAGGTACAACGGAGGGGGTACTTACTTATGTAAAAATTTTTTCAGTTTTAGGTGTATCCATTATTTACTCAGAAACGGCTTTAACGATAATGATAAAACTGCGTATTTGACGTATGTATATGTCTGCGAATTCACAGCTGTAATTTCATGAAGATAGGAACAACAGAGAGCGAACTTAACTTTGGTAAATTTTTTTCAGTTTTAAGTGTATCCATTATTTACTCAGAAACGGCTTTAACGATGATGATAAAGCTGCATATTTAAGATATGTATATGTCAGCGAATTCACAGCTGTAATTTCATGAAGATAGGTACAACGGAGGGGGTACTTAACTTTTGTAAATTTTTTTTCAGTTTTAGGTGTATCCATTATTTACTCAGAAACGGCTTTAACGATAATGATAAAACTGCGTATTTGACGTTTGTATATGTCTGCGAATTCACAGCTGTAATTTCATGAAGATAGGAACAACGGAGGGGGAACTTAACTTTTGTAAATTTTTTTTCAGTTTTAGGTGTATCCATTATTTACTCAGAAACAGCTTTAACGATAATGATAAAAGTGCATATTTAAGGTATGTATATGTCAGCGAATTCACAGCTGTAATTTCATGAAGATAGATACAACGGAGGGGGAACTTAACTTTTGTAAAATTTTTTTCAGTTTTAAGTGTATCCTATATTTAGTCAGAAACGGCTCTAACGATAATGATAAAACTGCGTATTTGACGTATGTATATGTCAGCGAATTCACAGCTGTAATTTCATGAAGATAGGAACAACTGAGGGGGAACTTAACTTTTGTAAATTTTTTTCAGTTTTAATTGTATCCATTATTTACTCGGAAACGGCTTTAATGATAATGATAAAACTGCGTATTTGACGTATGTATATGTCCTCGAATTCACAGCTGCAATTTCATGAAGATAGGAACAACAGAGAGGGAACTTAACTTTTGTAAATTTTTTTTTACATTTAAGTGTATCCATTATTTACTCAGAAACGGCTTTAACGATAATGATAAAACTGCGTATTTGACGTATGTATAAGTCTGCGAATTCACAGCTGTAATTTCATGAAGATAGGTACAACGGAGGGGGTACTTAACTTTTGTAAATTTTTTTTCAGTTTTAGGTGTATCCATTATTTACTCAGAAACGGCTTTAACGATAATGATAAAACTGCATATTTAAGGTATGTATATGTCAGCGAATTCACAGCTGTAATTTCATGAAGATAGGTACAACGGAGGGGGTACTTAACTTTTGTAAATTTTTTTTCAGTTTTAGGTGTATCCATTATTTACTCAGAAACGGCTTTAAGGATAATGATAAAACTGCGTATTTGACATATGTATATGTCTGCGAATTCACAGCTGTAATTTCATGAAGATAGGAACAACAGAGAGGGAACTTAACTTTTGTAAATTTTTTTTCAGTTTTAAGTGTATCCATTATTTACTCAGAAACGGCTTTAACGAAAATGATAAAACTGCATATTTAAGGTATGTATATGTCAGCGAATTCACAGCTGTAATTTCATGAAGATAGGTACAACGGAGGGGGTACTTAACTTTTGTTAATTTTTTTCAGTTTTAAGTGTATCCATTATTTACTCAGAAACGGCTTTAACGATAATGATAAAACTGCGTATTTGACGTATGTATATGTCTGCGAATTCACAGCTGTAATTTCATGAAGATAGGAACAACGGAGGGGGTACTTAACTTTTGTAAATTTTTTTTCAGTTTTAGGTGTATCCATTATTTACTCAGAAACGGCTTTAACGATAATGATAAAACTGCGTATTTGACGTATGTATAAGTCTGCGAATTCACAGCTGTAATTTCATGACGATAGGTACAACGGAGGGGGTACTTAACTTTTGTAAATTTTTTTTCAGTTTTAGGTGTATCCATTATTTACTCAGAAACGGCTTTAACGATAATGATAAAACTGCGTATTTGACGTATGTATAAGTCTGCGAATTCACAGCTGTAATTTTATGACGATAGGTACAACGGAGGGGGTACTTAACTTTTGTAAATTTTTTTTCAGTTTTAGGTGTATCCATTATTTACTCAGAAACGGCTTTAACGATAATGATAAAACTGCATATTTAAGGTATGTATATGTCAGCGAATTCACAGCTGTAATTTTATAAAGAAAGGAATAACTGAGGGGGAACTTAACTTTTGTAAATTTTCTTTCAGTTTAAGGTGTATTCATTATTTACTCAGAAACGGCTTTAACGATAATGATAAAACTGCGTATTTGACGTATGTATATGTCAGCGAATTCACAGCTGTAATTTCATGAAGATAGGAACACCAGAGGGGGAACTTAACTTTTTTTAATTTTTTTTTCAGTTTTAAGTGTATCCTATATTTAGTCAGAAACGGCTCTAACGATAATGATAAAACTGCGTATTTGACGTATGTATATGTCAGCAAATTCACAGCTGTAATTTCATGAAGATAGGAACAACAGAGAGGGAACTTAACTTTTGTAAATTTTTTTCAGTTTTAAGTGTATCCATTATTTACTCAGAAACGGCTCTAACGATAATGATAAAACTGCGTATTTGACGTATGTATAAGTCTGCGAATTCACAGCTGTAATTTCATGAAGATAGGAACAACGGAGGGGGAACTTAACTTTAGGAAATTTTTTTTCAGTTTTAGGTGTATCCATTATTTACTCAGAAACGGCTTTAACGATAATGATAAAACTGCGTATTTGACGTATGTATATGTCTGCGAATTCACAGCTGTAATTTCATGAAGATAGGTACAACGGAGAGGGAACTTAACTTTTGTAAATTTTTTTTTACTTTTAAGTATATCCATTATTTACTCAGAAACGGCTTTAACGATAATGATAAAACTGCATATTTAAGGTTTGTATATGTCAGCGAATTCACAGCTGTAATTTCATGAAGATAGGTACAACGGAGGGGGTACTTAACTTTTGTAAATTTTTTTTCAGTTTTAGGTGTATCCATTATTTACTCAGAAACGGCTTTAACGATAATGATAAAACTGCATATTTAAGGTATGTATATGTCAGCGAATTCACAGCTGTAATTTCATGAAGATAGGTACAACGGAGGGGGTACTTAACTTTTGTAAATTTTTTTTCAGTTTTAGGTGTATCCATTATTTACTCAGAAACGGCTTTAACGATAATGATAAAACTGCGTATTTGACATATGTATATGTCTGCGAATTCACAGCTGTAATTTCATGAAGATAGGAACAACAGAGAGGGAACTTTACTTTTGTAAATTTTTTTCAGTTTTAAGTGTATCCATTATTTACTCAGAAACGGCTTTAACGATAATGATAAAACTGCATATTTAAGGTATGTATATGTCAGCGAATTCACAGCTGTAATTTCATGAAGATAGGTACAACGGAGGGGGTACTTAACTTTTGTAAATTTTTTTTCAGTTTTACGTGTATCCATTATTTACTCAGAAACGGCTTTAACGATAATGATAAAACTGCGTATTTGACATATGTATATGTCTGCGAATTCACAGCTGTAATTTCATGAAGATAGGAACAACAGAGAGGGAACTTTACTTTTGTAAATTTTTTTCAGTTTTAAGTGTATCCATTATTTACTCAGAAACGGCTTTAACGATAATAATAAAACTGCATATTAAAGGTATGTATATGTCTGCGAATTCTCAGCTGTAATTTTATGAAGATAGGAACAACGGAGAGGGAACTTAACTTTTGTAAATTTTCTTTCAGTTTAAGGTGTATTCATTATTTACTTAGTAACGGCTTTAACGATAATGATAAAACTGCGTATTTGACGTATGTATATGTCAGCGATTTCACAGCTGTAATTTCATGAAGATAGGAACGACAGAGGGGGAACTTAACTTTTGTAAATTTTTTTTCAGTTTTAGGTGTATCCATTATTTACTCAGAAACGGCTTTAACGATAATGATAAAACTGCGTATTTGACATATGTATATGTCTGCGAATTCACAGCTGTAATTTCATGAAGATAGGAACAACAGAGGGGGAACTTAACTTTTGTAATTTTTTTTCAGTTTAAGGTGTATTCATTATTTACTCAGAAACGGCTTTAACGATATTGATAAAACTGCGTATTTGACGTACGTATATGTCTGCGAATTCACAGCAGTAATTTCATGAAGATAGGAACAACAGAGAGGGAACTTAACTTTTGTAAATTTTTTTTCAGTTTTAAGTGTATCCATTATTTACTCAGAAACGGCTTTAACGATAATGATAAAACTGCATATTTAAGGTATGTATATGTCAGCGAATTCACAGCTGTAATTTCATGAAGATAGGTACAACGGAGGGGGTACTTAACTTTTGTAAATTTTTTTTCAGTTTTAGGTGTATCCATTATTTACTCAGAAACGGCTTTAACGATAATGATAAAACTGCATATTTAAGGTATGTATATGTCAGCGAATTCACAGCTGTAATTTCATGAAGATAGGTACAACGGAGGGGGTACTTAACTTTTGTAAAAATTTTTTCAGTTTTAGGTGTATCCATTATTTACTCAGAAACGGCTTTAACGATAATGATAAAACTGCGTATTTGACGTATGTATATGTCAGCGAATTCTCAGCTGTAATTTCATGAAGATAGGTACAACGGAGGGGGTACTTAACTTTTGTAATTTTTTTTTCAGTTTTAGGTGTATCCATTATTTACTCAGAAACGGCTTTAACGATAATGATAAAACTGCGTATTTGACATATGTATATGTCTGCGAATTCACAGCTGTAATTTCATGAAGATAGGAACAACAGAGAGGGAACTTTACTTTTGTAAATTTTTTTCAGTTTTAAGTGTATCCATTATTTACTCAGAAACGGCTTTAACGATAATAATAAAACTGCATATTAAAGGTATGTATATGTCTGCGAATTCTCAGCTGTAATTTTATGAAGATAGGAACAACGGAGAGGGAACTTAACTTTTGTAAATTTTCTTTCAGTTTAAGGTGTATTCATTATTTACTTAGTAACGGCTTTAACGATAATGATAAAACTGCGTATTTGACGTATGTATATGTCAGCGATTTCACAGCTGTAATTTCATGAAGATAGGAACGACAGAGGGGGAACTTAACTTTTGTAAATTTTTTTTCAGTTTTAGGTGTATCCATTATTTACTCAGAAACGGCTTTAACGATAATGATAAAACTGGGTATTTGACATATGTATATGTCTGCGAATTCACAGCTGTAATTTCATGAAGATAGGAACAACAGAGAGGGAACTTAACTTTTGTAAATTATTTTTCAGTTTTAAGTGTATCCATTATTTACTCAGAAACGGCTTTAACGAAAATGATAAAACTGCATATTTAAGGTATGTATATGTCAGCGAATTCACAGCTGTAATTTCATGAAGATAGGTACAACGGAGGGGGTACTTAACTTTTGTAAATTTTTTTCAGTTTTAAGTGTATCCATTATTTACTCAGAAACGGCTTTAACGATAATGATAAAACTGCGTATTTGACGTATGTATATGTCTGCGAATTCACAGCTGTAATTTAATGAAGATAGGAACAACGGAGGGGAAACTTAACTTTTGTAAATTTTTTTTCAGTTTTAAGTGTATCCTATATTTAGTCAGAAACGGCTCTAACGATAATGATAAAACTGCGTATTTGACGTATGTATATGTCAGCGAATTCACAGCTATAATTTCATGAAGATAGGAACAACTGAGGGGGAACTTAACTTTTGTAAATTTTTTTTCAGTTTTAAGTGTATCCATTATTTACTCAGAAACGGCTTTAACGATAATGATAAAACTGCATATTTAAGGTATGTATATGTCAGCGAATTCACAGCTGTAATTTTATAAAGAAAGGAACAACAGAGGGGGAACTTAACTTTTGTAATTTTTTTTCTGTTTAAGGTGTATTCATTATTTACTCAGAAACGGCTTTAACGATATTGATAAAACTGCGTATTTGACGTATGTATATGTCTGCGAATTCACAGCAGTAATTTCATGAAGATAGGAACAACAGAGAGGGAACTTAACTTTTGTAAATTTTTTTTCAGTTTTAAGTGTATCCATTATTTACTCAGAAACGGCTTTAACGATAATGATAAAACTGCATATTTAAGGTATGTATATGTCAGCGAATTCACAGCTGTAATTTCATGAAGATAGGTACAACGGAGGGGGTACTTAACTTTTGTAAATTTTTTTTCAGTTTTAGGTGTATCCATTATTTACTCAGAAACGGCTTTAACGATAATGATAAAACTGCATATTTAAGGTATGTATATGTCAGCGAATTCACAGCTGTAATTTCATGAAGATAGGTACAACGGAGGGGGTACTTAACTTTTGTAAAATTTTTTTCAGTTTTAGGTGTATCCATTATTTACTCAGAAACGGCTTTAACGATAATGATAAAACTGCAAATTTAAGGTATGTATATGTCAGCGAATTTACAGCTGTAATTTCATGAAGATAGGTACAACGGAGGGGGTACTTAACTTTTGTAAATTTTTTTTCAGTTTTAGGTGTAACCATTATTTACTCAGAAACGGCTTTAACGATAATGATAAAACTGCGTATTTGACGTATGTATATGTCTGCGAATTCACAGCTGTAATTTCATGAAGATAGGAACAACGGAGGGGGAACTTAACTTTTGTAAATTTTTTTCAGTTTAAGGTGTATTCATTATTTACTCAGAAACGGCTTTAACGATAATGATAAAACTGCGTATTTGACGTATGTATATGTCTGCGAATTCACAGCTGTAATTTCATGAAGATAGGAACAACAGAGGGGGAACTTAACTTTTGTAATTTTTTTTTCAGTTTAAGGTGTATTCATTATTTACTCAGAAACGGCTTTAACGATAATGATAAAACTGCGTATTTGACGTATGTATATGTCTGCGAATTCACAGCTGTAATTTCATGAAGATATGAACAACTGAGGGGGAACTTAACTTTTGTAAATTTTTTTTCAGTTTAAGGTGTATTCATTATTTACTCAGAAGCGGCTTTAACGATAATGATAAAACTGCATATTTAAGGTATGTATATGTCAGCGAATTCACAGCTGTAATTTTATAAAGAAAGGAACAACTGAGGGCGAACTTAACTTTTGTAAATTTTTTTTCAGTTTTAAGTGTATCCATTATTTAGTCAGAAACGGCTCTAACGATAATGATAAAACTGCGTATTTGACGTATGTATATGTCAGCGAATTCACAGCTGTAATTTCATGAAGATAGGAAAAACGGAGGGGGAACTTAACTTTTGTAAATTTTTTTTCAGTTTTAAGTGTATCCATTATTTACTCAGAAACGGCTTTAACGAAAATGATAAAACTGCAAATTTAAGGTTTTTATATGTCAGCGAATTCACAGCTGTAATTTCATGAAGATAGGTACAACGGAGGGGGTACTTAACTTTTGTTAATTTTTTTCAGTTTTAAGTGTATCCATTATTTACTCAGAAACGGCTTTAACGATAATGATAAAACTGCGTATTTGACGTATGTATAAGTCTGCGAATTTACAGCAGTAATTTCATGAAGATAGGTACAACGGAGGGGGTTCTTAACTTTTGTAAATTTTTTTTCAGTTTTAGGTGTATCCATTATTTACTCAGAAACGGCTTTAACGATAATGATAAAACTGCGTATTTGACGTATGTATATGTCTGCGAATTTACAGCTGTAATTTCATGAAGAAAGGAAACACGGAGGGGGTACTTAACTTTTGTAAAATTTTTTTCAGTTTTAGGTGTATCCATTATTTACTCAGAAACGGCTTTAACGATAATGATAAAACTGCGTATTTGACGTATGTATATGTCTGCGAATTCACAGCTGTAATTTCATGAAGATAGGAACAACGGAGGGGGAACTTAACTTTTGTAAATTTTTTTTCAGTTTTAAGTGTATCCTATATTTAGTCAGAAACGGCTCTAACGATAATGATAAAACTGCGTATTTGACGTATGTATATGTCTGCGAATTCGCAGCTGTAATTTCATGGAGATAGGAACAACAGAGAGGGAACTTAACTTTTGTAAATTTTTTTTTACTTTTAAGTGTTTCCATTATTTACTCAGAAACGGCTTTAACGATAATGATAAATCTGCATATTTAAGGTATGTATATGTCAGCGAATTCACAGCTGTAATTTTATAAAGAAAGGAACAACTGAGGGGGAACTTAACTTTTGTAAATTTTTTTTCAGTTTAAGGTGTATTCATTATTTACTCAGAAACGGCTTTAACGATAATGATAAAACTGCATATTTAAGGTATGTATATGTCAGCGAATTCACAGCTGTAATTTTATAAAGAAAGGAACAACTGAGGGGAAACTTAACTTTTGTAAATTTTTTTTCAGTTTTAAGTGTATCCTATATTTAGTCAGAAACGGCTCTAACGATAATGATAAAACTGCGTATTTGACGTTTGTATATGTCAGCGAATTCACAGCTGTAATTTCATGAAGATAGGAACAACAGAGAGGGAACTTAACTTTTGTAAATTTTTATCATTTTTAAGTGTATCCATTATTTACTCAGAAACGGCTCTAACGATAATGATAAAACTGCGTATTTGACGTATGTATAAGTGTGCGAATTCACAGCTGTAATTTCATGAAGATAGGTACAACGGAGGGGGTACTTAACTTTTGTAAATTTTTTTTCAGTTTTAGGTGTATCCATTATTTACTCAGAAAACGGCTTTAACGATAATGATAAAACTGCATATTTAAGGTATGTATATGTCAGCGAATTCACAGCATTTTATAAAGAAAGGAACAATGGAGGGGGAACTTAACTTTTGTAAATTTTTTTTCAGTTTTAAGTGTATCCATTATTTACTCCGAAACGGCTTTAACGATAATGATAAAACTGCATATTTAAGGTATGTATATGTCAGCGAATTCACAGCTGTAATTTCATGAAGATAGGTACAACGGAGGGGGTACTTAACTTTTGTAAATTTTTTTTCAGTTTTAGGTGTATCCATTATTTACTCAGAAACGGCTTTAACGATAATGATAAAACTGCATATTTAAGGTATGTATATGTCAGCGAATTTACAGCTGTAATTTCATGAAGATAGGTACAACGGAGGGGGTACTTAACTTTTGTAAATTTTTTTCAGTTTTAGGTGTATCCATTATTTACTCAGAAACGGCTTTAACGATAATGATAAAACTGCGTATTTGACGTATGTATATGTCAGCGAATTCACAGCTGTAATTTCATGAAGATAGGTACAACGGAGGGGGTACTTAACTTTTGTAATTTTTTTTTTCAGTTTTAGGTGTATCCATTATTTACTCAGAAACGGCTTTAACGATAATGATAAAACTGCAAATTTAAGGTTTGTATATGTCAGCGAATTCACAGCTGTAATTTCATGAAGATAGGTACAACGGAGGAGGTACTTAACTTTTGTTAATTTTTTTCAGTTTTAAGTGTATCCATTATTTACTCAGAAACGGCTTTAACGATAATGATAAAACTGCGTATTTGACGTATGTATAAGTCTGCGAATTTACAGCTGTAATTTCATGAAGATAGGTACAACGGAGGGGGTTCTTAACTTTTGTAAATTTTTTTTCAGTTTTAGGTGTATCCATTATTTACTCAGAAACGGCTTTAACGATAATGATAAAACTGCGTATTTGACGTATGTATATGTCTGCGAATTCACAGCTGTAATTTCATGAAGAAAGGAACAACGGAGGGGGTACTTAACTTTTGTAAATTTTTTTTCAGTTTTAGGTGTATTCATTATTTACCTAGAAACGGCTTTAACGATAATGATAAAACTGCGTATTTGACGTATGTATATGTCTGCGAATTCACAGCTGTAATTTCATGAAGATAGGAACAACAGAGAGGGAACTTAACTTTTGTAAATTTTTTTTCAGTTTTAAGTGTATCCATTATTTACTCAGAAACGGCTTTAACGATAATGATAAAACTGCATATTTAAGGTATGTTTATGTCAGCGAATTCACAGCTGTAATTTTATAAAGAAAGGAACAACAGAAGGGGGAACTTAACTTTTGTAATTTTTTTTTCAGTTTAAGGTGTATTCATTATTTACTCAGAAACGGCTTTAACGATAATGATAAAACTGCGTATTTGACGTATGTATATGTCTGCGAATTCACAGCTGTAATTTCATGAAGATAGGTACAACGGAGGGGGTACTTAACTTTTGTAAATTTTTTTTCAGTTTTAGGTGTATCCATTATTTACTCAGAAACGGCTTTAACGATAATGATAAAACTGCGTATTTGACGTATGTATATGTCTGCGAATTCACAGCTGTAATTTCATGAAGATAGGAACAACGGAGGGGGAACTTAACTTTTGTAAATTTTTTTCAGTTTTAAGTGTATCCATTATTTACTCAGAAACGGCTCTAACGATAATGATAAGACTGCATATTTAAGGTATGTATATGTCTGCGAATTCTCAGCTGTAATTTCATGAAGATAGGAACAACGGAGGGGGAACTTAACTTTTGTAAATCTTTTTTTACTTTTAAGTGTATCCATTATTTACTCAGAAACGGCTTTAACGATAATGATAAAACTGCATATTTAAGGTATGTATATGTCAGCGAATTCACAGCTGTAATTTCATGAAGATAGGTACAACGGAGGGGGTACTTTACTTTTGTAAATTTTTTTTCAGTTTTAGGTGTATCCATTATTTACTCAGAAACGGCTTTAACGATAATGATAAAACTGCGTATTTGACGTATGTATATGTCTGCGAATTCACAGCTGTAATTTCATGAAGATAGGTACAACGGAGGGGGTACTTAACTTTTGTAAATTTTTTTTCAGTTTTAAGTGTATCCTATATTTAGTCAGAAACGGCTCTAACGATAATGATAAAACTGCGTATTTGACGTATGTATATGTCAGCGAATTCACAGCTATAATTTCATGAAGATAGGAACAACTGAGGGGGAACTTAACTTTTGTAAATTTTTTTTCAGTTTTAAGTGTATTCATTATTTACTCAGAAACGGCTTTAACGATAATGATAAAACTGCATATTTAAGGTATGTATATGTCAGCGAATTCACAGCTGTAATTTTATAAAGAAAGGAACAACAGAGGGGGAACTTAACTTTTGTAAAAATTTTTTCAGTTTTAGGTGTATCCATTATTTACTCAGAAACGGCTTTAACGATAATGATAAAACTGCGTATTTGACGTATGTATATGTCTGCGAATTCACAGCTGTAATTTCATGAAGAAAGGAACAACAGAGAGGGAACTTAACTTTTGTAAATTTTTTTTCAGTTTTAAGTGTATCCATTATTTACTCAGAAACGGCTTTAACGATAATGATAAAACTGCATATTTAAGGTATGTATATGTCAGCGAATTCACAGCTGTAATTTTATAAAGAAAGGAACAACAAAAGGGGGAACTTAACTTTTGTAATTTTTTTTTCAGTTTAAGGTGTATTCATTATTTACTCAGAAACGGCTTTAACGATAATGATAAAACTGCGTATTTGACGTATGTATATGTCTGCGAATTCACAGCTGTAATTTCATGAAGATAGGAACAACTGAGGGGGAACTTAACTTTTGTAAATTTTTTTTCAGTTTAAGGTGTATTCATTATTTACTCAGAAACGGCTTTAACGATAATGATAAAACTGCATATTTAAGGTATGTATATGTCAGCGAATTCACAGCTGTAATTTTATAAAGAAAGGAACAACTGAGGGGGAACTTAACTTTTGTAAATTTTTTTTCAGTTTTAAGTGTATCCATTATTTAGTCAGAAACGGCTCTAACGATAATGATAAAACTGCGTATTTGACGTATGTATATGTCAGCGAACTCACAGCTGTAATTTCATGAAGCTAGGAACAACGGAGGGGGAACTTAACTTTTGTAAATTTTTTTCAGTTTAAGGTGTATTCATTATTTACTCAGAAACGGCTTTAACGAAAATGATAAAACTGCAAATTTAAGGTTTGTATATGTCAGCGAATTCACAGCTGTAATTTCATGAAGATAGGTACAACGGAGGGGGTACTTAACTTTTGTTAATTTTTTTCAGTTTTAAGTGTATCCATTATTTACTCAGAAACGGCTTTAACGATAATGATAAAACTGCAAATTTAAGGTATGTATATGTCAGCGAATTTACAGCTGTAATTTCATGAAGATAGGTACAACGGAGGGGGTACTTAACTTTTGTAAATTTTTTTTCAGTTTTAAGTGTATCCTATATTTAGTCAGAAACGGCTCTAACGATAATGATAAAACTGCGTATTTGACGTATGTATATGTTAGCGAATTCACAGCTATAATCTCATGAAGATAGGAACAACTGAGGGGGAACTTAACTTTTGTAAATTTTTTTTCAGTTTTAAGTGTATCCTATATTTAGTCAGAAACGGCTCTAACGATAATGATAAAACTGCGAATTTGAAGTATGTATATGTCAGCGAATTCACAGCTATAATTTCATGAAGATAGGAACAACTGAGGGGGAACTTAACTTTTGTAAATTTTTTTCAGTTTTAAGTGTATCCATTATTTACTCAGAAACGGCTTTAACGATAATGATAAAACTGCGTATTTGACGTATGTATATGTCTGCGAATTCACAGCTGTAATTTCATGAAGATAGGAACAACAGAGAGGGAACTTAACTTTTGTAAATTTTTTTTCAGTTTTAAGTGTATCCATTATTTACTCAGAAACGGCTTTAACGAAAATGATAAAACTGCATATTTAAGGTATGTATATGTCAGCGAATTCACAGCTGTAATTTCATGAAGAAAGGAACAACAGAGGGGGAACTTAACTTTTGTAAATTTTTTTTCAGTTTTAAGTGTATTCATTATTTACTCAGAAACGGCTTTAACGATAATGATAAAACTGCATATTTAAGGTATGTATATGTCAGCGAATTCACAGCTGTAATTTCATGAAGATAGGAACAACAGAGGGGGAACTTAACTTTTGTAATTTTTTTTTCAGTTTAAGGTGTATTCATTATTTACTCAGAAACGGCATTAACGATAATGATAAAACTGCGTGTTTGACGTATGTATATGTCTGCGAATTCACAGCTGTAATTTCATGAAGATAGGAACAACAGAGAGGGAACTTAACTTTTGTAAATTTTTTTTCAGTTTTAAGTGTATCCATTATTTACTCAGAAACGGCTTTAACGAAAATGATAAAACTGCATATTTAAGGTATGTATAAGTCTGCGAATTCACAGCTGTAATTTCATGAAGATAGGTACAACGGAGGGGGTACTTAACTTTTGTAAATTTTTTTTCAGTTTTAGGTGTATCCATTATTTACTCAGAAACGGCTTTAACGATAATGATAAAACTGCGTATTTGACGTATGTATATGTCTGCGAATTCACAGCTGTAATTTCATGAAGATAGGAACAACGGAGGGGGAACTTAACTTTTGTAAATTTTTTTCAGTTTTAAGTGTATCCATTATTTACTCAGAAACGGCTCTAACGATAATGATAAAACTGCATATTTAAGGTATGTATATGTCTGCGAATTCTCAGCTGTAATTTCATGAAGATAGGAACAACGGAGGGGGAACTTAACTTTTGTAAATCTTTTTTTACTTTTAAGTGTATCCATTTTTTACTCAGAAACGGCTTTAACGATAATGATAAAACTGCATATTTAAGGTATGTATATGTCAGCGAATTCACAGCTGTAATTTCATGAAGATAGGTACAACGGAGGGGGTACTTTACTTTTGTAAATTTTTTTTCAGTTTTAGGTGTATCCATTATTTACTCAGAAACGGCTTTAACGATAATGATAAAACTGCGTATTTGACGTATGTATATGTCTGCGAATTCACAGCTGTAATTTCATGAAGATAGGTACAACGGAGGGGGTACTTAACTTTTGTAAATTTTTTTTCAGTTTTAAGTGTATCCTATATTTAGTCAGAAACGGCTCTAACGATAATGATAAAACTGCGTATTTGACGTATGTATATGTCAGCGAATTCACAGCTATAATTTCATGAAGATAGGAACAACTAAGGGGGAACTTAACTTTTGTAAATTTTTTTTCAGTTTTAAGTGTATTCATTATTTACTCAGAAACAGCTTTAACGATAATGATAAAACTGCATATTTAAGGTATGTATATGTCAGCGAATTCACAGCTGTAATTTTATAAAGAAAGGAACAACAGAGGGGGAACTTAACTTTTGTAAAAATTTTTTCAGTTTTAGGTGTATCCATTATTTACTCAGAAATGGCTTTAACGATAATGATAAAACTGCGTATTTGACTTATGTATATGTCAGCGAATTCACAGCTGTAATTTCATGAGGATAGGTACAACGGAGGGGGTACTTAACTTTTGTAATTTTTTTTTCAGTTTTAGGTGTATCCATTATTTACTCAGAAACGGCTTTAACGATAATGATAAAACTGCGTATTTGACGTATGTATATGTCAGCGAATTCACAGCTATAATTTCATGAAGATAGGAACAACTGAGGGGGTACTTAACTTTAGTAAATTTTTTTTCAGTTTTAAGTGTATCCATTATTTACTCAGAAACGGCTTTAACGATAATGATAAAACTGCATATTTAAGGTATGTATATGTCAGCGAATTCACAGCTGTAATTTTATAAAGAAAGGAACAACAGAGGGGGAACTTAACTTTTGTAATTTTTTTTTCAGTTTAAGGTGTATTCATTATTTACTCAGAAACGGCTTTAACGATAATGATAAAACTGCGTATTTGACGTATGTATATGTCTGCAAATTCACAGCTGTAATTTCATGAAGATAGGAACAACTGAGGGGAAACTTAACTTTTGTAAATTTTTTTTCAGTTTAAGGTGTATTCATTATTTACTCAGAAACGGCTTTAACGATAATGATAAAACTGCATATTTAAGGTATGTATATGTCAGCGAATTCACAGCTGTAATTTTATAAAGAAAGGAACAACTGAGGGGGAACTTAACTTTTGTAAATTTTTTTTCAGTTTTAAGTGTATCCATTATTTAGTCAGAAACGGCTCTAACGATAATGATAAAACTGCGTATTTGACGTATGTATATGTCAGCGAATTCACAGCTGTAATTTCATGAAGATAGGAACAACGGAGGGGGAACTTAACTTTTGTAAATTTTTTTCAGTTTAAGGTGTATTCATTATTTACTCAGAAACGGCTTTAACGATAATGATAAAACTGCGTATTTAACGTATGTATATGTCTGCGAATTCACAGCAGTAATTTCATGAAGATAGGAACAACAGAGAGGGAACTTAACTTTTGTAAATTTTTTTTCAGTTTTAAGTGTATCCATTATTTACTCAGAAACGGCTTTAACGAAAATGATAAAACTGCATATTTAAGGTATGTATAAGTCTGCGAATTCACAGCTGTAATTTCATGAAGATAAGTACAACGGAGGGGGTACTTAACTTTTGTAAATTTTTTTTCAGTTGTAGGTGTATCCATTATTTACTCAGAAACGGCTTTAACGATAATGATAAAACTGCATATTTAAGGTATGTATATGTCAGCGAATTTACAGCTGTAATTTCATGAAGATAGGTACAACGGAGGGGGTACTTAACTTTTGTAAATTTTTTTTCAGTTTTAGGTGTAACCATTATTTACTCAGAAACGGCTTTAACGATAATGATAAAACTGCGTATTTGACGTATGTATATGTCTGCGAATTCACAGCTGTAATTTCATGAAGATAGGAACAACGGAGGGGGAACTTAACTTTTGTAAATTTTTTTTCAGTTTTAAGTGTATCCTATATTTAGTCAGAAACGGCTCTAACGATAATGATAAAACTGCGTATTTGACGTATGTATATGTCTGCGAAATCACAGCTGTAATTTCATGAAGATAGGAACAACGGAGGGGGAACTTAACTTTTGTAAATTTTTTTTCAGTTTTAGGTGTATCCAGTATTTACTCAGAAACGGCTTTAACGATAATGATAAAACTGCGTATTTGACGTATGTATATGTCTGCGAATTCACAGCTGTAATTTCATGAAGATAGGAACAACGGAGGGGGAACTTAACTTTTGTAAATTTTTTTCAGTTTTAAGTGTATCCATTATTTACTCAGAAACGGCTTTAACGATAATGATAAAACTGCATATTTAAGGTATGTATATGTCTGCGAATTCTCAGCTGTAATTTCATGAAGATAGGAACAACGGAGGGGGAACTTAACTTTTGTAATTTTTTTTTTCAGTTTAAGGTGTATTCATTATTTACTCAGAAACGGCTTTAACGATAATGATAAAACTGCATATTTAAGGTATGTATATTTCAGAGAAATTCACAGCTGTAATTTCATAAAGATAGGTACAACGGAGGGGGGTACTTAACTTTTGTAAATTTTTTTTCAGTTTTAGGTGTATCCATTATTTACTCAGAAACGGCTTTAACGATAATGATAAAACTGCGTATTTGACGTATGTATATGTCAGCGAATTCACAGCTGTAATTTCATGAAGATAGGTACAACGGAGGGGGTACTTAACTTTTGTAATTTTTTTTTCAGTTTTAGGTGTATCCATTATTTACTCAGAAACGGCTTTAACGATAATGATAAAACTGCGTATTTGACGTATGTATATGTCTGCGAATTCACAGCTGTAATTTCATGAAGATAGGAACAACGGAGGGGAAACTTAACTTTTGTAAATTTTTTTTCAGTTTTAAGTGTATCCTATATTTAGTCAGAAACGGCTCTAACGATAATGATAAAACTGCGAATTTGAAGTATGTATATGTCAGCGAATTCACAGCTATAATTTCATGAAGATAGGAACAACTGAGGGGGAACTTAACTTTTGTAAATTTTTTTCAGTTTTAAGTGTATCCATTATTTACTCAGAAACGGCTTTAACGATAATGATAAAACTGCATATTTAAGGTATGTATATGTCTGCGAATTCTCAGCTGTAATTTCATGAAGATAGGAACAACGGAGGGGGAACTTAACTTTTGTAAATCTTTTTTTACTTTTAAGTGTATCCATTATTTACTCAGAAACGGCTTTAACGATAATGATAAAACTGCATATTTAAGGTATGTATATGTCAGCGAATTCACAGCTGTAATTTCATGAAGATAGGTACAACAGAGGGGGAACTTAACTTTTGTAATTTTTTTTTCAGTTTAAGGTGTATTCATTATTTACTCAGAAACGGCATTAACGATAATGATAAAACTGCGTGTTTGACGTATGTATATGTCTGCGAATTCACAGCTGTAATTTCATGAAGATAGGAACAACAGAGAGGGAACTTAACTTTTGTAAATTTTTTTTCAGTTTTAAGTGTATCCATTATTTACTCAGAAACGGCTTTAACGAAAATGATAAAACTGCATATTTAAGGTATGTATAAGTCTGCGAATTCACAGCTGTAATTTCATGAAGATAGGTACAACGGAGGGGGTACTTAACTTTTGTAAATTTTTTTTCAGTTTTAGGTGTATCCATTATTTACTCAGAAACGGCTTTAACGATAATGATAAAACTGCGTATTTGACGTATGTATATGTCTGCGAATTCACAGCTGTAATTTCATGAAGATAGGAACAACGGAGGGGGAACTTAACTTTTGTAAATTTTTTTCAGTTTTAAGTGTATCCATTATTTACTCAGAAACGGCTCTAACGATAATGATAAAACTGCATATTTAAGGTATGTATATGTCTGCGAATTCTCAGCTGTAATTTCATGAAGATAGGAACAACGGAGGGGGAACTTAACTTTTGTAAATCTTTTTTTACTTTTAAGTGTATCCATTTTTTACTCAGAAACGGCTTTAACGATAATGATAAAACTGCATATTTAAGGTATGTATATGTCAGCGAATTCACAGCTGTAATTTCATGAAGATAGGTACAACGGAGGGGGTACTTTACTTTTGTAAATTTTTTTTTAGTTTTAGGTGTATCCATTATTTACTCAGAAACGGCTTTAACGATAATGATAAAACTGCGTATTTGACGTATGTATATGTCTGCGAATTCACAGCTGTAATTTCATGAAGATAGGTACAACGGAGGGGGTACTTAACTTTTGTAAATTTTTTTTCAGTTTTAAGTGTATCCTATATTTAGTCAGAAACGGCTCTAACGATAATGATAAAACTGCGTATTTGACGTATGTATATGTCAGCGAATTCACAGCTATAATTTCATGAAGATAGGAACAACTAAGGGGGAACTTAACTTTTGTAAATTTTTTTTCAGTTTTAAGTGTATTCATTATTTACTCAGAAACAGCTTTAACGATAATGATAAAACTGCATATTTAAGGTATGTATATGTCAGCGAATTCACAGCTGTAATTTTATAAAGAAAGGAACAACAGAGGGGGAACTTAACTTTTGTAAAAATTTTTTCAGTTTTAGGTGTATCCATTATTTACTCAGAAATGGCTTTAACGATAATGATAAAACTGCGTATTTGACTTATGTATATGTCAGCGAATTCACAGCTGTAATTTCATGAGGATAGGTACAACGGAGGGGGTACTTAACTTTTGTAATTTTTTTTTCAGTTTTAGGTGTATCCATTATTTACTCAGAAACGGCTTTAACGATAATGATAAAACTGCGTATTTGACGTATGTATATGTCAGCGAATTCACAGCTATAATTTCATGAAGATAGGAACAACTGAGGGGGTACTTAACTTTAGTAAATTTTTTTTCAGTTTTAAGTGTATCCATTATTTACTCAGAAACGGCTTTAACGATAATGATAAAACTGCATATTTAAGGTATGTATATGTCAGCGAATTCACAGCTGTAATTTTATAAAGAAAGGAACAACAGAGGGGGAACTTAACTTTTGTAATTTTTTTTTCAGTTTAAGGTGTATTCATTATTTACTCAGAAACGGCTTTAACGATAATGATAAAACTGCGTATTTGACGTATGTATATGTCTGCAAATTCACAGCTGTAATTTCATGAAGATAGGAACAACTGAGGGGAAACTTAACTTTTGTAAATTTTTTTTCAGTTTAAGGTGTATTCATTATTTACTCAGAAACGGCTTTAACGATAATGATAAAACTGCATATTTAAGGTATGTATATGTCAGCGAATTCACAGCTGTAATTTTATAAAGAAAGGAACAACTGAGGGGGAACTTAACTTTTGTAAATTTTTTTTCAGTTTTAAGTGTATCCATTATTTAGTCAGAAACGGCTCTAACGATAATGATAAAACTGCGTATTTGACGTATGTATATGTCAGCGAATTCACAGCTGTAATTTCATGAAGATAGGAACAACGGAGGGGGAACTTAACTTTTGTAAATTTTTTTCAGTTTAAGGTGTATTCATTATTTACTCAGAAACGGCTTTAACGATAATGATAAAACTGCGTATTTAACGTATGTATATGTCTGCGAATTCACAGCAGTAATTTCATGAAGATAGGAACAACAGAGAGGGAACTTAACTTTTGTAAATTTTTTTTCAGTTTTAAGTGTATCCATTATTTACTCAGAAACGGCTTTAACGAAAATGATAAAACTGCATATTTAAGGTATGTATAAGTCTGCGAATTCACAGCTGTAATTTCATGAAGATAAGTACAACGGAGGGGGTACTTAACTTTTGTAAATTTTTTTTCAGTTGTAGGTGTATCCATTATTTACTCAGAAACGGCTTTAACGATAATGATAAAACTGCATATTTAAGGTATGTATATGTCAGCGAATTTACAGCTGTAATTTCATGAAGATAGGTACAACGGAGGGGGTACTTAACTTTTGTAAATTTTTTTTCAGTTTTAGGTGTAACCATTATTTACTCAGAAACGGCTTTAACGATAATGATAAAACTGCGTATTTGACGTATGTATATGTCTGCGAATTCACAGCTGTAATTTCATGAAGATAGGAACAACGGAGGGGGAACTTAACTTTTGTAAATTTTTTTTCAGTTTTAAGTGTATCCTATATTTAGTCAGAAACGGCTCTAACGATAATGATAAAACTGCGTATTTGACGTATGTATATGTCTGCGAAATCACAGCTGTAATTTCATGAAGATAGGAACAACGGAGGGGGAACTTAACTTTTGTAAATTTTTTTTCAGTTTTAGGTGTATCCAGTATTTACTCAGAAACGGCTTTAACGATAATGATAAAACTGCGTATTTGACGTATGTATATGTCTGCGAATTCACAGCTGTAATTTCATGAAGATAGGAACAACGGAGGGGGAACTTAACTTTTGTAAATTTTTTTCAGTTTTAAGTGTATCCATTATTTACTCAGAAACGGCTTTAACGATAATGATAAAACTGCATATTTAAGGTATGTATATGTCTGCGAATTCTCAGCTGTAATTTCATGAAGATAGGAACAACGGAGGGGGAACTTAACTTTTGTAATTTTTTTTTTCAGTTTAAGGTGTATTCATTATTTACTCAGAAACGGCTTTAACGATAATGATAAAACTGCATATTTAAGGTATGTATATTTCAGAGAAATTCACAGCTGTAATTTCATAAAGATAGGTACAACGGAGGGGGTACTTAACTTTTGTAAATTTTTTTTCAGTTTTAGGTGTATCCATTATTTACTCAGAAACGGCTTTAACGATAATGATAAAACTGCGTATTTGACGTATGTATATGTCAGCGAATTCTCAGCTGTAATTTCATGAAGATAGGTACAACGGAGGGGGTACTTAACTTTTGTAATTTTTTTTTCAGTTTTAGGTGTATCCATTATTTACTCAGAAACGGCTTTAACGATAATGATAAAACTGCGTATTTGACGTATGTATATGTCTGCGAATTCACAGCTGTAATTTCATGAAGATAGGAACAACGGAGGGGGAACTTAACTTTTGTAAATTTTTTTTCAGTTTTAAGTGTATCCTATATTTAGTCAGAAACGGCTCTAACGATAATGATAAAACTGCGAATTTGAAGTATGTATATGTCAGCGAATTCACAGCTATAATTTCATGAAGATAGGAACAACTGAGGGGGAACTTAACTTTTGTAAATTTTTTTCAGTTTTAAGTGTATCCATTATTTACTCAGAAACGGCTTTAACGATAATGATAAAACTGCATATTTAAGGTATGTATATGTCTGCGAATTCTCAGCTGTAATTTCATGAAGATAGGAACAACGGAGGGGGAACTTAACTTTTGTAAATCTTTTTTTACTTTTAAGTGTATCCATTATTTACTCAGAAACGGCTTTAACGATAATGATAAAACTGCATATTTAAGGTATGTATATGTCAGCGAATTCACAGCTGTAATTTCATGAAGATAGGTACAACGGAGGGGGTACTTAACTTTTGTAAATTTTTTTTCAGTTTTAAGTGTATCCTATATTTAGTCAGAAACGGCTCTAACGATAATGATAAAACTGCGTATTTGACGTATGTATATGTCAGCGAATTCACAGCTATAATTTCATGAAGATAGGAACAACTGAGGGGGAACTTAACTTTTGTAAATTTTTTTTCAGTTTTAAGTGTATTCATTATTTACTCAGAAACGGCTTTAACGATAATGATAAAACTGCGTATTTGACGTATGTATATGTCTGCGAATTCACAGCTGTAATTTCATGAAGATAGGAACAACGGAGGGGGAACTTAACTTTTGTAAATTTTTTTTCAGTTTTAAGTGTATCCTATATTTAGTCAGAAACGGCTCTAACGATAATGATAAAACTGCGTATTTGACGTATGTATATGTCTGCGAAATCACAGCTGTAATTTCATGAAGATAGGAACAACGGAGGGGGAACTTAACTTTTGTAAATTTTTTTTCAGTTTTAGGTGTATCCATTATTTACTCAGAAACGGCTTTAACGATAATGATAAAACTGCGTATTTGACGTATGTATATGTCAGCGAATTCACAGCTATAATTTCATGAAGATAGGAACAACTGAGGGGGTACTTAACTTTAGTAAATTTTTTTTCAGTTTTAAGTGTATCCATTATTTACTCAGAAACGGCTTTAACGATAATGATAAAACTGCATATTTAAGGTATGTATATGTCAGCGAATTCACAGCTGTAATTTTATAAAGAAAGGAACAACAGAGGGGGAACTTAACTTTTGTAATTTTTTTTTCAGTTTAAGGTGTATTCATTATTTACTCAGAAACGGCTTTAACGATAATGATAAAACTGCGTTTTTGACGTATGTATATGTCTGCAAATTCACAGCTGTAATTTCATGAAGATAGGAACAACTGAGGGGAAACTTAACTTTTGTAAATTTTTTTTCAGTTTAAGGTGTATTCATTATTTACTCAGAAACGGCTTTAACGATAATGATAAAACTGCATATTTAAGGTATGTATATGTCAGCGAATTCACAGCTGTAATTTTATAAAGAAAGGAACAACTGAGGGGGAACTTAACTTTTGTAAATTTTTTTTCAGTTTTAAGTGTATCCATTATTTAGTCAGAAACGGCTCTAACGATAATGATAAAACTGCGTATTTGACGTATGTATATGTCAGCGAATTCACAGCTGTAATTTCATGAAGATAGGAACAACGGAGGGGGAACTTAACTTTTGTAAATTTTTTTCAGTTTAAGGTGTATTCATTATTTACTCAGAAACGGCTTTAACGATAATGATAAAACTGCGTATTTAACGTATGTATATGTCTGCGAATTCACAGCAGTAATTTCATGAAGATAGGAACAACAGAGAGGGAACTTAACTTTTGTAAATTTTTTTTCAGTTTTAAGTGTATCCATTATTTACTCAGAAACGGCTTTAACGAAAATGATAAAACTGCATATTTAAGGTATGTATAAGTCTGCGAATTCACAGCTGTAATTTCATGAAGATAAGTACAACGGAGGGGGTACTTAACTTTTGTAAATTTTTTTTCAGTTGTAGGTGTATCCATTATTTACTCAGAAACGGCTTTAACGATAATGATAAAACTGCATATTTAAGGTATGTATATGTCAGCGAATTTACAGCTGTAATTTCATGAAGATAGGTACAACGGAGGGGGTACTTAACTTTTGTAAATTTTTTTTCAGTTTTAGGTGTAACCATTATTTACTCAGAAACGGCTTTAACGATAATGATAAAACTGCGTATTTGACGTATGTATATGTCTGCGAATTCACAGCTGTAATTTCATGAAGATAGGAACAACAGAGGGGGAACTTAACTTTTGTAAATTTTTTTTCAGTTTTAAGTGTATCCTATATTTAGTCAGAAACGGCTCTAACGATAATGATAAAACTGCGTATTTGACGTATGTATATGTCTGCGAAATCACAGCTGTAATTTCATGAAGATAGGAACAACGGAGGGGGAACTTAACTTTTGTAAATTTTTTTTCAGTTTTAGGTGTATCCAGTATTTACTCAGAAACGGCTTTAACGATAATGATAAAACTGCGTATTTGACGTATGTATATGTCTGCGAATTCACAGCTGTAATTTCATGAAGATAGGAACAACGGAGGGGGAACTTAACTTTTGTAAATTTTTTTCAGTTTTAAGTGTATCCATTATTTACTCAGAAACGGCTTTAACGATAATGATAAAACTGCATATTTAAGGTATGTATATGTCTGCGAATTCTCAGCTGTAATTTCATGAAGATAGGAACAACGGAGGGGGAACTTAACTTTTGTAATTTTTTTTTTCAGTTTAAGGTGTATTCATTATTTACTCAGAAACGGCTTTAACGATAATGATAAAACTGCATATTTAAGGTATGTATATTTCAGAGAAATTCACAGCTGTAATTTCATAAAGATAGGTACAACGGAGGGGGTACTTAACTTTTGTAAATTTTTTTTCAGTTTTAGGTGTATCCATTATTTACTCAGAAACGGCTTTAACGATAATGATAAAACTGCGTATTTGACGTATGTATATGTCAGCGAATTCTCAGCTGTAATTTCATGAAGATAGGTACAACGGAGGGGGTACTTAACTTTTGTAATTTTTTTTTCAGTTTTAGGTGTATCCATTATTTACTCAGAAACGGCTTTAACGATAATGATAAAACTGCGTATTTGACGTATGTATATGTCTGCGAATTCACAGCTGTAATTTCATGAAGATAGGAACAACGGAGGGGAAACTTAACTTTTGTAAATTTTTTTTCAGTTTTAAGTGTATCCTATATTTAGTCAGAAACGGCTCTAACGATAATGATAAAACTGCGAATTTGAAGTATGTATATGTCAGCGAATTCACAGCTATAATTTCATGAAGATAGGAACAACTGAGGGGGAACTTAACTTTTGTAAATTTTTTTCAGTTTTAAGTGTATCCATTATTTACTCAGAAACGGCTTTAACGATAATGATAAAACTGCATATTTAAGGTATGTATATGTCTGCGAATTCTCAGCTGTAATTTCATGAAGATAGGAACAACGGAGGGGGAACTTAACTTTTGTAAATCTTTTTTTACTTTTAAGTGTATCCATTATTTACTCAGAAACGGCTTTAACGATAATGATAAAACTGCATATTTAAGGTATGTATATGTCAGCGAATTCACAGCTGTAATTTCATGAAGATAGGTACAACGGAGGGGGTACTTAACTTTTGTAAATTTTTTTTCAGTTTTAAGTGTATCCTATATTTAGTCAGAAACGGCTCTAACGATAATGATAAAACTGCGTATTTGACGTATGTATATGTCAGCGAATTCACAGCTATAATTTCATGAAGATAGGAACAACTGAGGGGGAACTTAACTTTTGTAAATTTTTTTTCAGTTTTAAGTGTATTCATTATTTACTCAGAAACGGCTTTAACGATAATGATAAAACTGCGTATTTGACGTATGTATATGTCTGCGAATTCACAGCTGTAATTTCATGAAGATAGGAACAACGGAGGGGGAACTTAACTTTTGTAAATTTTTTTTCAGTTTTAAGTGTATCCTATATTTAGTCAGAAACGGCTCTAACGATAATGATAAAACTGCGTATTTGACGTATGTATATGTCTGCGAATTCACAGCTGTAATTTCATGAAGATAGGAACAACGGAGGGGGAACTTAACTTTTGTAAATTTTTTTTCAGTTTTAGGTGTATCCAGTATTTACTCAGAAACGGCTTTAACGATAATGATAAAACTGCGTATTTGACGTATGTATATGTCTGCGAATTCACAGCTGTAATTTCATGAAGATAGGAACAACGGAGGGGGAACTTAACTTTTGTAATTTTTTTTTCAGTTTAAGGTGTATTCATTATTTACTCAGAAACGGCTTTAACGATAATGATAAAACTGCGTATTTGACGTATGTATATGTCAGCGAATTCACAGCTGTAATTTCATGAAGATAGGAACAACGGAGGGGGAACTTAACTTTTGTAAATTTTTTTCAGTTTAAGGTGTATTCATTATTTACTCAGAAACGGCTTTAACGATAATGATAAAACTGCGTATTTGACGTATGTATATGTCTGCGAATTCACAGCTGTAATTTCATGAAGATAGGAACAACGGAGGGGGACTTAACTTTTGTAATTTTTTTTTTCAGTTTAAGGTGTATTCATTATTTACTCAGAAACGGCTTTAACGATAATGATAAAACTGCGTATTTAACGTATGTATATGTCTGCGAATTCACAGCAGTAATTTCATGAAGATAGGAACAACAGAGAGGGAACTTAACTTTTGTAAATTTTTTTTCAGTTTTAAGTGTATCCATTATTTACTCAGAAACGGCTTTAACGAAAATGATAAAACTGCATATTTAAGGTATGTATAAGTCTGCGAATTCACAGCTGTAATTTCATGAAGATAAGTACAACGGAGGGGGTACTTAACCTTTGTAAATTTTTTTTCAGTTGTAGGTGTATCCATTATTTACTCAGAAACGGCTTTAACGATAATGATAAAACTGCATATTTAAGGTATGTATATGTCAGCGAATTTACAGCTGTAATTTCATGAAGATAGGTACAACGGAGGGGGGTACTTAACTTTTGTAAATTTTTTTTCAGTTTTAGGTGTATCCATTATTTACTCAGAAACGGCTTTAACGATAATGATAAAACTGCGTATTTGACGTATGTATATGTCTACGAATTCACAGCTGTAATTTCATGAAGATAGGAACAACGGAGGGGGACTTAACTTTTGTAATTTTTTTTTTCAGTTTAAGGTGTATTCATTATTTACTCAGAAACGGCTTTAACGATAATGATAAAACTGCGTATTTGACGTATGTATATGTCAGCGAATTCTCAGCTGTAATTTCATGAAGATAGGTACAACGGAGGGGGTACTTAACTTTTGTAATTTTTTTTTCAGTTTTAGGTGTATCCATTATTTACTCAGAAACGGCTTTAACGATAATGATAAAACTGCGTATTTGACGTATGTATATGTCTGCGAATTCACAGCTGTAATTTCATGAAGATAGGAACAACGGAGGGGAAACTTAACTTTTGTAAATTTTTTTTCAGTTTTAAGTGTATCCTATATTTAGTCAGAAACGGCTCTAACGATAATGATAAAACTGCGAATTTGAAGTATGTATATGTAAGCGAATTCACAGCTATAATTTCATGAAGATAGGAACAACTGAGGGGGAACTTAACTTTTGTAAATTTTTTTCAGTTTTAAGTGTATCCATTATTTACTCAGAAACGGCTTTAACGATAATGATAAAACTGCATATTTAAGGTATGTATATGTCTGCGAATTCTCAGCTGTAATTTCATGAAGATAGGAACAACGGAGGGGGAACTTAACTTTTGTAAATCTTTTTTTACTTTTAAGTGTATCCATTATTTACTCAGAAACGGCTTTAACGATAATGATAAAACTCCATATTTAAGGTATGTATATGTCAGCGAATTCACAGCTGTAATTTCATGAAGATAGGTACAACGGAGGGGGTACTTTACTTTTGTAAATTTTTTTTCAGTTTTAGGTGTATCCATTATTTACTCAGAAACGGCTTTAACGATAATGATAAAACTGCGTATTTGACGTATGTATATGTCTGCGAATTCACAGCTGTAATTTCATGAAGATAGGTACAACGGAGGGGGTACTTAACTTTTGTAAATTTTTTTTCAGTTTTAAGTGTATCCTATATTTAGTCAGAAACGGCTCTAACGATAATGATAAAACTGCGTATTTGACGTATGTATATGTCAGCGAATTCACAGCTATAATTTCATGAAGATAGGAACAACTGAGGGGGAACTTAACTTTTGTAAATTTTTTTCAGTTTTAAGTGTATTCATTATTTACTCAGAAACGGCTTTAACGATAATGATAAAACTGCGTATTTGACGTATGTATATGTCTGCGAATTCACAGCTGTAATTTCATGAAGATAGGAACAACGGAGGGGGAACTTAACTTTTGTAAATTTTTTTTCAGTTTTAAGTGTATCCTATATTTAGTCAGAAACGGCTCTAACGATAATGATAAAACTGCGTATTTGACGTATGTATATGTCTGCGAAATCACAGCTGTAATTTCATGAAGATAGGAACAACGGAGGGGGAACTTAACTTTTGTAATTTTTTTTTCAGTTTTAGGTGTATCCAGTATTTACTCAGAAACGGCTTTAACGATAATGATAAAACTGCGTATTTGACGTATGTATATGTCTGCGAATTCACAGCTGTAATTTCATGAAGATAGGAACAACGGAGGGGGAACTTAACTTTTGTAATTTTTTTTTCAGTTTAAGGTGTATTCATTATTTACTCAGAAACGGCTTTAACGATAATGATAAAACTGCGTATTTGACGTATGTATATGTCTGCGAATTCACAGCTGTAATTTCATGAAGATAGGAACAACTGAGGGGAAACTTAACTTTTGTAAATTTTTTTTCAGTTTAAGGTGTATTCATTATTTACTCAGAAACGGCTTTAACGATAATGATAAAACTGCATATTTAAGGTATGTATATGTCAGCGAATTCACAGCTGTAATTTTATAAAGAAAGGAACAACTGAGGGGGAACTTAACTTTTGTAAATTTTTTTTCAGTTTTAAGTGTATCCATTATTTAGTCAGAAACGGCTCTAACGATAATGATAAAACTGCGTATTTGACGTATGTATATGTCAGCGAATTCACAGCTGTAATTTCATGAAGATAGGAACAACGGAGGGGGAACTTAACTTTTGTAAATTTTTTTCAGTTTAAGGTGTATTCATTATTTACTCAGAAACGGCTTTAACGATAATGATAAAACTGCGTATTTGACGTATGTATATGTCTGCGAATTCACAGCTGTAATTTCATGAAGATAGGAACAACGGAGGGGGAACTTAACTTTTGTAAATTTTTTTTCAGTTTTAAGTGTATCCTATATTTAGTCAGAAACGGCTCTAACGATAATGATAAAACTGCGTATTTGACGTATGTATATGTCTGCGAAATCACAGCTGTAATTTCATGAAGATAGGAACAACGGAGGGGGAACTTAACTTTTGTAAATTTTTTTTCAGTTTTAGGTGTATCCAGTATTTACTCAGAAACGGCTTTAACGATAATGATAAAACTGCGTATTTGACGTATGTATATGTCTGCGAATTCACAGCTGTAATTTCATGAAGATAGGAACAACGGAGGGGGAACTTAACTTTTGTAAATTTTTTTCAGTTTTAAGTGTATCCATTATTTACTCAGAAACGGCTTTAACGATAATGATAAAACTGCATATTTAAGGTATGTATATGTCTGCGAATTCTCAGCTGTAATTTCATGAAGATAGGAACAACGGAGGGGGAACTTAACTTTTGTAATTTTTTTTTTCAGTTTAAGGTGTATTCATTATTTACTTAGAAACGGCTTTAACGATAATGATAAAACTGCATATTTAAGGTATGTATATTTCAGAGAAATTCACAGCTGTAATTTCATAAAGATAGGTACAACGGAGGGGGTACTTAACTTTTGTAAATTTTTTTTCAGTTTTAGGTGTATCCATTATTTACTCAGAAACGGCTTTAACGATAATGATAAAACTGCGTATTTGACGTATGTATATGTCAGCGAATTCTCAGCTGTAATTTCATGAAGATAGGTACAACGGAGGGGGTACTTAACTTTTGTAATTTTTTTTTCAGTTTTAGGTGTATCCATTATTTACTCAGAAACGGCTTTAACGATAATGATAAAACTGCGTATTTGACGTATGTATATGTCTGCGAATTCACAGCTGTAATTTCATGAAGATAGGAACAACGGAGGGGAAACTTAACTTTTGTAAATTTTTTTTCAGTTTTAAGTGTATCCTATATTTAGTCAGAAACGGCTCTAACGATAATGATAAAACTGCGAATTTGAAGTATGTATATGTCAGCGAATTCACAGCTATAATTTCATGAAGATAGGAACAACTGAGGGGGAACTTAACTTTTGTAAATTTTTTTCAGTTTTAAGTGTATCCATTATTTACTCAGAAACGGCTTTAACGATAATGATAAAACTGCATATTTAAGGTATGTATATGTCTGCGAATTCTCAGCTGTAATTTCATGAAGATAGGAACAACGGAGGGGGAACTTAACTTTTGTAAATCTTTTTTTACTTTTAAGTGTATCCATTATTTACTCAGAAACGGCTTTAACGATAATGATAAAACTGCATATTTAAGGTATGTATATGTCAGCGAATTCACAGCTGTAATTTCATGAAGATAGGTACAACGGAGGGGGTACTTAACTTTTGTAAATTTTTTTTCAGTTTTAAGTGTATCCTATATTTAGTCAGAAACGGCTCTAACGATAATGATAAAACTGCGTATTTGACGTATGTATATGTCAGCGAATTCACAGCTATAATTTCATGAAGATAGGAACAACTGAGGGGGAACTTAACTTTTGTAAATTTTTTTTCAGTTTTAAGTGTATTCATTATTTACTCAGAAACGGCTTTAACGATAATGATAAAACTGCGTATTTGACGTATGTATATGTCTGCGAATTCACAGCTGTAATTTCATGAAGATAGGAACAACGGAGGGGGAACTTAACTTTTGTAAATTTTTTTTCAGTTTTAAGTGTATCCTATATTTAGTCAGAAACGGCTCTAACGATAATGATAAAACTGCGTATTTGACGTATGTATATGTCTGCGAAATCACAGCTGTAATTTCATGAAGATAGGAACAACGGAGGGGGAACTTAACTTTTGTAAATTTTTTTTCAGTTTTAGGTGTATCCAGTATTTACTCAGAAACGGCTTTAACGATAATGATAAAACTGCGTATTTGACGTATGTATATGTCTGCGAATTCACAGCTGTAATTTCATGAAGATAGGAACAACGGAGGGGGAACTTAACTTTTGTAATTTTTTTTTCAGTTTAAGGTGTATTCATTATTTACTCAGAAACGGCTTTAACGATAATGATAAAACTGCGTATTTGACGTATGTATATGTCAGCGAATTCACAGCTGTAATTTCATGAAGATAGGAACAACGGAGGGGGAACTTAACTTTTGTAAATTTTTTTCAGTTTAAGGTGTATTCATTATTTACTCAGAAACGGCTTTAACGATAATGATAAAACTGCGTATTTGACGTATGTATATGTCTGCGAATTCACAGCTGTAATTTCATGAAGATAGGAACAACGGAGGGGGACTTAACTTTTGTAATTTTTTTTTTCAGTTTAAGGTGTATTCATTATTTACTCAGAAACGGCTTTAACGATAATGATAAAACTGCGTATTTAACGTATGTATATGTCTGCGAATTCACAGCAGTAATTTCATGAAGATAGGAACAACAGAGAGGGAACTTAACTTTTGTAAATTTTTTTTCAGTTTTAAGTGTATCCATTATTTACTCAGAAACGGCTTTAACGAAAATGATAAAACTGCATATTTAAGGTATGTATAAGTCTGCGAATTCACAGCTGTAATTTCATGAAGATAAGTACAACGGAGGGGGTACTTAACCTTTGTAAATTTTTTTTCAGTTGTAGGTGTATCCATTATTTACTCAGAAACGGCTTTAACGATAATGATAAAACTGCATATTTAAGGTATGTATATGTCAGCGAATTTACAGCTGTAATTTCATGAAGATAGGTACAACGGAGGGGGTACTTAACTTTTGTAAATTTTTTTTCAGTTTTAGGTGTATCCATTATTTACTCAGAAACGGCTTTAACGATAATGATAAAACTGCGTATTTGACGTATGTATATGTCTACGAATTCACAGCTGTAATTTCATGAAGATAGGAACAACGGAGGGGGACTTAACTTTTGTAATTTTTTTTTTCAGTTTAAGGTGTATTCATTATTTACTCAGAAACGGCTTTAACGATAATGATAAAACTGCGTATTTGACGTATGTATATGTCAGCGAATTCTCAGCTGTAATTTCATGAAGATAGGTACAACGGAGGGGGTACTTAACTTTTGTAATTTTTTTTTCAGTTTTAGGTGTATCCATTATTTACTCAGAAACGGCTTTAACGATAATGATAAAACTGCGTATTTGACGTATGTATATGTCTGCGAATTCACAGCTGTAATTTCATGAAGATAGGAACAACGGAGGGGAAACTTAACTTTTGTAAATTTTTTTTCAGTTTTAAGTGTATCCTATATTTAGTCAGAAACGGCTCTAACGATAATGATAAAACTGCGAATTTGAAGTATGTATATGTAAGCGAATTCACAGCTATAATTTCATGAAGATAGGAACAACTGAGGGGGAACTTAACTTTTGTAAATTTTTTTCAGTTTTAGGTGTATCCATTATTTACTCAGAAACGGCTTTAACGATAATGATAAAACTGCATATTTAAGGTATGTATATGTCTGCGAATTCTCAGCTGTAATTTCATGAAGATAGGAACAACGGAGGGGGAACTTAACTTTTGTAAATCTTTTTTTACTTTTAAGTGTATCCATTATTTACTCAGAAACGGCTTTAACGATAATGATAAAACTCCATATTTAAGGTATGTATATGTCAGCGAATTCACAGCTGTAATTTCATGAAGATAGGTACAACGGAGGGGGTACTTTACTTTTGTAAATTTTTTTTCAGTTTTAGGTGTATCCATTATTTACTCAGAAACGGCTTTAACGATAATGATAAAACTGCGTATTTGACGTATGTATATGTCTGCGAATTCACAGCTGTAATTTCATGAAGATAGGTACAACGGAGGGGGTACTTAACTTTTGTAAATTTTTTTTCAGTTTTAAGTGTATCCTATATTTAGTCAGAAACGGCTCTAACGATAATGATAAAACTGCGTATTTGACGTATGTATATGTCAGCGAATTCACAGCTATAATTTCATGAAGATAGGAACAACTGAGGGGGAACTTAACTTTTGTAAATTTTTTTTCAGTTTTAAGTGTATTCATTATTTACTCAGAAACGGCTTTAACGATAATGATAAAACTGCGTATTTGACGTATGTATATGTCTGCGAATTCACAGCTGTAATTTCATGAAGATAGGAACAACGGAGGGGGAACTTAACTTTTGTAAATTTTTTTTCAGTTTTAAGTGTATCCTATATTTAGTCAGAAACGGCTCTAACGATAATGATAAAACTGCGTATTTGACGTATGTATATGTCTGCGAAATCACAGCTGTAATTTCATGAAGATAGGAACAACGGAGGGGGAACTTAACTTTTGTAATTTTTTTTTCAGTTTTAGGTGTATCCAGTATTTACTCAGAAACGGCTTTAACGATAATGATAAAACTGCGTATTTGACGTATGTATATGTCTGCGAATTCACAGCTGTAATTTCATGAAGATAGGAACAACGGAGGGGGAACTTAACTTTTGTAATTTTTTTTTCAGTTTAAGGTGTATTCATTATTTACTCAGAAACGGCTTTAACGATAATGATAAAACTGCGTATTTGACGTATGTATATGTCTGCAAATTCACAGCTGTAATTTCATGAAGATAGGAACAACTGAGGGGAAACTTAACTTTTGTAAATTTTTTTTCAGTTTAAGGTGTATTCATTATTTACTCAGAAACGGCTTTAACGATAATGATAAAACTGCATATTTAAGGTATGTATATGTCAGCGAATTCACAGCTGTAATTTTATAAAGAAAGGAACAACTGAGGGGGAACTTAACTTTTGTAAATTTTTTTTCAGTTTTAAGTGTATCCATTATTTAGTCAGAAACGGCTCTAACGATAATGATAAAACTGCGTATTTGACGTATGTATATGTCAGCGAATTCACAGCTGTAATTTCATGAAGATAGGAACAACGGAGGGGGAACTTAACTTTTGTAAATTTTTTTCAGTTTAAGGTGTATTCATTATTTACTCAGAAACGGCTTTAACGATAATGATAAAACTGCGTATTTGACGTATGTATATGTCTGCAAATTCACAGCTGTAATTTCATTAAGATAGGAACAACAGAGAGGGAACTTAACTTTTGTAAATTTTTTTTCAGTTTTAAGTGTATCCATTATTTACTCAGAAACGGCTTTATCGAAAATGATAAAACTGCAAATTTAAGGTATGTATAAGTCTGCGAATTCACAGCTGTAATTTCATGAAGATAGGTACAACGGAGGGGGTACTTAACTTTTGTAAATTTTTTTTCAGTTTTAGGTGTATCCATTATTTACTCAGAAACGGCTTTAACGATAATGATAAAACTGCGTATTTGACGTATGTATATGTCTACGAATTCACAGCTGTAATTTCATGAAGATAGGAACAACGGAGGGGGACTTAACTTTTGTAATTTTTTTTTTCAGTTTAAGGTGTATTCATTATTTACTCAGAAACGGCTTTAACGATAATGATAAAACTGCGTATTTAACGTATGTATATGTCTGCGAATTCACAGCAGTAATTTCATGAAGATAGGAACAACAGAGAGGGAACTTAACTTTTGTAAATTTTTTTTCAGTTTTAAGTGTATCCATTATTTACTCAGAAACGGCTTTAACGAAAATGATAAAACTGCATATTTAAGGTATGTATAAGTCTGCGAATTCACAGCTGTAATTTCATGAAGATAAGTACAACGGAGGGGGTACTTAACTTTTGTAAATTTTTTTTCAGTTGTAGGTGTATCCATTATTTACTCAGAAACGGCTTTAACGATAATGATATAACTGCATATTTAAGGTATGTATATGTCAGCGAATTTACAGCTGTAATTTCATGAAGATAGGTACAACGGAGGGGGTACTTAACTTTTGTAAATTTTTTTTCAGTTTTAGGTGTAACCATTATTTACTCAGAAACGGCTTTAACGATAATGATAAAACTGCGTATTTGACGTATGTATATGTCTGCGAATTCACAGCTGTAATTTCATGAAGATAGGAACAACGGAGGGGGAACTTAACTTTTGTAAATTTTTTTCAGTTTAAGGTGTATTCATTATTTACTCAGAAACGGCTTTAACGATAATGATAAAACTGCGTATTTGACGTATGTATATGTCTGCGAATTCACAGCTGTAATTTCATGAAGATAGGAACAACGGAGGGGGAACTTAACTTTTGTAAATTTTTTTTCAGTTTTAAGTGTATCCTATATTTAGTCAGAAACGGCTCTAACGATAATGATAAAACTGCGTATTTGACGTATGTATATGTCTGCGAAATCACAGCTGTAATTTCATGAAGATAGGAACAACGGAGGGGGAACTTAACTTTTGTAAATTTTTTTTCAGTTTTAGGTGTATCCATTATTTACTCAGAAACGGCTTTAACGATAATGATAAAACTGCAAATTTAAGGTATGTATATGTCAGCGAATTTACAGCTGTAATTTCATGAAGATAGGTACAACGGAGGGGGTACTTAACTTTTGTAAATTTTTTTTCAGTTTTAGGTGTAACCATTATTTACTCAGAAACGGCTTTAACGATAATGATAAAACTGCGTATTTGACGTATGTATATGTCTGCGAATTCACAGCTGTAATTTCATGAAGATAGGAACAACGGAGGGGGAACTTAACTTTTGTAAATTTTTTTCAGTTTAAGGTGTATTCATTATTTACTCAGAAACGGCTTTAACGATAATGATAAAACTGCGTATTTGACGTATGTATATGTCTGCGAATTCACAGCTGTAATTTCATGAAGATAGGAACAACGGAGGGGGAACTTAACTTTTGTAAACTTTTTTTCAGTTTTAAGTGTATCCTATATTTAGTCAGAAACGGCTCTAACGATAATGATAAAACTGCGTATTTGACGTATGTATATGTCTGCGAAATCACAGCTGTAATTTCATGAAGATAGGAACAACGGAGGGGGAACTTAACTTTTGTAAATTTTTTTTCAGTTTTAGGTGTATCCAGTATTTACTCAGAAACGGCTTTAACGATAATGATAAAACTGCGTATTTGACGTATGTATATGTCTGCGAATTCACAGCTGTAATTTCATGAAGATAGGAACAACGGAGGGGGAACTTAACTTTTGTAATTTTTTTTTCAGTTTAAGGTGTATTCATTATTTACTCAGAAACGGCTTTAACGATAATGATAAAACTGCATATTTAAGGTATGTATATGTCAGCGAATTTACAGCTGTAATTTCATGAAGATAGGTACAACGGAGGGGGTACTTAACTTTTGTAAATTTTTTTTCAGTTTTAGGTGTAACCATTATTTACTCAGAAACGGCTTTAACGATAATGATAAAACTGCGTATTTGACGTATGTATATGTCTGCGAATTCACAGCTGTAATTTCATGAAGATAGGAACAACGGAGGGGGAACTTAACTTTTGTAAATTTTTTTCAGTTTAAGGTGTATTCATTATTTACTCAGAAACGGCTTTAACGATAATGATAAAACTGCGTATTTGACGTATGTATATGTCTGCGAATTCACAGCTGTAATTTCATGAAGATAGGAACAACGGAGGGGGAACTTAACTTTTGTAAATTTTTTTTCAGTTTTAAGTGTATCCTATATTTAGTCAGAAACGGCTCTAACGATAATGATAAAACTGCGTATTTGACGTATGTATATGTCTGCGAAATCACAGCTGTAATTTCATGAAGATAGGAACAACGGAGGGGGAACTTAACTTTTGTAAATTTTTTTTCAGTTTTAGGTGTATCCATTATTTACTCAGAAACGGCTTTAACGATAATGATAAAACTGCATATTTAAGGTATGTATATGTCAGCGAATTTACAGCTGTAATTTCATGAAGATAGGTACAACGGAGGGGGTACTTAACTTTTGTAAATTTTTTTTCAGTTTTAGGTGTAACCATTATTTACTCAGAAACGGCTTTAACGATAATGTAAAAACTGCGTATTTGACGTATGTATATGTCTGCGAATTCACAGCTGTAATTTCATGAAGATAGGAACAACGGAGGGGGAACATAACTTTTGTAAATTTTTTTCAGTTTAAGGTGTATTCATTATTTACTCAGAAACGGCTTTAACGATAATGATAAAACTGCGTATTTGACGTATGTATATGTCTGCGAATTCACAGCTGTAATTTCATGAAGATAGGAACAACGGAGGGGGATCTTAACTTTTGTAAATTTTTTTTCAGTTTTAAGTGTATCCTATATTTAGTCATAAACGGCTCTAACGATAATGATAAAACTGCGTATTTGACGTATGTATATGTCTGCGAAATCACAGCTGTAATTTCATGAAGATAGGAACAACGGAGGGGGAACTTAACTTTTGTAAATTTTTTTTCAGTTTTAGGTGTATCCAGTATTTACTCAGAAACGGCTTTAACGATAATGATAAAACTGCGTATTTGACGTATGTATATGTCTGCGAATTCACAGCTGTAATTTCATGAAGATAGGAACAACGGAGGGGGAACTTAACTTTTGTAATTTTTTTTTCAGTTTAAGGTGTATCCATTATTTACTCAGAAACGGCTTTAACGATAATGATATAACTGCGTATTTGACGTATGTATATGTCAGCGAATTCACAGCTGTAATTTCATGAAGATAGGTACAACGGAGGGGGTACTTAACTTTTGTAAACTTTTTTTCAGTTTTAGGTGTATCCATTATTTACTCAGAAACGGCTTTAACGATAATGATAAAACTGCGTATTTGACGTATGTATATGTCTGCGAATTCACAGCTGTAATTTCATGAAGATAGAAACAACGGAGGGGAAACTTAACTTTTGTAAATTTTTTTTCAGTTTTAAGTGTATCCTATATCTAGTCAGAAACGGCTCTAACGATAATGATAAAACTGCGTATTTGAAGTATGTATATGTCAGCGAATTCACAGCTATAATTTCATGAAGATTTGAACAACTGAGGGGGAACTTAACTTTTGTAAATTTTTTTTCAGTTTTAAGTGTATCCATTATTTACTCAGAAACGGCTTTAACGATAATGATAAAACTGCGTATTTGACGTATGTATATGTCAGCGAATTCACAGCTGTAATTTCATGAAGATAGGTACAACGGAAGGGGTACTTAACTTTTGTAAATTTTTTTTCAGTTTTAGGTGTATCCATTATTTACTCAAAAACGGCTTTAACGATAATGATAAAACTGCGTATTTGACGTATGTATATGTCTGCGATTTCACAGCTGTAATTTCATGAAGATAGGAACAACGGAGGGGAAACTTAACTTTTGTAAATTTTTTTTCAGTTTTAAGTGTATCCTATATTTAGTCAGAAACGGCTCTAACGATAATGATAAAACTGCGTATTTGATGTATGTATATGTCAGCGAATTCACAGCTATAATTTCATGAAGATAGGAACAACTGAGGGGGAACTTAACTTTTGTAAATTTTTTTTCAGTTTTAAGTGTATCCATTATTTACTCAGAAACGGCTTTAACGATAATGATAAAACTGCGTATTTGACGTATGTATATGTCTGCGAATTCACAGCTGTAATTTCATGATGATAGGAACAACGGAGGGGAAACTTAACTTTTGTAAATTTTTTTTCAGTTTTAAGTGTATCCTATATATAGTCAGAAACGGCTCTAACGATAATGATAAAACTACGTATTTGACGTATGTATATGTCAGCGAATTCACAGCTATAATTTCATGAAGATAGGAACAACTGAGGGGGAACTTAACTTTTGTAAATTTTTTTTCAGTTTTAAGTGTATTCATTATTTACTCAGAAACGGCTTTAACGATAATGATAAAACTGCATATTTAAGGTATGTATATGTCAGCGAATTCACAGCTGTAATTTCATGAAGATAGGAACAACGGAGGGGTAACTTAACTTTTGTAAATTTTTTTCAGTTTTAAGTGTATCCATTATTTACTCAGAAACGGCTTTAACGATAATGATAAAACTGCGTATTTGACGTATGTATATGTCTGCGAATTCACAGCTGTAATTTCATGAAGATAGGAACAACGGAGGGGGAACTTAACTTTTGTAAATTTTTTTCAGTTTTAAGTGTATCCATTATTTACTCAGAAACGGCTTTAACGATAATGATAAAACTGCATATTTAAGGTATGTATATGTCTGCGAATTCTCAGCTGTAATTTCATGAATATAGGAACAACGGAGGGGGAACTTAACTTTTGTAAATTTTTTTTTACTTTTAAGTGTATCCATTATTTACTCAGAAACGGCTTTAACGAAAATGATAAAACTGCATATTTAAGGTATGTATAAGTCTGCGAATTCACAGCTGTAATTTCATGAAGATAGGTACAACGGAGGGGGTACTTAACTTTTGTAAATTTTTTTTTCAGTTTAAGGTGTATCCATTATTTACTCAGAAACGGCTTTAACGATAATGATAAAACTGCGTATTTGACGTATGTATATGTCTGCGAATTCACAGCTGTAATTTCATGAAGATAGGAACAACAGAGGGGGAACTTAACTTTTGTAATTTTTTTTTCAGTTTAAGGTGTATTCATTATTTACTCAGAAACGGCTTTAACGATAATGATAAAACTGCGTATTTGACGTATGTATATGTCTGCGAATTCACAGCAGTAATTTCATGAAGATAGGAACAACAGAGAGGGAACTTAACTTTTGTAAATTTTTTTTCAGTTTTAAGTGTATCCATTATTTACTCAGAAACGGCTTTAACGAAAATGATAAAACTGCATATTTAAGGTACGTATAAGTCTGCGAATTCACAGCTGTAATTTCATGAAGATAGGTACAACGGAGGGGGTACTTAACTTTTGTAAATTTTTTTTCAGTTTTAGGTGTATCCATTATTTACTCAGAAACGGCTTTAACGATAATGATAAAACTGCATATTTAAGGTATGTATATGTCAGCGAATTCACAGCTGTAATTTCATGAAGATAGGTACAACGGAGGGGGTACTTAACTTTTGTAAAAATTTTTTCAGTTTTAGGTGTATCCATTATTTACTCAGAAACGGCTTTAACGATAATGATAAAACTGCGTATTTGACGTATGTATATGTCAGCGAATTAACAGCTGTAATTTCATGAAGATAGGTACAACGGAGGGGGTACTTAACTTTTGTAAATTTTTTTTCAGTTTTAGGTGTATCCATTATTTACTCAGAAACGGCTTTAACGATAATGATATAACTGCGTATTTGACGTATGTATATGTCAGCGAATTCACAGCTGTAATTTCATGAAGATAGGTACAACGGAGGGGGTACTTAACTTTTGTAAATTTTTTTTCAGTTTTAAGTGTATCCTATATCTAGTCAGAAACGGCTCTAACGATAATGATAAAACTGCGTATTTGAAGTATGTATATGTCAGCGAATTCACAGCTATAATTTCATGAAGATTTGAACAACTGAGGGGGAACTTAACTTTTGTAAATTTTTTTTCAGTTTTAAGTGTATCCATTATTTACTCAGAAACGGCTTTAACGATAATGATAAAACTGCGTATTTGACGTATGTATATGTCAGCGAATTCACAGCTGTAATTTCATGAAGATAGGTACAACGGAAGGGGTACTTAACTTTTGTAAATTTTTTTTCAGTTTTAGGTGTATCCATTATTTACTCAGAAACAGCTTTAACGATAATGATAAAACTGCGTATTTGACGTATGTATATGTCTGCGATTTCACAGCTGTAATTTCATGAAGATAGGAACAACGGAGGGGAAACTTAACTTTTGTAAATTTTTTTTCAGTTTTAAGTGTATCCTATATTTAGTCAGAAACGGCTCTAACGATAATGATAAAACTGCGTATTTGAAGTATGTATATGTCAGCGAATTCACAGCTATAATTTCATGAAGATAGGAACAACTGAGGGGGAACTTAACTTTTGTAAATTTTTTTTCAGTTTTAAGTGTATCCATTATTTACTCAGAAACGGCTTTAACGATAATGATAAAACTGCGTATTTGACGTATGTATATGTCTGCGAATTCACAGCTGTAATTTCATGATGATAGGAACAACGGAGGGGAAACTTAACTTTTGTAAATTTTTTTTCAGTTTTAAGTGTATCCTATATATAGTCAGAAACGGCTCTAACGATAATGATAAAACTGCGTATTTGACGTATGTATATGTCAGCGAATTCACAGCTATAATTTCATGAAGATAGGAACAACTGAGGGGGAACTTAACTTTTGTAAATTTTTTTTCAGTTTTAAGTGTATTCATTATTTACTCAGAAACGGCTTTATCGATTATGATAAAACTGCATATTTAAGGTATGTATATGTCAGCGAATTCACAGCTGTAATTTCATGAAGATAGGAACAACGGAGGGGGAACTTAACTTTTGTAAATTTTTTTCAGTTTTAAGTGTATCCATTATTTACTCAGAAACGGCTTTAACGATAATGATAAAACTGCGTATTTGACGTATGTATATGTCTGCGAATTCACAGCTGTAATTTCATGAAGATAGGAACAACGGAGGGGGAACTTAACTTTTGTAAATTTTTTTCAGTTTTAAGTGTATCCATTATTTACTCAGAAACGGCTTTAACGATAATGATAAAACTGCATATTTAAGGTATGTATATGTCTGCGAATTCTCAGCTGTAATTTCATGAAGATAGGAACAACGGAGGGGGAACTTAACTTTTGTAAATTTTTTTTTACTTTTAAGTGTATCCATTATTTACTCAGAAACGGCTTTAACGAAAATGATAAAACTGCATATTTAAGGTATGTATAAGTCTGCGAATTCACAGCTGTAATTTCATGAAGATAGGTACAACGGAGGGGGTACTTAACTTTTGTAAATTTTTTTTTCAGTTTAAGGTGTATCCATTATTTACTCAGAAACGGCTTTAACGATAATGATAAAACTGCGTATTTGACGTATGTATATGTCTGCGAATTCACAGCTGTAATTTCATGAAGATAGGAACAACGGAGGGAGAACTTAACTTTTGTAAATTTTTTTTCAGTTTTAAGTGTAACCTATATTTAGTCAGAAACGGCTCTAACGATAATGATAAAACTGCGTATTTGACGTATGTATATGTCAGCGAATTCACAGCTATAATTTCATGAAGATAGGAACAACTGAGGGGGAACTTAACTTTTGTAAATTTTTTTTCAGTTTTAAGTGTATTCATTATTTACTCAGAAACGGCTTTATCGATTATGATAAAACTGCATATTTAAGGTATGTATATGTCAGCGAATTCACAGCTGTAATTTCATGAAGATAGGAACAACGGAGGGGGAACTTAACTTTTGTAAATTTTTTTCAGTTTTAAGTGTATCCATTATTTACTCAGAAACGGCTTTAACGATAATGATAAAACTGCGTATTTGACGTATGTATATGTCTGCGAATTCACAGCTGTAATTTCATGAAGATAGGAACAACGGAGGGGGAACTTAACTTTTGTAAATTTTTTTCAGTTTTAAGTGTATCCATTATTTACTCAGAAACGGCTTTAACGATAATGATAAAACTGCATATTTAAGGTATGTATATGTCTGCGAATTCTCAGCTGTAATTTCATGAAGATAGGAACAACGGAGGGGGAACTTAACTTTTGTAAATTTTTTTTTACTTTTAAGTGTATCCATTATTTACTCAGAAACGGCTTTAACGAAAATGATAAAACTGCATATTTAAGGTATGTATAAGTCTGCGAATTCACAGCTGTAATTTCATGAAGATAGGTACAACGGAGGGGGTACTTAACTTTTGTAAATTTTTTTTTCAGTTTAAGGTGTATCCATTATTTACTCAGAAACGGCTTTAACGATAATGATAAAACTGCGTATTTGACGTATGTATATGTCTGCGAATTCACAGCTGTAATTTCATGAAGATAGGAACAACGGAGGGAGAACTTAACTTTTGTAAATTTTTTTTCAGTTTTAAGTGTAACCTATATTTAGTCAGAAACGGCTCTAACGATAATGATAAAACTGCGTATTTGACGTATGTATATGTCAGCGAATTCACAGCTATAATTTCATGAAGATAGGAACAACTGAGGGGGAACTTAACTTTTGTAAATTTTTTTTCAGTTTTAAGTGTATTCATTATTTACTCAGAAACGGCTTTAACGATAATGATAAAACTGCATATTTAAGGTATGTATATGTCAGCGAATTCACAGCTGTAATTTTATAAAGAAAGGAACAACAGAGGGGGAACTTAACTTTTGTAATTTTTTTTTCAGTTTAAGGTGTATTCATTATTTACTCAGAAACGGCTTTAACGATAATGATAAAACTGCGTATTTGACGTATGTATATGTCTGCGAATTCACAGCAGTAATTTCATGAAGATAGGAACAACAGAGAGGGAACTTAACTTTTGTAAATTTTTTTTCAGTTTTAAGTGTATCCATTATTTACTCAGAAACGGCTTTAACGAAAATGATAAAACTGCATATTTAAGGTACGTATAAGTCTGCGAATTCACAGCTGTAATTTCATGAAGATAGGTACAACGGAGGGGGTACTTAACTTTTGTAAATTTTTTTTCAGTTTTAGGTGTATCCATTATTTACTCAGAAACGGCTTTAACGATAATGATAAAACTGCATATTTAAGGTATGTATATGTCAGCGAATTCACAGCTGTAATTTCATGAAGATAGGTACAACGGAGGGGGTACTTAACTTTTGTAAAAATTTTTTCAGTTTTAGGTGTATCCATTATTTACTCAGAAACGGCTTTAACGATAATGATAAAACTGCGTATTTGACGTATGTATATGTCAGCGAATTAACAGCTGTAATTTCATGAAGATAGGTACAACGGAGGGGGTACTTAACTTTTGTAAATTTTTTTTCAGTTTTAGGTGTATCCATTATTTACTCAGAAACGGCTTTAACGATAATGATATAACTGCGTATTTGACGTATGTATATGTCAGCGAATTCACAGCTGTAATTTCATGAAGATAGGTACAACGGAGGGGGTACTTAACTTTTGTAAACTTTTTTTCAGTTTTAGGTATATCCATTATTTACTCAGAAACGGCTTTAACGATAATGATAAAACTGCGTATTTGACGTATGTATATGTCTGCGAATTCACAGCTGTAATTTCATGAAGATAGAAACAACGGAGGGGAAACTTAACTTTTGTAAATTTTTTTTCAGTTTTAAGTGTATCCTATATCTAGTCAGAAACGGCTCTAACGATAATGATAAAACTGCGTATTTGAAGTATGTATATGTCAGCGAATTCACAGCTATAATTTCATGAAGATTTGAACAACTGAGGGGGAACTTAACTTTTGTAAATTTTTTTTCAGTTTTAAGTGTATCCATTATTTACTCAGAAACGGCTTTAACGATAATGATAAAACTGCGTATTTGACGTATGTATATGTCAGCGAATTCACAGCTGTAATTTCATGAAGATAGGTACAACGGAAGGGGTACTTAACTTTTGTAAATTTTTTTTCAGTTTTAGGTGTATCCATTATTTACTCAGAAACAGCTTTAACGATAATGATAAAACTGCGTATTTGACGTATGTATATGTCTGCGATTTCACAGCTGTAATTTCATGAAGATAGGAACAACGGAGGGGAAACTTAACTTTTGTAAATTTTTTTTCAGTTTTAAGTGTATCCTATATTTAGTCAGAAACGGCTCTAACGATAATGATAAAACTGCGTATTTGAAGTATGTATATGTCAGCGAATTCACAGCTATAATTTCATGAAGATAGGAACAACTGAGGGGGAACTTAACTTTTGTAAATTTTTTTTCAGTTTTAAGTGTATCCATTATTTACTCAGAAACGGCTTTAACGATAATGATAAAACTGCGTATTTGACGTATGTATATGTCTGCGAATTCACAGCTGTAATTTCATGATGATAGGAACAACAGAGGGGAAACTTAACTTTTGTAAATTTTTTTTCAGTTTTAAGTGTATCCTATATATAGTCAGAAACGGCTCTAACGATAATGATAAAACTGCGTATTTGACGTATGTATATGTCAGCGAATTCACAGCTATAATTTCATGAAGATAGGAACAACTGAGGGGGAACTTAACTTTTGTAAATTTTTTTTCAGTTTTAAGTGTATTCATTATTTACTCAGAAACGGCTTTAACGATAATGATAAAACTGCATATTTAAGGTATGTATATGTCAGCGAATTCACAGCTGTAATTTCATGAAGATAGGAACAACGGAGGGGGAACTTAACTTTTGTAAATTTTTTTCAGTTTTAAGTGTATCCATTATTTACTCAGAAACGGCTTTAACGATAATGATAAAACTGCGTATTTGACGTATGTATATGTCTGCGAATTCACAGCTGTAATTTCATGAAGATAGGAACAACGGAGGGGGAACTTAACTTTTGTAAATTTTTTTCAGTTTTAAGTGTATCCATTATTTACTCAGAAACGGCTTTAACGATAATAATAAAACTGCATATTTAAGGTATGTATATGTCTGCGAATTCTCAGCTGTAATTTCATGAAGATAGGAACAACGGAGGGGGAACTTAACTTTTGTAAATTTTTTTTTACTTTTAAGTGTATCCATTATTTACTCAGAAACGGCTTTAACGAAAATGATAAAACTGCATATTTAAGGTATGTATAAGTCTGCGAATTCACAGCTGTAATTTCATGAAGATAGGTACAACGGAGGGGGTACTTAACTTTTGTAAATTTTTTTTTCAGTTTAAGGTGTATCCATTATTTACTCAGAAACGGCTTTAACGATAATGATAAAACTGCGTATTTGACGTATGTATATGTCTGCGAATTCACAGCTGTAATTTCATGAAGATAGGAACAACGGAGGGGGAACTTAACTTTTGTAAATTTTTTTTCAGTTTTAAGTGTAACCTATATTTAGTCAGAAACGGCTCTAACGATAATGATAAAACTGCGTATTTGACGTATGTATATGTCAGCGAATTCACAGCTATAATTTCATGAAGATAGGAACAACTGAGGGGGAACTTAACTTTTGTAAATTTTTTTTCAGTTTTAAGTGTATTCATTATTTACTCAGAAACGGCTTTAACGATAATGATAAAACTGCATATTTAAGGTATGTATATGTCAGCGAATTCACAGCTGTAATTTTATAAAGAAAGGAACAACAGAGGGGGAACTTAACTTTTGTAATTTTTTTTTCAGTTTAAGGTGTATTCATTATTTACTCAGAAACGGCTTTAACGATAATGATAAAACTGCGTATTTGACGTATGTATATGTCTGCGAATTCACAGCAGTAATTTCATGAAGATAGGAACAACAGAGAGGGAACTTAACTTTTGTAAATTTTTTTTCAGTTTTAAGTGTATCCATTATTTACTCAGAAACGGCTTTAACGAAAATGATAAAACTGCATATTTAAGGTACGTATAAGTCTGCGAATTCACAGCTGTAATTTCATGAAGATAGGTACAACGGAGGGGGGTACTTAACTTTTGTAAATTTTTTTTCAGTTTTAGGTGTATCCATTATTTACTCAGAAACGGCTTTAACGATAATGATAAAACTGCATATTTAAGGTATGTATATGTCAGCGAATTCACAGCTGTAATTTCATGAAGATAGGTACAACGGAGGGGGTACTTAACTTTTGTAAAAATTTTTTCAGTTTTAGGTGTATCCATTATTTACTCAGAAACGGCTTTAACGATAATGATAAAACTGCGTATTTGACGTATGTATATGTCAGCGAATTCACAGCTGTAATTTCATGAAGATAGGTACAACGGAGGGGGTACTTAACTTTTGTAAATTTTTTTTCAGTTTTAGGTGTATCCATTATTTACTCAGAAACGGCTTCAACGATAATGATAAAACTGCGTATTTGACGTATGTATATGTCTGCGAATTCACAGCTGTAATTTCATGAAGATAGGAACAACGGAGGGGAAACTTAACTTTTGTAAATTTTTTTTCAGTTTTAAGTGTATCCTATATTTAGTCAGAAACGGCTCTAACGATAATGATAAAACTGCGTATTTGAAGTATGTATATGTCAGCGAATTCACAGCTATAATTTCATGAAGATAGGAACAACTGAGGGGGAACTTAACTTTTGTAAATTTTTTTTCAGTTTTAAGTGTATCCATTATTTACTCAGAAACGGCATTAACGAAAATGATAAAACTGAAAATTTAAGGTTTGTATATGTCAGCGAATTCACAGCTGTAATTTCATGAAGATAGGTACAACGGAGGGGGTACTTAACTTTTGTAAATTTTTTTTCAGTTTTAAGTGTATTCATTATTTACTCGGAAACGGCTTTAACGATAATGATAAAACTGCATATTTAAGGTATGTATATGTCAGCGAATTCACAGCTGTAATTTTATAAAGAAAGGAACAACAGAGGGGGAACTTAACTTTTGTAATTTTTTTTTCAGTTTAAGGTGTATTCATTATTTACTCAGAAACGGCTTTAACGATAATGATAAAACTGCGTTTTTGACGTATGTATATGTCTGCGAATTCACAGCTGTAATTTCATGAAGATAGGAACAACAGAGAGGGAACTTAACTTTTGTAAATTTTTTTTCAGTTTTAAGTGTATCCATTATTTACTCAGAAACGGCTTTAACGAATGTGATAAAACTGCATATTTAAGGTATGTATAAGTCTGCGAATTCACAGCTGTAATTTCATGAAGATAGGTACAACGGAGGGGGTACTTAACTTTTGTAAATTTTTTTTTCAGTTTAAGGTGTATTCATTATTTACTCAGAAACGGCTTTAATGATAATGATAAAACTGCGTATTTGACGTATGTATATGTCTGCGAATTCACAGCTGTAATTACATGAAGATAGGAACAACGGAGGGGGAACTTAACTTTTGTAAATTTTTTTCAGTTTTAAGTGTATCCATTATTTACTCAGAAACGGCTTTAACGATAATGATAAAACTGCATATTTAAGGTATGTATATGTCAGCGAATTCACAGCTGTAATTTCATGAAGATAAGAACAACTGAGGGGGAACTTAACTTTTGTAAATTTTTTTTCAGTTTAAGGTGTATTCATTATTTACTCAGAAACGGCTTTAACGATAATGATAAAACTGCATATTTAAGGTATGTATATGTCAGCGAATTCACAGCTGTAGTTTTATAAAGAAAGGAACAACTGAGGGGGAACTTAACTTTTGTAAATTTTTTTTCAGTTTTAAGTGTATCCATTATTTAGTCAGAAACGGTTCTAACGATAATGATAAAACTGCGTATTTGACGTATGTATATGTCAGCGAATTCACAGCTGTAATTTCATGAAGATAGGAACAACGGAGGGGGAACTTAACTTTTGTAAATATTTTTCAGTTTAAGGTGTATTCATTATTTACTCAGAAACGGCTTTAACGATAATGATAAAACTCCTTATTTGACGTATGTATATGTCTGCGAATTCACAGCTGTAATTTCATGAAGATAGGAACAACAGAGAGGGAACTTAACTTTTGTAAATTTTTTTTCAGTTTTAAGTGTATCCATTATTTACTCAGAAACGGCTTTAACGAAAATGATAAAACTGCAAATTTAAGGTTTGTATATGTCAGCGAATTCACAGCTGTAATTTCATGAAGATAGGTACAACGGAGGGGGTACTTAACTTTTGTTAATTTTTTTCAGTTTTAAGTTTATCCATTATTTACTCAGAAACGGCTTTAACGATAATGATAAAACTGCAAATTTAAGGTATGTATATGTCAGCGAATTCACAGCTGTAGTTTCATAAAGATAGGTACAACGGAGGGGGTACTTAATTTTTGTAAATTTTTTTTCAGTTTTAAGTGTATCCTATATTTACTCAGAAACGGCTCTAACGATAATGATAAAACTGCGTATTTGACGTATGTATATGTCAGCGAATTCACAGCTATAATTTCATGAAGATAGGAACAACTGAGGGGGAACTTAACTTTTGTAAATTTTTTTTCAGTTTTAAGTGTATTCATTATTTACTCAGAAACGGCTTTAACGATAATGATAAAACTGCATATTTAAGGTCTGTATATGTCAGCGAATTCACAGCTGTAATTTCATGAAGATAGGTACAACGGAGGGGGTACTTAACTTTTGTAAATTTTTTTTCAGTTTTAAGTGTATTCATTATTTACTCGGAAACGGCTTTAACGATAATGATAAAACTGCATATTTAAGGTATGTATATGTCAGCGAATTCACAGCTGTAATTTTATAAAGAAAGGAACAACAGAGGGGGAACTTAACTTTTGTAATTTTTTTTTCAGTTTAAGGTGTATTCATTATTTACTCAGAAACGGCTTTAACGATAATGATAAAACTGCGTTTTTGACGTATGTATATGTCTGCGAATTCACAGCTGTAATTTCATGAAGATAGGAACAACAGAGAGGGAACTTAACTTTTGTAAATTTTTTTTCAGTTTTAAGTGTATCCATTATTTACTCAGAAACGGCTTTAACGAAAATGATAAAACTGCATATTTAAGGTATGTATAAGTCTGCGAATTCACAGCTGTAATTTCATGAAGATAGGTACAACGGAGGGGGTACTTAACTTTTGTAAATTTTTTTTTCAGTTTAAGGTGTATTCATTATTTACTCAGAAACGGCTTTAATGATAATGATAAAACTGCGTATTTGACGTATGTATATGTCTGCGAATTCACAGCTGTAATTACATGAAGATAGGAACAACGGAGGGGGAACTTAACTTTTGTAAATTTTTTTCAGTTTTAAGTGTATCCATTATTTACTCAGAAACGGCTTTAACGATAATGATAAAACTGCATATTTAAGGTATGTATATGTCAGCGAATTCACAGCTGTAATTTCATGAAGATAAGAACAACTGAGGGGGAACTTAACTTTTGTAAATTTTTTTTCAGTTTAAGGTGTATTCATTATTTACTCAGAAACGGCTTTAACGATAATGATAAAACTGCATATTTAAGGTATGTATATGTCAGCGAATTCACAGCTGTAGTTTTATAAAGAAAGGAACAACTGAGGGGGAACTTAACTTTTGTAAATTTTTTTTCAGTTTTAAGTGTATCCATTATTTAGTCAGAAACGGTTCTAACGATAATGATAAAACTGCGTATTTGACGTATGTATATGTCAGCGAATTCACAGCTGTAATTTCATGAAGATAGGAACAACGGAGGGGGAACTTAACTTTTGTAAATATTTTTCAGTTTAAGGTGTATTCATTATTTACTCAGAAACGGCTTTAACGATAATGATAAAACTCCTTATTTGACGTATGTATATGTCTGCGAATTCACAGCTGTAATTTCATGAAGATAGGAACAACAGAGAGGGAACTTAACTTTTGTAAATTTTTTTTCAGTTTTAAGTGTATCCATTATTTACTCAGAAACGGCTTTAACGAAAATGATAAAACTGCAAATTTAAGGTTTGTATATGTCAGCGAATTCACAGCTGTAATTTCATGAAGATAGGTACAACGGAGGGGGTACTTAACTTTTGTTAATTTTTTTCAGTTTTAAGTTTATCCATTATTTACTCAGAAACGGCTTTAACGATAATGATAAAACTGCAAATTTAAGGTATGTATATGTCAGCGAATTCACAGCTGTAGTTTCATAAAGATAGGTACAACGGAGGGGGTACTTAATTTTTGTAAATTTTTTTTCAGTTTTAAGTGTATCCTATATTTACTCAGAAACGGCTCTAACGATAATGATAAAACTGCGTATTTGACGTATGTATATGTCAGCGAATTCACAGCTATAATTTCATGAAGATAGGAACAACTGAGGGGGAACTTAACTTTTGTAAATTTTTTTTCAGTTTTAAGTGTATTCATTATTTACTCAGAAACGGCTTTAACGATAATGATAAAACTGCATATTTAAGGTCTGTATATGTCAGCGAATTCACAGCTGTAATTTCATGAAGATAGGTACAACGGAGGGGGTACTTAACTTTTGTAAATTTTTTTTCAGTTTTAAGTGTATTCATTATTTACTCGGAAACGGCTTTAACGATAATGATAAAACTGCATATTTAAGGTATGTATATGTCAGCGAATTCACAGCTGTAATTTTATAAAGAAAGGAACAACAGAGAGGGAACTTAACTTTTGTAAATTTTTTTTCAGTTTTAAGTGTATCCATTATTTACTCAGAAACGGCTTTAACGAAAATGATAAAACTGCAAATTTAAGGTTTGTATATGTCAGCGAATTCACAGCTGTAATTTCATGAAGATAGGAACAACTGAGGGGGAACTTAACTTTTGTAAATTTTTTTTCAGTTTTAAGTGTATTCATTATTTACTCAGAAACGGCTTTAACGATAATGATAAAACTGCATATTTAAGGTTTGTATATGTCAGCGAATTCACAGCTGTAATTTCATGAAGATAGGTACAACGGAGGGGGTACTTAACTTTTGTAAATTTTTTATCAGTTTTAAGTGTATTCATTATTTACTCGGAAACGGATTTAACGATAATGATAAAACTGCATATTTAAGGTATGTATATGTCAGCGAATTCACAGCTGTAATTTTATAAAGAAAGGAACAACAGAGGGGGAACTTAACTTTTGTAATTTGTTTTTCAGTTTAAGGTGTATTCATTATTTACTCAGAAACGGCTTTAACGATAATGATAAAACTGCGTATTTGACGTATGTATATGTCTGCGAATTCACAGCTGTAATTTCATGAAGATAGGAACAACAGAGAGGGAACTTAACTTTTGTAAATTTTTTTTCAGTTTTAAGTGTATCCATTATTTACTCAGAAACGGCTTTAACGAAAATGATAAAACTGCATATTTAAGGTATGTATAAGTCTGCGAATTTACAGCTGTAATTTCATGAAGATAGGTACAACGGAGGGGGTACTTAACTTTTGTAAATTTTTTTTCAGTTTTAGGTGTATCCATTATTTACTCAGAAACGGCTTTAACGATAATGATAAAACTGCGTATTTGACGTATGTATATGTCTGCGAATTCACAGCTGTAATTTCATGAAGATAGGAACAACGGAGGGGGAACTTAACTTTTGTAAATTTTTTTCAGTTTTAAGTGTATCCATTATTTACTCAGAAACGGCTTTAACGATAATGATAAAACTGCATATTTAAGGTATGTATATGTCAGCGAATTCACAGCTGTAATTTCATGAAGATAGGTACAACGGAGGGGGAACTTAACTTTTGTAAATTTTTTTTCAGTTTTAGGTGTATCCATTATTTACTCAGAAACGGCTTTAACGATAATGATAAAACTGCATATTTAAGGTATGTATATGTCAGCGAATTCACAGCTGTAATTTCATGAAGATAGGTACAACGGAGGGGGTACTTAACTTTTGTAATTTTTTTTTCAGTTTTAGGTGTATCGATTATTTACTCAGAAACGGCTTTAACGATAATCATAAAACTGCGTATTTGACGTATGTATATGTCAGCGAATTCACAGCTATAATTTCATGAAGATAGGAACAACTGAGGGGGAACTTAACTTTTGTAAATTTTTTTTCAGTTCTAAGTGTATCCATTATTTACTCAGAAACGGCTTTAACGATAATGATAAAACTGCATATTTAAGGTATGTATATGTCAGCGAATTCACAGCTGTAATTTTATAAAGAAAGGAACAACAGAAAGGGAACTTAACTTTTGTAATTTTTTTTTCAGTTTATGGTGTATTCATTATTTACTCAGAAACGGCTTTAACGATAATGATAAAACTGCGTATTTGACGTATGTATATGTCTGCGAATTCACAGCTGTAATTTCATGAAGATAGGAACAATTGAGTGGGAACTTAACTTTTGTAAATTTTTTTTCAGTATAAGGTGTATTCATTATTTACTCAGAAACGGCTTTAACGATAATGATAAAACTGCATATTTAAGGTATGTATATGTCAGCGAATTCACAGCTGTAGTTTTATAAAGAAAGGAACAACTGAGGGGGAACTTAACTTTTGTAAATTTTTTTTCAGTTTTAAGTGTATCCATTATTTAGTCAGAAACGGCTCTAACGATAATGATAAAACTGCGTATTTGACGTATGTATATGTCAGCGAATTTACAGCTGTAATTTCATGAAGATAGGAACAACGGAGGGGGAACTTAACTTTTGTAAATTTTTTTCAGTTTAAGGTGTATTCATTATTTACTCAGAAACGGCTTTAACGATAATGATAAAACTCCGTATTTGACGTATGTATATGTCTGCGAATTCACAGCTGTAATTTCATGAAGATAGGAACAACAGAGAGGGAACTTAACTTTTGTAAATTTTTTTTCAGTTTTAAGTGTATCCATTATTTACTCAGAAACGGCTTTAACGAAAATGATATAACTGCAAATTTAAGGTTTGTATATGTCAGCGAATTCACAGCTGTAATTTCATGAAGATAGGTACAACGGAGGGGGTACTTAACTTTTGTTAATTGTTTTCAGTTTTAAGTGTATCCATTATTTACTCAGAAACGGCTTTAACGATAATGATAAAACTGCAAATTTAAGGTATGTATATGTCAGCGAATTCACAGCTGTAATTTCATGAAGATAGGTACAACGGAGGGGGTACTTAACTTTTGTAAATTTTTTTTCAGTTTTAAGTGTATCCTATATTTACTCAGAAACGGCTCTAACGATAATGATAAAACTGCGTATTTGACGTATGTATATGTCAGCGAATTCACAGCTATAATTTCATGAAGATAGGAACAACTGAGGGGGAACTTAACTTTTGTAAATTTTTTTTCAGTTTTAAGTGTATTCATTATTTACTCAGAAACGGCTTTAACGATAATGATAAAACTGCATATTTAAGGTTTGTATATGTCAGCGAATTCACAGCTGTAATTTCATGAAGATAGGTACAACGGAGGGGGTACTTAACTTTTGTAAATTTTTTTTCAGTTTTAAGTGTATTCATTATTTACTCGGAAACGGCTTTAACGATAATGATAAAACTGCATATTTAAGGTATGTATATGTCAGCGAATTCACAGCTGTAATTTTATAAAGAAAGGAACAACAGAGGGGGAACTTAACTTTTGTAATTTTTTTTTCAGTTTAAGGTGTATTCATTATTTACTCAGAAACGGCTTTAACGATAATGATAAAACTGCGTATTTGACGTATGTATATGTCTGCGAATTCACAGCTGTAATTTCATGAAGATAGGAACAACAGAGAGGGAACTTAACTTTTGTAAATTTTTTTTCAGTTTTAAGTGTATCCATTATTTACTCAGAAACGGCTTTAACGAAAATGATAAAACTGCATATTTAAGGTATGTATAAGTCTGCGAATTCACAGCTGTAATTTCATGAAGATAGGTACAACGGAGGGGGTACTTAACTTTTGTAAATTTTTTTTCAGTTTTAGGTGTATCCATTATTTACTCAGAAACGGCTTTAACGATAATGATAAAACTGCGTATTTGACGTATGTATATGTCTGCGAATTCACAGCTGTAATTTCATGAAGATAGGAACAACGGAGGGGGAACTTAACTTTTGTAAATTTTTTTCAGTTTTAAGTGTATCCATTATTTACTCAGAAACGGCTTTAACGATAATGATAAAACTGCATATTTAAGGTATGTATATGTCAGCGAATTCACAGCTGTAATTTCATGAAGATAGGTACAACGGAGGGGGAACTTAACTTTTGTAAATTTTTTTTTACTTTTAAGTGTATCCATTATTTACTCAGAAACGGCTTTAACGATAATGATAAAACTGCATATTTAAGGTATGTATATGTCGGCGAATTCACAGCTGTAATTTCATGAAGATAGGTACAACGGAGGGGGTACTTAACTTTTGTAAATCTTTTTTCAGTTTTAGGTGTATCCATTATTTACTCAGAAACGGCTTTAACGATAATGATAAAACTGCATATTTAAGGTATGTATATGTCAGCGAATTCACAGCTGTAATTTCATGAAGATAGGTACAACGGAGGGGGAACTTAACTTTTGTAAATTTTTTTTTACTTTTAAGTGTATCCATTATTTACTCAGAAACGGCTTTAACGATAATGATAAAACTGCATATTTAAGGTATGTATATGTCAGCGAATTCACAGCTGTAATTTCATGAAGATAGGTACAACGGAGGGGGTACTTAACTTTTGTAATTTTTTTTTCAGTTTTAGGTGTATCCGTTATTTACTCAGAAACGGCTTTAACGATAATGATAAAACTGCGTATTTGACGTATGCATATGTCAGCGAATTCACAGCTATAATTTCATGAAGATAGGAACAACTGAGGGGGAACTTAACTTTTGTAAATTTTTTTTCAGTTCTAAGTGTATCCATTATTTACTCAGAAACGGCTTTAACGATAATGATAAAACTGCATATTTAAGGTATGTATATGTCAGCGAATTCACAGCTGTAATTTTATAAAGAAAGGAACAACAGAAAGGGAACTTAACTTTTGTAATTTTTTTTTCAGTTTTAGGTGTATCCATTATTTACTCAGAAACGGCTTTAACGATAATGATAAAACTGCGTATTTGACGTATGCATATGTCAGCGAATTCACAGCTATAATTTCATGAAGATAGGAACAACTGAGGGGGAACTTAACTTTTGTAAATTTTTTATCAGTTCTAAGTGTATCCATTATTTACTCAGAAACGGCTTTAACGATAATGATAAAACTGCATATTTAAGGTATGTATATGTCAGCGAATTCACAGCTGTAATTTTATAAAGAAAGGAACAACAGAAAGGGAACTTAACTTTTGTAATTTTTTTTTCAGTTTAAGGTGTATTCATTATTTACTCAGAAACGGCTTTAACGATAATGATAAAACTGCGTATTTGACGTATGTATATGTCTGCGAATTCACAGCTGTAATTTCATGAAGATAGGAACAATTGAGGGGGAACTTAACTTTTGTAAATTTTTTTTCAGTTTAAGGTGTATTCATTATTTACTCAGAAACGGCTTTAACGATAATGATAAAACTGCATATTTAAGGTATGTATATGTCAGCGAATTCACAGCTGTAGTTTTATAAGGAAAGGAACAACTGAGGGGGAACTTAACTTTTGTAAATTTTTTTTCAGTTTTAAGTGTATCCATTATTTAGTCAGAAACGGCTCTAACGAAAATGATAAAACTGCATATTTAAGGTATGTATAAGTCTGCGAATTCACAGCTGTAATTTCATGAAGATAGGTACAACGGAGGGGGTACTTAACTTTTGTAAATTTTTTTTCAGTTTTAGGTGTATCCATTATTTACTCAGAAACGGCTTTAACGATAATGATAAAACTGCGTATTTGACGTATGTATATGTCTGCGAATTCACAGCTGTAATTTCATGAAGATAGGAACAACGGAGGGGGAACTTAACTTTTGTAAATTTTTTTCAGTTTTAAGTGTATCCATTATTTACTCAGAAACGGCTTTAACGATAATGATAAAACTCCATATTTAAGGTATGTATATGTCAGCGAATTCACAGCTGTAATTTCATGAAGATAGGTACAACGGAGGGGGAACTTAACTTTTGTAAATTTTTTTTTACTTTTAAGTGTATCCATTATTTACTCAGAAACGGCTTTAACGATAATGATAAAACTGCATATTTAAGGTATGTATATGTCAGCGAATTCACAGCTGTAATTTCATGAAGAGAGGTACAACGGAGGGGGTACTTAACTTTTGTAAATCTTTTTTCAGTTTTAGGTGTATCCATTATTTACTCAGAAACGGCTTTAACGATAATGATAAAACTGCATATTTAAGGTATGTATATGTCAGCGAATTCACAGCTGTAATTTCATGAAGATAGGTACAACGGAGGGGGAACTTAACTTTTGTAAATTTTTTTTTACTTTTAAGTGTATCCATTATTTACTCAGAAACGGCTTTAACGATAATGATAAAACTGCATATTTAAGGTATGTATATGTCAGCGAATATACAGCTGTAATTTTATGAAGATAGGTACAACGGAGGGGGTACTTAACTTTTGTAATTTTTTTTTCAGTTTTAGGTGTATCCATTATTTACTCAGAAACGGCTTTAACGATAATGATAAAACTGCGTATTTGACGTATGAATATGTCAGCGAATTCACAGCTATAATTTCATGAAGATAGGAACAACTGAGGGGGAACTTAACTTTTGTAAATTTTTTTTCAGTTCTAAGTGTATCCATTATTTACTCAGAAACGGCTTTAACGATAATGATAAAACTGCATATTTAAGGTATGTATATGTCAGCGAATTCACAGCTGTAATTTTATAAAGAAAGGAACAACAGAAAGGGAACTTAACTTTTGTAATTTTTTTTTCAGTTTTAGGTGTATCCATTATTTACTCAGAAACGGCTTTAACGATAATGATAAAACTGCGTATTTGACGTATGCATATGTCAGCGAATTCACAGCTATAATTTCATGAAGATAGGAACAACTGAGGGGGAACTTAACTTTTGTAAATTTTTTATCAGTTCTAAGTGTATCCATTATTTACTCAGAAACGGCTTTAACGATAATGATAAAACTGCATATTTAAGGTATGTATATGTCAGCGAATTCACAGCTGTAATTTCATGAAGATAGGAACAATTGAGGGGGAACTTAACTTTTGTAAATTTTTTTTCAGTTTAAGGTGTATTCATTATTTACTCAGAAACGGCTTTAACGATAATGATAAAACTGCGTATTTGACGTATGTATATGTCTGCGAATTCACAGCTGTAATTTCATGAAGATAGGAACAACGGAGGGGGAACTTAACTTTTGTAAATTTTTTTCAGTTTTAAGTGTATCCATTATTTAGTCAGAAACGGCTCTAACGAAAATGATAAAACTGCATATTTAAGGTATGTATATGTCAGCGAATTCACAGCTGTAATTTCATGAAGATAGGTACAACGGAGGGGGAACTTAACTTTTGTAAATTTTTTTTTACTTTTAAGTGTATCCATTATTTACTCAGAAACGGCTTTAACGATAATGATAAAACTGCATATTTAAGGTATGTATATGTCAGCGAATTCACAGCTGTAATTTCATGAAGATAGGTACAACGGAGGGGGTACTTAACTTTTGTAAATCTTTTTTCAGTTTTAGGTGTATCCATTATTTACTCAGAAACGGCTTTAACGATAATGATAAAACTGCATATTTAAGGTATGTATATGTCAGCGAATTCACAGCTGTAATTTCATGAAGATAGGTACAACGGAGGGGGAACTTAACTTTTGAAAAATTTTTTTTACTTTTAAGTGTATCCATTATTTACTCAGAAACGGCTTTAACGATAATGATAAAACTGCATATTTAAGGTATGTATATGTCAGCGAATATACAGCTGTAATTTCATGAAGATAGGTACAACGGAGGGGGTACTTAAATTTTGTAATTTTTTTTTCAGTTTTAGGTGTATCCATTATTTACTCAGAAACGGCTTTAACGATAATGATAAAACTGCGTATTTGACGTATGCATATGTCAGCGAATTCACAGCTATAATTTCATGAAGATAGGAACAACTGAGGGGGAACTTAACTTTTGTAAATTTTTTTTCAGTTCTAAGTGTATCCATTATTTACTCAGAAACGGCTTTAACGATAATGATAAAACTGCATATTTAAGGTATGTATATGTCAGCGAATTCACAGCTGTAATTTTATAAAGAAAGGAACAACAGAAAGGGAACTTAACTTTTGTAATTTTTTTTTCAGTTTTAGGTGTATCCATTATTTACTCAGAAACGGCTTTAACGATAATGATAAAACTGCGTATTTGACGTATGCATATGTCAGCGAATTCACAGCTATAATTTCATGAAGATAGGAACAACTGAGGGGGAACTTAACTTTTGTAAATTTTTTATCAGTTCTAAGTGTATCCATTATTTACTCAGAAACGGCTTTAACGATAATGATAAAACTGCATATTTAAGGTATGTATATGTCAGCGAATTCACAGCTGTAATTTTATAAAGAAAGGAACAACAGAAAGGGAACTTAACTTTTGTAATTTTTTTTTCAGTTTAAGGTGTATTCATTATTTACTCAGAAACGGCTTTAACGATAATGATAAAACTGCGTATTTGACGTATGTATATGTCTGCGAATTCACAGCTGTAATTTCATGAAGATAGGAACAATTGAGGGGGAACTTAACTTTTGTAAATTTTTTTTCAGTTTAAGGTGTATTCATTATTTACTCAGAAACGGCTTTAACGATAATGATAAAACTGCATATTTAAGGTATGTATATGTCAGCGAATTCACAGCTGTAGTTTTATAAAGAAAGGAACAACTGAGGGGGAACTTAACTTTTGTAAATTTTTTTTCAGTTTTAAGTGTATCCATTATTTAGTCAGAAACGGCTCTAACGAAAATGATAAAACTGCATATTTAAGGTATGTATAAGTCTGCGAATTCACAGCTGTAATTTCATGAAGATAGGTACAACGGAGGGGGGTACTTAACTTTTGTAAATTTTTTTTCAGTTTTAGGTGTATCCATTATTTACTCAGAAACGGCTTTAACGATAATGATAAAACTGCGTATTTGACGTATGTATATGTCTGCGAATTCACAGCTGTAATTTCATGAAGATAGGAACAACGGAGGGGGAACTTAACTTTTGTAAATTTTTTTCAGTTTTAAGTGTATCCATTATTTACTCAGAAACGGCTTAAACGATAATGATAAAACTGCATATTTAAGGTATGTATATGTCAGCGAATTCACAGCTGTAATTTCATGAAGATAGGTACAACGGAGGGGGAACTTAACTTTTGTAAATTTTTTTTTACTTTTAAGTGTATCCATTATTTACTCAGAAACGGCTTTAACGATAATGATAAAACTGCATATTTAAGGTATGTATATGTCAGCGAATTCACAGCTGTAATTTCATGAAGATAGGTACAACGGAGGGGGTACTTAACTTTTGTAAATCTTTTTTCAGTTTTAGGTGTATCCATTATTTACTCAGAAACGGCTTTAACGATAATGATAAAACTGCATATTTAAGGTATGTATATGTCAGCGAATTCACAGCTGTAATTTCATGAAGATAGGTACAACGGAGGGGGAACTTAACTTTTGTAAATTTTTTTTTACTTTTAAGTGTATCCATTATTTACTCAGAAACGGCTTTAACGATAATGATAAAACTGCATATTTAAGGTATGTATATGTCAGCGAATTCACAGCTGTAATTTCATGAAGATAGGTACAACGGAGGGGGTACTTAACTTTTGTAATTTTTTTTTCAGTTTTAGGTGTATCCATTATTTACTCAGAAACGGCTTTAACGATAATGATAAAACTGCATATTTAAGGTATGTATATGTCAGCGAATTCACAGCTGTAATTTTATAAAGAAAGGAACAACAGAAAGGGAACTTAACTTTTGTAATTTTTTTTTCAGTTTTAGGTGTATCCATTATTTACTCAGAAACGGCTTTAACGATAATGATAAAACTGCGTATTTGACGTATGCATATGTCAGCGAATTCACAGCTATAATTTCATGAAGATAGGAACAACTGAGGGGGAACTTAACTTTTGTAAATTTTTTTTTACTTTTAAGTGTATCCATTATTTACTCAGAAACGGCTTTAACGATAATGATAAAACTGCATATTTAAGGTATGTATATGTCAGCGAATTCACAGCTGTAATTTCATGAAGATAGGTACAACGGAGGGGGAACTTAACTTTTGTAAATTTTTTTTTACTTTTAAGTGTATCCATTATTTACTCAGAAACGGCTTTAACGATAATGATAAAACTGCATATTTGACGTATGTATATGTCTGCGAATTCACAGCTGTAATTTCATGAAGATACGAACAATTGAGGGGGAACTTAACTTTTGTAAATTTTTTTTCAGTTTAAGGTGTATTCATTATTTACTCAGAAACGGCTTTAACGATAATGATAAAACTGCATATTTAAGGTATGTATATGTCAGCGAATTCACAGCTGTAGTTTTATAAAGAAAGGAACAACTGAGGGGGAACTTAACTTTTGTAAATTTTTTTTCAGTTTTAAGTGTATCCATTATTTAGTCAGAAACGGCTCTAACGATAATGATAAAACTGCGTATTTGACGTATGTATATGTCAGCGAATTTACAGCTGTAATCTCATGAAGATAGGAACAACGGAGGGGGAACTTAACTTTTGTAAATTTTTTTCAGTTTAAGGTGTATTCATTAATTACTCAGAAACGGCTTTAACGATAATGATAAAACTCCGTATTTGACGTATGTATATGTCTGCGAATTCACAGCTGTAATTTCATGAAGATAGGAACAACAGAGAGGGAACTTAACTTTTGTAAATTTTTTTTCAGTTTTAAGTGTATCCATTATTTACTCAGAAATGGCTTTAACGAAAATGATAAAACTGCAAATTTAAGGTTTGTATATGTCAGCGAATTCACAGCTGTAATTTCATGAAGATAGGTACAACGGAGGGGGTACTTAACTTTTGTTAATTTTTTTCAGTTTTAAGTGTATCCATTATTTACTCAGAAACGGCTTTAACGATAATGATAAAACTGCAAATTTAAGGTATGTATATGTCAGCGAATTCACAGCTGTAATTTCATGAAGATAGGTACAACGGAGGGGGTACTTAACTTTTGTAAATTTTTTTTCAGTTTTAAGTGTATCCTATATTTACTCAGAAACGGCTCTAACGATAATGATAAAACTGCGTATTTGACGTATTTATATGTCAGCGAATTCACAGCTATAATTTCATGAAGATAGGAACAACTGAGGGGGAACTTAACTTTTGTAAATTTTTTTTCAGTTTTAAGTGTATTCATTATTTACTCAGAAACGGCTTTAACGATAATGATAAAACTGCATATTTAAGGTTTGTATATGTCAGCGAATTCACAGCTGTAATTTCATGAAGATAGGTACAACGGAGGGGGTACTTTACTTTTGTAAATTTTTTTTCAGTTTTAAGTGTATTCATTATTTACTCGGAAACGGCTTTAACGATAATGATAAAACTGCATATTTAAGGTATGTATATGTCAGCGAATTCACAGCTGTAATTTTATAAAGAAAGGAACAACAGAGGGGGAACTTAACTTTTGTAATTTTTTTTTCAGTTTAAGGTGTATTCATTATTTACTCAGAAACGGCTTTAACGATAATGATAAAACTGCGTATTTGACGTATGTATATGTCTGCGAATTCACAGCTGTAATTTCATGAAGATAGGAACAACAGAGAGGGAACTTAACTTTTGTAAATTTTTTTTCAGTTTTAAGTGTATCCATTATTTACTCAGAAACGGTTTTAACGAAAATGATAAAACTCATATTTAAGGTATGTATAAGTCTGCGAATTCACAGCTGTAATTTCATGAAGATAGGTACAACGGAGGGGGTACTTAACTTTTGTAAATTTTTTTTCAGTTTTAGGTGTATCCATTATTTACTCAGAAACGGCTTTAACGATAATGATAAAACTGCGTATTTGACGTATGTATATGTCTGCGAATTCACAGCTGTAATTTCATGAAGATAGGAACAACGGAGGGGGAACTTAACTTTTGTAAATTTTTTTCAGTTTTAAGTGTATCCATTATTTACTCAGAAACGGCTTTAACGATAATGATAAAACTGCATATTTAAGGTATGTATATGTCAGCGAATTCACAGCTGTAATTTCATGAAGATAGGTACAACGGAGGGGGTACTTAACTTTTGTAAATCTTTTTTCAGTTTTAGGTGTATCCATTATTTACTCAGAAACGGCTTTAACGACAATGATAAAACTGCATATTTAAGGTATGTATATGTCAGCGAATTCACAGCTGTAATTTCATGAAGATAGGTACAACGGAGGGGGTACTTAACTTTTGTAATTTTTTTTTCAGTTTTAGGTGTATCCATTATTTACTCAGAAACGGCTTTAACGATAATGATAAAACTGCGTATTTGACGTATGTATATGTCAGCGAATTCACAGCTATAATTTCATGAAGATAGGAACAACTGAGGGGGAACTTAACTTTTGTAAATTTTTTTTCAGTTTTAAGTTTATCCATTATTTACTCAGAAACGGCTTTAACGATAATGATAAAACTGCATATTTAAGGTATGTATATGTCAGCGAATTCACAGCTGTAATTTTATAAAGAAAGGAACAACGGAGGGGGAACTTAACTTTTGTAATTTTTTTTTCAGTTTAAGGTGTATTCATTATTTACTCAGAAACGGCTTTAACGATAATGATAAAACTGCGTATTTGACGTATGTATATGTCTGCGAATTCACAGCTGTAATTTCATGAAGATAGGAACAACTGAGGGGGAACTTAACTTTTGTAAATTTTTTTTCAGTTTAAGGTGTATTCATTATTTACTTAGAAACGGCTTTAACGATAATGATAAAACTGCATATTTAAGGTATGTATATGTCAGCGAATTCACAGCTGTAGTTTTATAAAGAAAGGAACAACTGAGGGGGAACTTAACTTTTGTAAATTTTTTTTCAGTTTTAAGTGTATCCATTATTTAGTCAGAAACGGCTCTAACGATAATGATAAAACTGCGTATTTTACGTATGTATATGTCAGCGAATTCACAGCTGTAATTTCATGAAGATAGGAACAACGGAGGGGGAACTTAACTTTTGTAAATTTTTTTCAGTTTAAGGTGTATTCATTATTTACTCAGAAACGGCTTTAACGATAATGATAAAACTGCGTATTTGACGTATGTATATGTCTGCGAATTCACAGCTGTAATTTCATGAAGATAGGAACAAAAGAGAGGGAACTTAACTTTTGTAAATTTTTTTTCAGTTTTAAGTGTATCCATTATTTACTCAGAAACGGCTTTAACGAAAATGATAAAACTGCAAATTTAAGGTTTGTATATGTCAGCGAATTCACAGCTGTAATTTCATGAAGATAGGTACAACGGAGGGGGTACTTAACTTTTGTTAATTTTTTTCAGTTTTAAGTGTATCCATTATTTACTCAGAAACGGCTTTAACGATAATGATAAAACTGCAAATTTAAGGTATGTATATGTCAGCGAATTCACAGCTGTAATTTCATGAAGATTGGTACAACGGAGGGGGTACTTAACTTTTGTAAATTTTTTTTCAGTTTTAAGTGTATCCTATATTTAGTCAGAAACGGCTCTAACGATAATGATAAAACTGCGTATTTAAGGTATGTATATGTCAGCGAATTCACAGCTGTAATTTCATGAAGATAGGTACAACGGAGGGGGAACTTAACTTTTGTAAATTTTTTTTTACTTTTAAGTGTATCCATTATTTACTCAGAAACGGCTTTAACGATAATGATAAAACTGCATATTTAAGGTATGTATATGTCAGCGAATTCACAGCTGTAATTTCATGAAGATAGGTGCAACGGAGGGGGTACTTAACTTTTGTAAATTTTATTTCAGTTTTAGGTGTATCCATTATTTACTCAGAAACGGCTTTAACGATAATGATAAAACTGCAAATTTAAGGTATGTATATGTCAGCGAATTCACAGCTGTAATTTCATGAAGATAGGTACAACGGAGGGGGTACTTAACTTTTGTAAATTTTTTTTCAGTTTTAAGTGTATCCTATATTTAGTCAGAAACGGCTCTAACGATAATGATAAAACTGCGTATTTGACGTATGTATATGTCAGCGAATTCACAGCTATAATTTCATGAAGATAGGAACAACTGAGGGGGAACTTAACTTTTGTAAATTTTTTTTCAGTTTTAAGTGTATTCATTATTTACTCAGAAACGGCTTTAACGATAATGATAAAACTGCGTATTTGACGTATGTATATGTCTGCGAATTCACAGCTGTAATTTCATGAAGATAGGAACAACGGAGGGGGAACTTAACTTTTGTAAATTTTTTTCAGTTTTAAGTGTATCCATTATTTACTCAGAAACGGCTTTAACGATAATGATAAAAGTGCGTATTTGACGTATGTATATGTCTGCGAATTCACAGCTGTAATTTCATGAAGATAGGAACAACAGAGAGGGAACTTAACTTTTGTAATTTTTTTTTCAGGTTTAAGTGTATCCATTATTTACTCAGAAACGGCTTTAACGAAAATGATAAAACTGCATATTTAAGGTATGTATAAGTCTGCGAATTCACAGCTGTAATTTCATGAAGATAGGTACAACGGAGGGGGTACTTAACTTTTGTAAATTTTTTTCAGTTTTAAGTGTATCCATTATTTACTCAGAAACGGCTTTAACGATAATGATAAAACTGCATATTTAAGGTATGTATAAGTCTGCGAATTCTCAGCTGTAATTTCATGAAGATAGGAACAACAGAGAGGGAACTTAACTTTTGTAAATTTTTTTTCAGTTTTAAGTGTATCCATTATTTACTCAGAAACGGCTTTAACGAAAATGATAAAACTGCATATTTAAGGTATGTATAAGTCTGCGAATTCACAGCTGTAATTTCATGAAGATAGGTACAACGGAGGGGGTACTTAACTTTTGTAAATTTTTTTCAGTTTTAAGTGTATCCATTATTTACTCAGAAACGGCTTTAACGATAATGATAAAACTGCATATTTAAGGTATGTATAAGTCTGCGAATTCTCAGCTGTAATTTCATGAAGATAGGAACAACGGAGGGGGAACTTAACTTTTGTAAATTTTTTTCAGTTTAAGGTGTATTCATTATTTACTCAGAAACGGCTTTAACGATAATGATAAAACTGCGTATTTGACGTATGTATATGTCTGCGAATTCACAGCTGTAATTTCATGAAGATAGGAACAACAGAGAGGGAACTTAACTTTTGTAAATTTTTTTTCAGTTTTAAGTGTATCCATTATTTACTCAGAAACGGCTTTAACGAAAATGATAAAACTGCAAATTTAAGGTTGGTATATGTCAGCGAATTCACAGCTGTAATTTCATGAAGATAGGTACAACGGAGGGGGTACTTAACTTTTGTTAATTTTTTTCAGTTTTAAGTGTATCCATTATTTACTCAGAAACGGCTTTAACGATAATGATAAAACTGCAAATTTAAGGTATGTATATGTCAGCGAATTCACAGCTGTAATTTCATGAAGATAGGTACAACGGAGGGGGAACTTAACTTTTGTAAATTTTTTTTTACTTTTAAGTGTATCCATTATTTACTCAGAAACGGCTTTAACGATAATGATAAAACTGCATATTTAAGGTATGTATATGTCAGCGAATTCACAGCTGTAATTTCATGAAGATAGGTACAACGGAGGGGGTACTTAACTTTTGTAAATTTTATTTCAGTTTTAGGTGTATCCATTATTTACTCAGAAACGGCTTTAACGATAATGATAAAACTGCAAATTTAAGGTATGTATATGTCAGCGAATTCACAGCTGTAATTTCATGAAGATAGGTACAACGGAGGGGGTACTTAACTTTTGTAAATTTTTTTTCAGTTTTAAGTGTATCCTATATTTAGTCAGAAACGGCTCTAACGATAATGATAAAACTGCGTATTTGACGTATGTATATGTCAGCGAATTCACAGCTATAATTTCATGAAGATAGGAACAACTGAGGGGGAACTTAACTTTTGTAAATTTTTTTTCAGTTTTAAGTGTATTCATTATTTACTCAGAAACGGCTTTAACGATAATGATAAAACTGCGTATTTGACGTATGTATATGTCTGCGAATTCACAGCTGTAATTTCATGAAGATAGGAACAACGGAGGGGGAACTTAACTTTTGTAAATTTTTTTCAGTTTTAAGTGTATCCATTATTTACTCAGAAACGGCTTTAACGATAATGATAAAAGTGCGTATTTGACGTATGTATATGTCTGCGAATTCACAGCTGTAATTTCATGAAGATAGGAACAACAGAGAGGGAACTTAACTTTTGTAAATTTTTTTTCAGTTTTAAGTGTATCCATTATTTACTCAGAAACGGCTTTAACGAAAATGATAAAACTGCAAATTTAAGGTTGGTATATGTCAGCGAATTCACAGCTGTAATTTCATGAAGATAGGTACAACGGAGGGGGTACTTAACTTTTGTTAATTTTTTTCAGTTTTAAGTGTATCCATTATTTACTCAGAAACGGCTTTAACGATAATGATAAAACTGCAAATTTAAGGTATGTATATGTCAGCGAATTCACAGCTGTAATTTCATGAAGATAGGTACAACGGAGGGGGAACTTAACTTTTGTAAATTTTTTTTTACTTTTAAGTGTATCCATTATTTACTCAGAAACGGCTTTAACGATAATGATAAAACTGCATATTTAAGGTATGTATATGTCAGCGAATTCACAGCTGTAATTTCATGAAGATAGGTACAACGGAGGGGGTACTTAACTTTTGTAAATTTTATTTCAGTTTTAGGTGTATCCATTATTTACTCAGAAACGGCTTTAACGATAATGATAAAACTGCAAATTTAAGGTATGTATATGTCAGCGAATTCACAGCTGTAATTTCATGAAGATAGGTACAACGGAGGGGGTACTTAACTTTTGTAAATTTTTTTTCAGTTTTAAGTGTATCCTATATTTAGTCAGAAACGGCTCTAACGATAATGATAAAACTGCGTATTTGACGTATGTATATGTCAGCGAATTCACAGCTGTAATTTCATGAAGATAGGAACAACTGAGGGGGAACTTAACTTTTGTAAATTTTTTTTCAGTTTTAAGTGTATTCATTATTTACTCAGAAACGGCTTTAACGATAATGATAAAACTGCGTATTTGACGTATGTATATGTCTGCGAATTCACAGCTGTAATTTCATGAAGATAGGAACAACGGAGGGGGAACTTAACTTTTGTAAATTTTTTTCAGTTTTAAGTGTATCCATTATTTACTCAGAAACGGCTTTAAAGATAATGATAAAAGTGCGTATTTGACGTATGTATATGTCTGCGAATTCACAGCTGTAATTTCATGAAGATAGGAACAACAGAGAGGGAACTTAACTTTTGTAAATTTTTTTTCAGTTTTAAGTGTATCCATTATTTACTCAGAAACGGCTTTAACGAAAATGATAAAACTGCATATTTAAGGTATGTATAAGTCTGCGAATTCACAGCTGTAATTTCATGAAGATAGGTACAACGGAGGGGGTACTTAACTTTTGTAAATTTTTTTCAGTTTTAAGTGTATCCATTATTTACTCAGAAACGGCTTTAACGATAATGATAAAACTGCATATTTAAGGTATGTATAAGTCTGCGAATTCTCAGCTGTAATTTCATGAAGATAGGAACAACGGAGGGGGAACTTAACTTTTGTAAATTTTTTTCAGTTTAAGGTGTATTCATTATTTACTCAGAAACGGCTTTAACGATAATGATAAAACTGCGTATTTGACGTATGTATATGTCTGCGAATTCACAGCTGTAATTTCATGAAGATAGGAACAACAGAGAGGGAACTTAACTTTTGTAAATTTTTTTTCAGTTTTAAGTGTATCCATTATTTACTCAGAAACGGCTTTAACGAAAATGATAAAACTGCAAATTTAAGGTTGGTATATGTCAGCGAATTCACAGCTGTAATTTCATGAAGATAGGTACAACGGAGGGGGTACTTAACTTTTGTAAATTTTTTTTCAGTTTTAAGTGTATCCTATATTTAGTCAGAAACGGCTCTAACGATAATGATAAAACTGCGTATTTGACGTATGTATATGTCAGCGAATTCACAGCTATAATTTCATGAAGATAGGAACAACTGAGGGGGAACTTAACTTTTGTAAATTTTTTTTCAGTTTTAAGTGTATTCATTATTTACTCAGAAACGGCTTTAACGATAATGATAAAACTGCGTATTTGACGTATGTATATGTCTGCGAATTCACAGCTGTAATTTCATGAAGATAGGAACAACGGAGGGGGAACTTAACTTTTGTAAATTTTTTTCAGTTTTAAGTGTATCCATTATTTACTCAGAAACGGCTTTAACGATAATGATAAAAGTGCGTATTTGACGTATGTATATGTCTGCGAATTCACAGCTGTAATTTCATGAAGATAGGAACAACAGAGAGGGAACTTAACTTTTGTAAATTTTTTTTCAGTTTTAAGTGTATCCATTATTTACTCAGAAACGGCTTTAACGAAAATGATAAAACTGCAAATTTAAGGTTGGTATATGTCAGCGAATTCACAGCTGTAATTTCATGAAGATAGGTACAACGGAGGGGGGTACTTAACTTTTGTTAATTTTTTTCAGTTTTAAGTGTATCCATTATTTACTCAGAAACGGCTTTAACGATAATGATAAAACTGCAAATTTAAGGTATGTATATGTCAGCGAATTCACAGCTGTAATTTCATGAAGATAGGTACAACGGAGGGGGAACTTAACTTTTGTAAATTTTTTTTTACTTTTAAGTGTATCCATTATTTACTCAGAAACGGCTTTAACGATAATGATAAAACTGCAAATTTAAGGTATGTATATGTCAGCGAATTCACAGCTGTAATTTCATGAAGATAGGTACAACGGAGGGGGTACTTAACTTTTGTAAATTTTTTTTCAGTTTTAGGTGTATCCATTATTTACTCAGAAACGGCTTTAACGATAATGATAAAACTGCAAATTTAAGGTATGTATATGTCAGCGAATTCACAGCTGTAATTTCATGAAGATAGGTACAACGGAGGGGGTACTTAACTTTTGTAAATTTTTTTTCAGTTTTAAGTGTATCCTATATTTAGTCAGAAACGGCTCTAACGATAATGATAAAACTGCGTATTTGACGTATGTATATGTCAGCGAATTCACAGCTATAATTTCATGAAGATAGGAACAACTGAGGGGGAACTTAACTTTTGTAAATTTTTTTTCAGTTTTAAGTGTATTCATTATTTACTCAGAAACGGCTTTAACGATAATGATAAAACTGCGTATTTGACGTATGTATATGTCTGCGAATTCACAGCTGTAATTTCATGAAGATAGGAACAACGGAGGGGGAACTTAACTTTTGTAAATTTTTTTCAGTTTTAAGTGTATCCATTATTTACTCAGAAACGGCTTTAAAGATAATGATAAAAGTGCGTATTTGACGTATGTATATGTCTGCGAATTCACAGCTGTAATTTCATGAAGATAGGAACAACAGAGAGGGAACTTAACTTTTGTAAATTTTTTTTCAGTTTTAAGTGTATCCATTATTTACTCAGAAACGGCTTTAACGAAAATGATAAAACTGCATATTTAAGGTATGTATAAGTCTGCGAATTCACAGCTGTAATTTCATGAAGATAGGTACAACGGAGGGGGTACTTAACTTTTGTAAATTTTTTTCAGTTTTAAGTGTATCCATTATTTACTCAGAAACGGCTTTAACGATAATGATAAAACTGCATATTTAAGGTATGTATAAGTCTGCGAATTCTCAGCTGTAATTTCATGAAGATAGGAACAACGGAGGGGGAACTTAACTTTTGTAAATTTTTTTCAGTTTAAGGTGTATTCATTATTTACTCAGAAACGGCTTTAACGATAATGATAAAACTGCGTATTTGACGTATGTATATGTCTGCGAATTCACAGCTGTAATTTCATGAAGATAGGAACAACAGAGAGGGAACTTAACTTTTGTAAATTTTTTTTCAGTTTTAAGTGTATCCATTATTTACTCAGAAACGGCTTTAACGAAAATGATAAAACTGCAAATTTAAGGTTGGTATATGTCAGCGAATTCACAGCTGTAATTTCATGAAGATAGGTACAACGGAGGGGGTACTTAACTTTTGTTAATTTTTTTCAGTTTTAAGTGTATCCATTATTTACTCAGAAACGGTTTTAACGATAATGATAAAACTGCAAATTTAAGGTATGTATATGTCAGCGAATTCACAGCTGTAATTTCATGAAGATAGGTACAACGGAGGGGGAACTTAACTTTTGTAAATTTTTTTTTACTTTTAAGTGTATCCATTATTTACTCAGAAACGGCTTTAACGATAATGCTAAAACTGCATATTTAAGGTATGTATATGTCAGCGAATTCACAGCTGTAATTTCATGAAGATAGGTACAACGGAGGGGGTACTTAACTTTTGTAAATTTTATTTCAGTTTTAGGTGTATCCATTATTTACTCAGAAACGGCTTTAACGATAATGATAAAACTGCATATTTAAGGTATGTATATGTCAGCGAATTCACAGCTGTAATTTAATGAAGATAGGTACAACGGAGGGGGTACTTAACTTTTGTAATTTTTTTTTCAGTTTTAGGTGTATCCATTATTTACTTAGAAACGGCTTTAACGATAATGATAAAACTGCGTATTTGACGTATGTATATGTCAGCGAATTCACAGCTATAATTTCATGAAGATAGGAACAACTGAGGGGGAACTTAACTTTTGTAAATTTTTTTTCAGTTCTAAGTGTATCCATTTTTTACTCAGAAACGGCTTTAACGATAATGATAAAACTGCATATTTAAGGTATGTATATGTCAGCGAATTCACAGCTGTAATTTTATAAAGAAAGGAACAACAGAGGGGGAACTTAACTTTTGTAATTTTTTTTTCAGTTTAAGGTGTATTCATTATTTACTCAGAAACGGCTTTAACGATGATGATAAAACTGCGTATTTGACGTATGTATATGTCTGCGAATTCACAGCTGTAATTTCATGAAGATAGGAACAACTGAGGGGGAACTTAACTTTTGTAAATTTTTTTTCAGTTTAAGGTGTATTCATTATTTACTCAGAAACGGCTTTAACGATAATGATAAAACTGCATATTTAAGGTATGTATATGTCAGCGAATTCACAGCTGTAGTTTTATAAAGAAAGGAACAACTGAGGGGGTACTTAACTTTTGTAAATTTTTTTCAGTTTTAAGTGTATCCATTATTTACTCAGAAACGGCTTTAACGATAATGATAAAACTGCATATTTAAGGTATGTATAAGTCTGCGAATTCTCAGCTGTAATTTCATGAAGATAGGAACAACGGAGGGGAAACTTAACTTTTGTAAATTTTTTTTCAGTTTTAAGTGTATCCATTATTTACTCAGAAACGGCTTTAACGAAAATGATAAAACTGCATATTTAAGGTATGTATAAGTCTGCGAATTCACAGCTGTAATTTCATGAAGATAGGTACAACGGAGGGGGTACTTAACTTTTGTAAATTTTTTTCAGTTTTAAGTGTATCCATTATTTACTCAGAAACGGCTTTAACGATAATGATAAAACTGCATATTTAAGGTATGTATAAGTCTGCGAATTCTCAGCTGTAATTTCATGAAGATAGGAACAACGGAGGGGAAACTTAACTTTTGTAAATTTTTTTTCAGTTTTAAGTGTATCCATTATTTACTCAGAAACGGCTTTAACGAAAATGATAAAACTGCATATTTAAGGTATGTATAAGTCTGCGAATTCACAGCTGTAATTTCATGAAGATAGGTACAACGGAGGGGGTACTTAACTTTTGTAAATTTTTTTCAGTTTTAAGTGTATCCATTATTTACTCAGAAACGGCTTTAACGATAATGATAAAACTGCATATTTAAGGTATGTATAAGTCTGCGAATTCTCAGCTGTAATTTCATGAAGATAGGAACAACGGAGGGGGAACTTAACTTTTGTAAATTTTTTTCAGTTTAAGGTGTATTCATTATTTACTCAGAAACGGCTTTAACGATAATGATAAAACTGCGTATTTGACGTATGTATATGTCTGCGAATTCACAGCTGTAATTTCATGAAGATAGGAACTACAGAGGGGGAACTTAACTTTTGTAATTTTTTTTTCAGTTTAAGGTGTATTCATTATTTACTCAGAAACGGCTTTAACGATAATGATAAAACTGCGTATTTGACGTATGTATATGTCTGCGAATTCACAGCTGTAATTTCATGAAGATAGGAACAACGGAGGGGGAACTTAACTTTTGTAAATTTTTTTCAGTTTTAAGTGTATCCATTATTTACTCAGAAACGGCTTTAACGATAATGATAAAAGTGCGTATTTGACGTATGTATATGTCTGCGAATTCTCAGCTGTAATTTCATGAAGATAGGAACAACAGAGAGGGAACTTAACTTTTGTAAATTTTTTTTCAGTTTTAAGTGTATCCATTATTTACTCAGAAACGGCTTTAACGAAAATGATAAAACTGCATATTTAAGGTATGTATAAGTCTGCGAATTCACAGCTGTAATTTCATGAAGATAGGTACAACGGAGGGGGTACTTAACTTTTGTAAATTTTTTTCAGTTTTAAGTGTATCCATTATTTACTCAGAAACGGCTTTAACGATAATGATAAAACTGCATATTTAAGGTATGTATAAGTCTGCGAATTCTCAGCTGTAATTTCATGAAGATAGGAACAACGGAGGGGGAACTTAACTTTTGTAAATTTTTTTTCAGTTTTAAGTGTATCCATTATTTACTCAGAAACGGCTTTAACGAAAATGATAAAACTGCATATTTAAGGTATGTATAAGTCTGCGAATTCACAGCTGTAATTTCATGAAGATAGGTACAACGGAGGATGTACTTAACTTTTGTAAATTTTTTTCAGTTTTAAGTGTATCCATTATTTACTCAGAAACGGCTTTAACGATAATGATAAAACTGCATATTTAAGGTATGTATAAGTCTGCGAATTCTCAGCTGTAATTTCATGAAGATAGGAACAACGGAGGGGGAACTTAACTTTTGTAAATTTTTTTTCGGTTTTAAGTGTATTCATTATTTACTCAGAAACAGCTTTAACGATAATGATAAAACTGCATATTTAAGGTATGTATATGTCAGCGAATTCACAGCTGTAATTTTATAAAGAAAGGAACAACAGAGGGGGAACTTAACTTTTGTAATTTTTTTTTCAGTTTAAGGTGTATTCATTATTTACTCAGAAAACGGCTTTAACGATAATGATAAAACTGCGTATTTGACGTATGTATATGTCTGCGAATTCACAGCTGTAATTTCATGAAGATAGGAACAACAGAGAGGGAACTTAACTTTTGTAAATTTTTTTTCAGTTTTAAGTGTATCCATTATTTACTCAGAAACGGCTTTAACGAAAATGATAAAACTGCATATTTAAGGTATGTATAAGTCTGCGAATTCACAGCTGTAATTTCATGAAGATAGGTACAACGGAGGGGGTACTTAACTTTTGTAAATTTTTTTCAGTTTTAAGTGTATCCATTATTTACTCAGAAACGGCTTTAACGATAATGATAAAACTGCATATTTAAGGTATGTATATGTCTGCGAATTCTCAGCTGTAATTTCATGAAGATAGGAACAACGGAGGGGGAACTTAACTTTTGTAAATTTTTTTTTACTTTTAAGTGTATCCATTATTTACTCAAAAACGGCTTTAACGATAATGATAAAACTGCATATTTAAGGTATGTATATGTCAGCGAATTCACAGCTGTAATTTTATAAAGAAAGGAACAACAGAAAGGGAACTTAACTTTTGTAATTTTTTTTTCAGTTTAAGGTGTATTCATTATTTACTCAGAAACGGCTTTAACGATAATGATAAAACTGCGTATTTGACGTATGTATATGTCAGCGAATTTACAGCTGTAATTTCATGAAGATAGGAACAACGGAGGGGGAACTTAACTTTTGTAAATTTTTTTCAGTTTAAGGTGTATTCATTATTTACTCAGAAACGGCTTTAACGATAATGATAAAACTCCGTATTTGACGTATGTATATGTCTGCGAATTCACAGCTGTAATTTCATGAAGATAGGAACAACAGAGAGGGAACTTAACTTTTGTAAATTTTTTTTCAGTTTTAAGTGTATCTATTATTTACTCAGAAACGGCTTTAACGAAAATGATAAAACTGCAAATTTAAGGTTTGTATATGTCAGCGAATTCACAGCTATAATTTCATGAAGATAGGTACAACAGAGAGGGAACTTAACTTTTGTAAATTTTTTTTCAGTTTTAAGTGTATCCATTATTTACTCAGAAACGGCTTTAACGAAAATGATAAAACTGCAAATTTAAGGTTTGTATATGTCAGCGAATTCACAGCTGTAATTTCATGAAGATAGGTACAACGGAGGGGGTACTTAACTTTTGTTAATTTTTTTCAGTTTTAAGTGTATCCATTATTTACTCAGAAACGGCTTTAACGATAATGATAAAACTGCAAATTTAAGGTATGTATATGTCAGCGAATTCAAAGCTGTAATTTCATGAAGATAGGTACAACGGAGGGGGTACTTAACTTTTGTAAATTTTTTTTCAGTTTTAAGTGTATCCTATATTTACTCAGAAACGGCTCTAACGATAATGATAAAACTGCGTATTTGACGTATGTATATGTCAGCGAATTCACAGCTATAATTTCATGAAGATAGGAACAACTGAGGGGGAACTTAACTTTTGTAAATTTTTTTTCAGTTTTAAGTGTATTCATTATTTACTCAGAAACGGCTTTAACGATAATGATAAAACTGCATATTTAAGGTTTGTATATGTCAGCGAATTCACAGCTGTAATTTCATGAAGATAGGTACAACGGAGGGGGTACTTAACTTTTGTAAATTTTTTTTCAGTTTTAAGTTTATTCATTATTTACTCGGAAACGGCTTTAACGATAATGATAAAACTGCGTATTTGACGTATGTATATGTCAGCGAATTCACAGCTGTAATTTTATAAAGAAAGGAACAACGGAGGGGGAACTTAACTTTTGTAAATTTTTTTTTACTTTTAAGTGTATCCATTATTTACTCAAAAACGGCTTTAACGATAATGATAAAACTGCATATTTAAGGTATGTATATGTCAGCGAATTCACAGCTGTAATTTTATAAAGAAAGGAACAACAGAAAGGGAACTTAACTTTTGTAATTTTTTTTTCAGTTTAAGGTGTATTCATTATTTACTCAGAAACGGCTTTAACGATAATGATAAAACTGCGTATTTGACGTATGTATATGTCAGCGAATTTACAGCTGTAATTTCATGAAGATAGGAACAACGGAGGGGGAACTTAACTTTTGTAAATTTTTTTCAGTTTAAGGTGTATTCATTATTTACTCAGAAACGGCTTTAACGATAATGATAAAACTCCGTATTTGACGTATGTATATGTCTGCGAATTCACAGCTGTAATTTCATGAAGATAGGAACAACAGAGAGGGAACTTAACTTTTGTAAATTTTTTTTCAGTTTTAAGTGTATCCATTATTTACTCAGAAACGGCTTTAACGAAAATGATAAAAACTGCATATTTAAGGTATGTATATGTCAGCGAATTCACAGCTGTAATTTCATGAAGATAGGTACAACAGAGAGGGAACTTAACTTTTGTAAATTTTTTTTCAGTTTTAAGTGTATCCATTATTTACTCAGAAACGGCTTTAACGAAAATGATAAAACTGCAAATTTAAGGTTTGTATATGTCAGCGAATTCACAGCTGTAATTTCATGAAGATAGGTACAACGGAGGGGGTACTTAACTTTTGTTAATTTTTTTCAGTTTTAAGTGTATCCATTATTTACTCAGAAACGGCTTTAACGATAATGATAAAACTGCAAATTTAAGGTATGTATATGTCAGCGAATTCACAGCTGTAATTTCATGAAGATAGGTACAACGGAGGGGGTACTTAACTTTTGTAAATTTTTTTTCAGTTTTAAGTGTATCCTATATTTACTCAGAAACGGCTCTAACGATAATGATAAAACTGCGTATTTGACGTATGTATATGTCAGCGAATTCACAGCTATAATTTCATGAAGATAGGAACAACTGAGGGGGAACTTAACTTTTGTAAATTTTTTTTCAGTTTTAAGTGTATTCATTATTTACTCGGAAACGGCTTTAACGAAAATGATAAAACTGCAAATTTAAGGTTTGTATATGTCAGCGAATTCACAGCTGTAATTTCATGAAGATAGGTACAACGGAGGGGGTACTTAACTTTTGTAAATTTTTTTTCAGTTTTAAGTGTATCCTATATTTAGTCAGAAACGGCTTTAACGATAATGATAAAACTGCGTATTTGACGTATGTATATGTCAGCGTATTCACAGCTATAATTTCATGAAGATAGGAACAACTGAGGGGGAACTTAACTTTTGTAAATTTTTTTTCGGTTTTAAGTGTATTCATTATTTACTCAGAAACAGCTTTAACGATAATGATAAAACTGCATATTTAAGGTATGTATATGTCAGCGAATTCACAGCTGTAATTTTATAAAGAAAGGAACAACAGAGGGGGAACTTAACTTTTGTAATTTTTTTTTCAGTTTAAGGTGTATTCATTATTTACTCAGAAAACGGCTTTAACGATAATGATAAAACTGCGTATTTGACGTATGTATATGTCTGCGAATTCACAGCTGTAATTTCATTAAGATAGGAACAACAGAGAGGGAACTTAACTTTTGTAAATTTTTTTTCAGTTTTAAGTGTATCCATTATTTACTCAGAAACGGCTTTAACGAAAATGATAAAACTGCATATTTAAGGTATGTATAAGTCTGCGAATTCACAGCTGTAATTTCATGAAGATAGGTACAACGGAGGGGGTACTTAACTTTTGTAAATTTTTTTCAGTTTTAAGTGTATCCATTATTTACTCAGAAACGGCTTTAACGATAATGATAAAACTGCATATTTAAGGTATGTATATGTCTGCGAATTCTCAGCTGTAATTTCATGAAGATAGGAACAACGGAGGGGGAACTTAACTTTTGTAAATTTTTTTTTACTTTTAAGTGTATCCATTATTTACTCAAAAACGGCTTTAACGATAATGATAAAACTGCATATTTAAGGTATGTATATGTCAGCGAATTCACAGCTGTAATTTTATAAAGAAAGGAACAACAGAAAGGGAACTTAACTTTTGTAATTTTTTTTTCAGTTTAAGGTGTATTCATTATTTACTCAGAAACGGCTTTAACGATAATGATAAAACTGCGTATTTGACGTATGTATATGTCAGCGAATTTACAGCTGTAATTTCATGAAGATAGGAACAACGGAGGGGGAACTTAACTTTTGTAAATTTTTTTCAGTTTAAGGTGTATTCATTATTTACTCAGAAACGGCTTTAACGATAATGATAAAACTCCGTATTTGACGTATGTATATGTCTGCGAATTCACAGCTGTAATTTCATGAAGATAGGAACAACAGAGAGGGAACTTAACTTTTGTAAATTTTTTTTCAGTTTTAAGTGTATCTATTATTTACTCAGAAACGGCTTTAACGAAAATGATAAAACTGCAAATTTAAGGTTTGTATATGTCAGCGAATTCACAGCTGTAATTTCATGAAGATAGGTACAACAGAGAGGGAACTTAACTTTTGTAAATTTTTTTTCAGTTTTAAGTGTATCCATTATTTACTCAGAAACGGCTTTAACGAAAATGATAAAACTGCAAATTTAAGGTTTGTATATGTCAGCGAATTCACAGCTGTAATTTCATGAAGATAGGTACAACGGAGGGGGTACTTAACTTTTGTTAATTTTTTTCAGTTTTAAGTGTATCCATTATTTACTCAGAAACGGCTTTAACGATAATGATAAAACTGCAAATTTAAGGTATGTATATGTCAGCGAATTCACAGCTGTAATTTCATGAAGATAGGTACAACAGAGAGGGAACTTAACTTTTGTAAATTTTTTTTCAGTTTTAAGTGTATCCATTATTTACTCAGAAACGGCTTTAACGAAAATGATAAAACTGCAAATTTAAGGTTTGTATATGTCAGCGAATTCACAGCTGTAATTTCATGAAGATAGGTACAACGGAGGGGGGTACTTAACTTTTGTAAATTTTTTTTCAGTTTTAAGTGTATCCTATATTTACTCAGAAACGGCTCTAACGATAATGATAAAACTGCGTATTTGACGTATGTATATGTCAGCGAATTCACAGCTATAATTTCATGAAGATAGGAACAACTGAGGGGGAACTTAACTTTTGTAAATTTTTTTTCAGTTTTAAGTGTATTCATTATTTACTCAGAAACGGCTTTAACGATAATGATAAAACTGCATATTTAAGGTATGTATATGTCTGCGAATTCTCAGCTGTAATTTCATGAAGATAGGAACAACGGAGGGGGAACTTAACTTTTGTAAATTTTTTTTTACTTTTAAGTGTATCCATTATTTACTCAAAAACGGCTTTAACGATAATGATAAAACTGCATATTTAAGGTATGTATATGTCAGCGAATTCACAGCTGTAATTTTATAAAGAAAGGAACAACAGAAAGGGAAATTAACTTTTGTAAATTTTTTTTCAGTTTTAAGTGTATCCATTATTTACTCAGAAACGGCTTTAACGAAAATGATAAAACTGCAAATTTAAGGTTTGTATATGTCAGCGAATTCACAGCTGTAATTTCATGAAGATAGGTACAACGGAGGGGGTACTTAACTTTTGTTAATTTTTTTCAGTTTTAAGTGTATCCATTATTTACTCAGAAACGGCTTTAACGATAATGATAAAACTGCATATTTAAGGTATGTATAAGTCTGCGAATTCTCAGCTGTAATTTCATGAAGATAGGAACAACGGAGGGGGAACTTAACTTTTGTAAATTTTTTTCAGTTTAAGGTGTATTCATTATTTACTCAGAAACGGCTTTAACGATAATGATAAAACTGCGTATTTGACGTATGTATATGTCTGCGAATTCACAGCTGTAATTTCATGAAGATAGGAACTACAGAGGGGGAACTTAACTTTTGTAATTTTTTTTTCAGTTTAAGGTGTATTCATTATTTACTCAGAAACGGCTTTAACGATAATGATAAAACTGCGTGTTTGACGTATGTATATGTCTGCGAATTCACAGCTGTAATTTCATGAAGATAGGAACAACGGAGGGGGAACTTAACTTTTGTAAATTTTTTTCAGTTTTAAGTGTATCCATTATTTACTCGGAAACGGCTTTAACGATAATGATAAAAGTGCGTATTTGACGTATGTATATGTCTGCGAATTCACAGCTGTAATTTCATGAAGATAGGAACAACAGAGAGGGAACTTAACTTTTGTAAATTTTTTTTCAGTTTTAAGTGTATCCATTATTTACTCAGAAACGGCTTCAACGATAATGATAAAACTGCATATTTAAGGTATGTATATGTCAGCGAATTCACAGCTGTAATTTTATAAAGAAAGGAACTACAGAGGGGGAACTTAACTTTTGTAATTTTTTTTTCAGTTTAAGGTGTATTCATTATTTACTCAGAAACGGCTTTAACGATAATGATAAAACTGCGTATTTGACGTATGTATATGTCTGCGAATTCACAGCTGTAATTTCATGAAGATAGGAACAACGGAGGGGGAACTTAACTTTTGTAAATTTTTTTCAGTTTTAAGTGTATCCATTATTTACTCAGAAACGGCTTTAACGATAATGATAAAAGTGCGTATTTGACGTATGTATATGTCTGCGAATTCACAGCTGTAATTTCATGAAGATAGGAACAACAGAGAGGGAACTTAACTTTTGTAAATTTTTTTTCAGTTTTAAGTGTATCCATTATTTACTCAGAAACGGCTTTAACGAAAATGATAAAACTGCATATTTAAGGTATGTATAAGTCTGCGAATTCACAGCTGTAATTTCATGAAGATAGGTACAACGGAGGGGGTACTTAACTTTTGTAAATTTTTTTCAGTTTTAAGTGTATCCATTATTTACTCAGAAACGGCTTTAACGATAATGATAAAACGGCATATTTAAGGTATGTATAAGTCTGCGAATTCTCAGCTGTAATTTCATGAAGATAGGAACAACGGAGGGGGAACTTAACTTTTGTAAATTTTTTTTCAGTTTTAAGTGTATCCATTATTTACTCAGAAACGGCTTTAACGAAAATGATAAAACTGCATATTTAAGGTATGTATAAGTCTGCGAATTCACAGCTGTAATTTCATGAAGATAGGTACAACGGAGGGGGTACTTAACTTTTGTAAATTTTTTTCAGTTTTAAGTGTATCCATTATTTACTCAGAAACGGCTTTAACGATAATGATAAAACTGCATATTTAAGGTATGTATAAGTCTGCGAATTCTCAGCTGTAATTTCATGAAGATAGGAACAACGGAGGGGGAACTTAACTTTTGTAAATTTTTTTTCAGTTTAAGGTGTATTCATTATTTACTCAGAAACGGCTTTAACGATAATGATAAAACTGCGTATTTGACGTATGTATATGTCTGCGAATTCACAGCTGTAATTTCATGAAGATAGGAACAACTGAGGGGGAACTTAACTTTTGTAAATTTTTTTTCAGTTTAAGGTGTATTCATTATTTACTCAGAAACGGCTTTAACGATAATGATAAAACTGCATATTTAAGGTATGTATATGTCAGCGAATTCACAGCTGTAGTTTTATAAAGAAAGGAACAACGGAGGGGGTACTTAACTTTTGTAATTTTTTTTTCAGTTTTAGGTGTATCCATTATTTACTTAGAAACGGCTTTAACGATAATGATAAAACTGCGTATTTGACGTATGTATATGTCAGCGAATTCACAGCTATAATTTCATGAAGATAGGAACAACTGAGGGGGAACTTAACTTTTGTAAATTTTTTTTCAGTTCTAAGTGTATCCATTTTTTACTCAGAAACGGCTTTAACGATAATGATAAAACTGCATATTTAAGGTATGTATATGTCAGCGAATTCACAGCTGTAATTTTATAAAGAAAGGAACAACAGAGGGGGAACTTAACTTTTGTAATTTTTTTTTTCAGTTTAAGGGGTATTCATTATTTACTCAGAAACGGCTTTAACGATGATGATAAAACTGCGTATTTGACGTATGTATATGTCTGCGAATTCACAGCTGTAATTTCATGAAGATAGGAACAACGGAGGGGGAACTTAACTTTTGTAAATTTTTTTTCAGTTTAAGGTGTATTCATTATTTACTCAGAAACGGCTTTAACGATAATGACAAAACTGCATATTTAAGGTATGTATATGTCAGCGAATTCACAGCTGTAGTTTTATAAAGAAAGGAACAACTGAGGGGGTACTTAACTTTTGTAAATTTTTTTCAGTTTTAAGTGTATCCATTATTTACTCAGAAACGGCTTTAACGATAATGATAAAACTGCATATTTAAGGTATGTATAAGTCTGCGAATTCTCAGCTGTAATTTCATGAAGATAGGAACAACGGAGGGGGAACTTAACTTTTGTAAATTTTTTTTCAGTTTTAAGTGTATCCATTATTTACTCAGAAACGGCTTTAACGAAAATGATAAAACTGCATATTTAAGGTATGTATAAGTCTGCGAATTCACAGCTGTAATTTCATGAAGATAGGTACAACGGAGGGGGTACTTAACTTTTGTAAATTTTTTTCAGTTTTAAGTGTATCCATTATTTACTCAGAAACGGCTTTAACGATAATGATAAAACTGCATATTTAAGGTATGTATAAGTCTGCGAATTCTCAGCTGTAATTTCATGAAGATAGGAACAACGGAGGGGGAACTTAACTTTTGTAAATTTTTTTCAGTTTAAGGTGTATTCATTATTTACTCAGAAACGGCTTTAACGATAATGATAAAACTGCGTATTTGACGTATGTATATGTCTGCGAATTAACAGCTGTAATTTCATGAAGATAGGAACTACAGAGGGGGAACTTAACTTTTGTAATTTTTTTTTCAGTTTAAGGTGTATTCATTATTTACTCAGAAACGGCTTTAACGATAATGATAAAACTGCGTATTTGACGTATGTATATGTCTGCGAATTCACAGCTGTAATTTCATGAAGATAGGAACAACGGAGGGGGAACTTAACTTTTGTAAATTTTTTTCAGTTTTAAGTGTATCCATTATTTACTCAGAAACGGCTTTAACGATAATGATAAAAGTGCGTATTTGACGTATGTATATGTCTGCGAATTCACAGCTGTAATTTCATGAAGATAGGAACAACAGAGAGGGAACTTAACTTTTGTAAATTTTTTTTCAGTTTTAAGTGTATCCATTATTTACTCAGAAACGGCTTTAACGAAAATGATAAAACTGCATATTTAAGGTATGTATAAGTCTGCGAATTCACAGCTGTAATTTCATGAAGATAGGTACAACGGAGGGGGTACTTAACTTTTGTAAATTTTTTTTCGGTTTTAAGTGTATTCATTATTTACTCAGAAACAGCTTTAACGATAATGATAAAACTGCATATTTAAGGTATGTATATTTCAGCGAATTCACAGCTGTAATTTTATAAAGAAAGGAACAACAGAGGGGGAACTTAACTTTTGTAATTTTTTTTTCAGTTTAAGGTGTATTCATTATTTACTCAGAAACGGCTTTAACGATAATGATAAAACTGCGTATTTGACGTATGTATATGTCTGCGAATTCACAGCTGTAATTTCATGAAGATAGGAACAACAGAGAGGGAACTTAACTTTTGTAAATTTTTTTTCAGTTTTAAGTGTATCCATTATTTACTCAGAAACGGCTTTAACGAAAATGATAAAACTGCATATTTAAGGTATGTATAAGTCTGCGAATTCACAGCTGTAATTTCATGAAGATAGGTACAACGGAGGGGGTACTTAACTTTTGTAAATTTTTTTCAGTTTTAAGTGTATCCATTATTTACTCAGAAACGGCTTTAACGATAATGATAAAACTGCATATTTAAGGTATGTATATGTCTGCGAATTCTCAGCTGTAATTTCATGAAGATAGGAACAACGGAGGGGGAACTTAACTTTTGTAAATTTTTTTTTACTTTTAAGTGTATCCATTATTTACTCAAAAACGGCTTTAACGATAATGATAAAACTGCATATTTAAGGTATGTATATGTCAGCGAATTCACAGCTGTAATTTTATAAAGAAAGGAACAACAGAAAGGGAACTTAACTTTTGTAATTTTTTTTTCAGTTTAAGGTGTATTCATTATTTACTCAGAAACGGCTTTAACGATAATGATAAAACTGCGTATTTGACGTATGTATATGTCAGCGAATTTACAGCTGTAATTTCATGAAGATAGGAACAACGGAGGGGGAACTTAACTTTTGTAAATTTTTTTCAGTTTAAGGTGTATTCATTATTTACTCAGAAACGGCTTTAACGATAATGATAAAACTCCGTATTTGACGTATGTATATGTCTGCGAATTCACAGCTGTAATTTCATGAAGATAGGAACAACAGAGAGGGAACTTAACTTTTGTAAATTTTTTTTCAGTTTTAAGTGTATCCATTATTTACTCAGAAACGGCTTTAACGAAAATGATAAAACTGCAAATTTAAGGTTTGTATATGTCAGCGAATTCACAGCTGTAATTTCATGAAGATAGGTACAACAGAGAGGGAACTTAACTTTTGTAAATTTTTTTTCAGTTTTAAGTGTATCCATTATTTACTCAGAAACGGCTTTAACGAAAATGATAAAACTGCAAATTTAAGGTTTGTATATGTCAGCGAATTCACAGCTGTAATTTCATGAAGATAGGTACAACGGAGGGGGTACTTAACTTTTGTAAATTTTTTTTCAGTTTTAAGTGTATCCTATATTTACTCAGAAACGGCTCTAACGATAATGATAAAACTGCGTATTTGACGTATGTATATGTCAGCGAATTCACAGCTATAATTTTATGAAGATAGGAACAACTGAGGGGGAACTTAACTTTTGTAAATTTTTTTTCAGTTTTAAGTGTATTCATTATTTACTCAGAAACGGCTTTAACGATAATGATAAAACTGCATATTTAAGGTTTGTATATGTCAGCGAATTCACAGCTGTAATCTCATGAAGATAGGTACAACGGAGGGGGTACTTAACTTTTGTAAATTTTTTTTCAGTTTTAAGTGTATTCATTATTTACTCGGAAACGGCTTTAACGATAATGATAAAACTGCGTATTTGACGTATGTATATGTCAGCGAATTCACAGCTGTAATTTTATAAAGAAAGGAACAACGGAGGGGGAACTTAACTTTTGTAAATTTTTTTTTACTTTTAAGTGTATCCATTATTTACTCAAAAACGGCTTTAACGATAATGATAAAACTGCATATTTAAGGTTTGTATATGTCAGCGAATTCACAGCTGTAATTTCATGAAGATAGGTACAACGGAGGGGGTACTTAACTTTTGTTAATTTTTTTCAGTTTTAAGTGTATCCATTATTTACTCAGAAACGGCTTTAACGATAATGATAAAACTGCAAATTTAAGGTATGTATATGTCAGCGAATTCACAGCTGTAATTTCATGAAGATAGGTACAACGGAGGGGGTACTTAACTTTTGTAAATTTTTTTTCAGTTTTAAGTGTATCCTATATTTACTCAGAAACGGCTCTAAAGATAATGATAAAACTGCGTATTTGACGTATGTATATGTCAGCGAATTCACAGCTATAATTTCATGAAGATAGGAACAACTGAGGGGGAACTTAACTTTTGTAAATTTTTTTTCAGTTTTAAGTGTATTCATTATTTACTCAGAAACGGCTTTAACGATAATGATAAAACTGCATATTTAAGGTTTGTATATGTCAGCGAATTCACAGCTGTAATTTCATGAAGATAGGTACAACGGAGGGGGTACTTAACTTTTGTAAATTTTTTTTCAGTTTTAAGTGTATTCATTATTTACTCGGAAACGGCTTTAACGATAATGATAAAACTGCGTATTTGACGTATGTATATGTCAGCGAATTCACAGCTGTAATTTTATAAAGAAAGGAACAACGGAGGGGGAACTTAACTTTTGTAAATTTTTTTCAGTTTAAGGTGTATTCATTATTTACTCAGAAACGGCTTCAACGATAATGATAAAACTGCATATTTAAGGTATGTATATGTCAGCGAATTCACAGCTGTAATTTTATAAAGAAAGGAACTACAGAGGGGGAACTTAACTTTTGTAATTTTTTTTTCAGTTTAAGGTGTATTCATTATTTACTCAGAAACGGCTTTAACGATAATGATAAAACTGCGTATTTGACGTATGTATATGTCTGCGAATTCACAGCTGTAATTTCATGAAGATAGGAACAAAAGAGAGGGAACTTAACTTTTGTAAATTTTTTTTCAGTTTTAAGTGTATCCATTATTTACTCAGAAACGGCTTTAACGAAAATGATAAAACTGCATATTTAAGGTATGTATAAGTCTGCGAATTCACAGCTGTAATTTCATGAAGATAGGTACAACGGAGGGGGTACTTAACTTTTGTAAATTTTTTTCAGTTTTAAGTGTATCCATTATTTACTCAGATACGGCTTTAACGATAATGATAAAACTGCATATTTAAGGTATGTATAAGTTTGCGAATTCTCAGCTGTAATTTCATGAAGATAGGAACAACGGAGGGGGAACTTAACTTTTGTAAATTTTTTTCAGTTTAAGGTGTATTCATTATTTACTCAGAAACGGCTTTAACGATAATGATAAAACTGCGTATTTGACGTATGTATATGTCTGCGAATTCACAGCTGTAATTTCATGAAGATAGGAACAACTGAGGGGGAACTTAACTTTTGTAAATTTTTTTTCAGTTTAAGGTGTATTCATTATTTACTCAGAAACGGCTTTAACGATAATGATAAAACTGCATATTTAATGTATGTATATGTCAGCGAATTCACAGCTGTAGTTTTATAAAGAAAGGAACAACTGAGGGGGAACTTAACTTTTGTAAATTTTTTTTCAGTTTTAAGTGTATCCATTATTTACTCAGAAACGGCTTTAACGAAAATGATAAAACTGCATATTTAAGGTATGTATATGTCAGCCCAATTCACAGCTGTAGTTTTATAAAGAAAGGAACAACTGAGGGGGAACTTAACTTTTGTAAATTTTTTTCAGTTTAAGGTGTATTCATTATTTACTCAGAAACGGCTTTAACGATAATGATAAAACTGCATATTTAAGGTATGTATATGTCAGCGAATTCACAGCTGTAATTTTATAAAGAAAGGAACTACAGAGGGGGAACTTAACTTTTGTAATTTTTTTTTCAGTTTAAGGTGTATTCATTATTTACTCAGAAACGGCTTTAACGATAATGATAAAACTGCGTATTTGACGTATGTATATGTCTGCGAATTCACAGCTGTAATTTCATGAAGATAGGAACAACGGAGGGGGAACTTAACTTTTGTAAATTTTTTTCAGTTTTAAGTGTATCCATTATTTACTCAGAAACGGCTTTAACGATAATGATAAAAGTGCGTATTTGACGTATGTATATGTCTGCGAATTCACAGCTGTAATTTCATGAAGATAGGAACAACAGAGAGGGAACTTAACTTTTGTAAATTTTTTTTCAGTTTTAAGTGTATCCATTATTTACTCAGAAACGGCTTTAACGAAAATGATAAAACTGCATATTTAAGGTATGTATAAGTCTGCGAATTCACAGCTGTAATTTCATGAAGATAGGTACAACGGAGGGGGTACTTAACTTTTGTAAATTTTTTTCAGTTTTAAGTGTATCCATTATTTACTCAGAAACGGCTTTAAGATAATGATAAAACTGCATATTTAAGGTATGTATAAGTCTGCGAATTCTCAGCTGTAATTTCATGAAGATAGGAACAACGGAGGAGGAACTTAACTTTTGTAAATTTTTTTTCAGTTTTAAGTGTATCCATTATTTACTCAGAAACGGCTTTAACGAAAATGATAAAACTGCATATTTAAGGTATGTATAAGTCTGCGAATTCACAGCTGTAATTTCATGAAGATAGGTACAACGGAGGGGGTACTTAACTTTTGTAAATTTTTTTCAGTTTTAAGTGTATCCATTATTTACTCAGAAACGGCTTTAACGATAATAATAAAACTGCATATTTAAGGTATGTATAAGTCTGCGAATTCTCAGCTGTAATTTCATGAAGATAGGAACAACGGAGGGGGAACTTAACTTTTGTAAATTTTTTTCAGTTTAAGGTGTATTCATTATTTACTCAGAAACGGCTTTAACGATAAAGATAAAACTGCGTATTTGACGTATGTATATGTCTGCGAATTCACAGCTGTAATTTTATAAAGAAAAGAACAACTGAGGGGGAACTTAACTTTTGTAAATTTTTTTTCAGTTTAAGGTGTATCCTACATTTAGTCAGAAACGGCTCTAACGATAATGATAAAACTGCGTATTTGACGTATTTATAAGTCTGCGAATTCACAGCTGTAATTTCATGAAGATAGGAACAACAGAGAGGGAACTTAACTTTTGTAAATTTTTTTTCAGTTTTAAGTGTATCCATTATTTACTCAGAAACGGCTTTAACGAAAATGATAAAACTGCAAATTTAAGGTTTGTATATGTCAGCGAATTCACAGCTGTAATTTCATGAAGATAGGTACAACGGAGGGGGTACTTAACTTTTGTAAATTTTTTTTCAGTTTTAAGTGTATCCTATATTTAGTCAGAAACGGCTTTAACGATAATGATAAAACTGCGTATTTGACGTATGTATATGTCAGCGTATTCACAGCTATAATTTCATGAAGATAGGAACAACTGAGGGGGAACTTAACTTTTGTAAATTTTTTTTCGGTTTTAAGTGTATTCATTATTTACTCAGAAACAGCTTTAACGATAATGATAAAACTGCATATTTAAGGTATGTATATGTCAGCGAATTCACAGCTGTAATTTTATAAAGAAAGGAACAACAGAGGGGGAACTTAACTTTTGTAATTTTTTTTTCAGTTTAAGGTGTATTCATTATTTACTCAGAAACGGCTTTAACGATAATGATAAAACTGCGTATTTGACGTATGTATATGTCTGCGAATTCACAGCTGTAATTTCATGAAGATAGGAACAACAGAGAGGGAACTTAACTTTTGTAAATTTTTTTTCAGTTTTAAGTGTATCCATTATTTACTCAGAAACGGCTTTAACGAAAATGATAAAACTGCATATTTAAGGTATGTATAAGTCTGCGAATTCACAGCTGTAATTTCATGAAGATAGGTACAACGGAGGGGGTACTTAACTTTTGTAAATTTTTTTCAGTTTTAAGTGTATCCATTATTTACTCAGAAACGGCTTTAACGATAATGATAAAACTGCATATTTAAGGTATGTATATGTCTGCGAATTCTCAGCTGTAATTTCATGAAGATAGGAACAACGGAGGGGGAACTTAACTTTTGTAAATTTTTTTTTACTTTTAAGTGTATCCATTATTTACTCAAAAACGGCTTTAACGATAATGATAAAACTGCATATTTAAGGTATGTATATGTCAGCGAATTCACAGCTGTAATTTTATAAAGAAAGGAACAACAGAAAGGGAACTTAACTTTTGTAATTTTTTTTTCAGTTTAAGGTGTATTCATTATTTACTCAGAAACGGCTTTAACGATAATGATAAAACTGCGTATTTGACGTATGTATATGTCAGCGAATTCACAGCTGTAATTTCATGAAGATAGGAACAACGGAGGGGGAACTTAACTTTTGTAAATTTTTTTCAGTTTAAGGTGTATTCATTATTTACTCAGAAACGGCTTTAACGATAATGATAAAACTCCGTATTTGACGTATGTATATGTCTGCGAATTCACAGCTGTAATTTCATGAAGATAGGAACAACAGAGAGGGAACTTAACTTTTGTAAATTTTTTTTCAGTTTTAAGTGTATCCATTATTTACTCAGAAACGGCTTTAACGAAAATGATAAAACTGCAAATTTAAGGTTTGTATATGTCAGCGAATTCACAGCTGTAATTTCATGAAGATAGGTACAACAGAGAGGGAACTTAACTTTTGTAAATTTTTTTTCAGTTTTAAGTGTATCCATTATTTACTCAGAAACGGCTTTAACGAAAATGATAAAACTGCAAATTTAAGGTTTGTATATGTCAGCGAATTCACAGCTGTAATTTCATGAAGATAGGTACAACGGAGGGGGTACTTAACTTTTGTAAATTTTTTTCAGTTTTAAGTGTATCCATTATTTACTCAGAAACGGCTTTAACGATAATGATAAAACTGCATATTTAAGGTATGTATATGTCTGCGAATTCTCAGCTGTAATTTCATGAAGATAGGAACAACGGAGGGGGAACTTAACTTTTGTAAATTTTTTTTTACTTTTAAGTGTATCCATTATTTACTCAAAAACGGCTTTAACGATAATGATAAAACTGCATATTTAAGGTATGTATATGTCAGCGAATTCACAGCTGTAATTTTATAAAGAAAGGAACAACAGAAAGGGAACTTAACTTTTGTAATTTTTTTTTCAGTTTAAGGTGTATTCATTATTTACTCAGAAACGGCTTTAACGATAATGATAAAACTGCGTATTTGACGTATGTATATGTCAGCGAATTTACAGCTGTAATTTCATGAAGATAGGAACAACGGAGGGGGAACTTAACTTTTGTAAATTTTTTTCAGTTTAAGGTGTATTCATTATTTACTCAGAAACGGCTTTAACGATAATGATAAAACTCCGTATTTGACGTATGTATATGTCTGCGAATTCACAGCTGTAATTTCATGAAGATAGGAACAACAGAGAGGGAACTTAACTTTTGTAAATTTTTTTTCAGTTTTAAGTGTATCCATTATTTACTCAGAAACGGCTTTAACGAAAATGATAAAACTGCAAATTTAAGGTTTGTATATGTCAGCGAATTCACAGCTGTAATTTCATGAAGATAGGTACAACAGAGAGGGAACTTAACTTTTGTAAATTTTTTTTCAGTTTTAAGTGTATCCATTATTTACTTAGAAACGGCTTTAACGAAAATGATAAAACTGCAAATTTAAGGTTTGTATATGTCAGCGAATTCACAGCTGTAATTTCATGAAGATAGGTACAACGGAGGGGGTACTTAACTTTTGTTAATTTTTTTCAGTTTTAAGTGTATCCATTATTTACTCAGAAACGGCTTTAACGATAATGATAAAACTGCAAATTTAAGGTATGTATATGTCAGCGAATTCACAGCTGTAATTTCATGAAGATAGGTACAACGGAGGGGGTACTTAACTTTTGTAAATTTTTTTTCAGTTTTAAGTGTATCCTATATTTACTCAGAAACGGCTCTAACGATAATGATAAAACTGCGTATTTGACGTATGTATATGTCAGCGAATTCACAGCTATAATTTCATGAAGATAGGAACAACTGAGGGGGAACTTAACTTTTGTAAATTTTTTTTCAGTTTTAAGTGTATTCATTATTTACTCAGAAACGGCTTTAACGATAATGATAAAACTGCGTATTTGACGTATGTATATGTCAGCGAATTTACAGCTGTAATTTTATAAAGAAAGGAACAACTGAGGGGGAACATAACTTTTGTAAATTTTTTTTCAGTTTAAGGTGTATTCATTATTTACTCAGAAACGGCTTTAACGATAATGATAAAACTGCGTATTTGACGTATGTATATGTCAGCGAATTCACAGCTGTAATTTCATGAAGATAGGAACAACTGAGGGGGAACTTAACTTTTGTAAATTTTTTTTCAGTTTAAGGTGTATCCATTATTTACTCAGAAACGACTCTAACGATAATGATAAAACTGCGTATTTATGGTATGAATATGTCAGCGAATTCACAGCTGTAATTTTATAAAGAAAGGAACAACTGAGGGGGAACTTAACTTTTGTAAATTTTTTTTCAGTTTAAGGTGTATTCATTATTTACTCAGAAACGGCTTTAACGATAATGATAAAACTGCGTATTTGACGTATGTATATGTCAGCGAATTCACAGCTGTAATTTCATGAAGATAGGAACAACTGAGAGGGAACTTAACTTTTGTAAATTTTTTTCAGTTTTAAGTGTATCCATTATTTACTCAGAAACGGCTCTAACGATAATGATAAAACTGCGTATTTGACGTATGTATAAGTCTGCGAATTCACAGCTGTAATTTCATGAAGATAGGTACAACGGAGGGGGTACTTAACTTTTGTAATTTTTTTTTCAGTTTTAGGTGTATTCATTATTTACTCAGAAACGGCTTTAACGATAATGATAAAACTGCATATTTAAGGTATGTATATGTCAGCGAATTCACAGCTGTAATTTTATAAAGAAAAGAACAACTGAGGGGGAACTTAACTTTTGTAAATTTTTTTTCAGTTTAAGGTGTATCCTACATTTAGTCAGAAACGGCTCTAACGATAATGATAAAACTGCGTATTTGACGTATTTATAAGTCTGCGAATTCACAGCTGTAATTTCATGAAGATAGGTACAACGGAGGGGGGTACTTAACTTTTGTAAATTTTTTTTCAGTTTTAAGTGTATCCTATATTTAGTCAGAAACGGCTCTAACGATAATGATAAAACTGCGTATTTGACGTATATATAAGTCTGCGAATTCACAGCTGTAATTTCATGAAGATAGGTACAACGGAGGGGGTACTTAACTTTTGTAATTTTTTTTTCAGTTTTAGGTGTATTCATTATTTACTCAGAAACGGCTTTAACGATAATGATAAAACTGCATATTTAAGGTATGTATATGTCAGCGAATTCACAGCTGTAATTTTATAAAGAAAAGAACAACTGAAGGGGGAACTTAACTTTTGTAAATTTTTTTTCAGTTTAAGGTGTATCCTACATTTAGTCAGAAACGGCTCTAACGATAATGATAAAACTGCGTATTTGACGTATTTATAAGTCTGCGAATTCACAGCTGTAATTTCATGAAGATAGGTACAACGGAGGGGGTACTTAACTTTTGTAAATTTTTTTTCAGTTTTAAGTGTATCCTATATTTAGTCAGAAACGGCTCTAACGATAATGATAAAACTGCGTATTTGACGTATATATAAGTCTGCGAATTCACAGCTGTAATTTCATGAAGATAGGTACAACGGAGGGGGTACTTAACTTTTGTAAATTTTTTTTCAGTTTTAGGTGTATCCATTATTTACTCGGAAACGGCCTTAACGATAATGATAAAACTGCGTATTTGACGTATGTATATGTCAGCGAATTCACAGCTGTAATTTCATGAAGATAGGAACAACTGAGGGGGAACTTAACTTTTGTAAATTTTTTTTCAGTTTAAGGTGTATTATTTATTTACTCAGAAACGGCTTTAACGATAATGATAAAACTGCGTATTTGACGTATGTATAAGTCTGCGAATTCACAGCTGTAATTTCATGAAGATAGGTACAACGGAGGGGGTACTTAACTTTTGTAAATTTTTTTTCAGTTTTAGGTGTATCCATTATTTACTCAGAAACGGCTTTAACGATAATGATAAAACTGCATATTTAAGGTATGTATATGTCAGCGAATTCACAGCTGTAATTTTATAAAGAAAGGAACAACTGAGGGGGAACTTAACTTTTGTAAATCTTCTTTCAGTTTAAGGTGTATTCATTATTTAATCAGTAACGGCTTTAACGATAATGATAAAACTGCGTATTTGACGTATGTATATGTCAGCGAATTTACAGCTGTAATTTTATAAAGAAAGGAACAACTGAGGGGGAACTTAACTTTTGTAAATTTTTTTTCAGTTTAAGGTGTATTCATTATTTACTCAGAAACGGCTTTACGATAATGATAAAACTGCGTATTTGACGTATGTATATGTCAGCGAATTCACAGCTGTAATTTCATGAAGATAGGAACAACTGAGAGGGAACTTAATTTTTGTAAATTTTTTTCAGTTTTAAGTGTATCCATTATTTACTCAGAAACGGCTCTAACGATAATGATAAAACTGCGTATTTGACGTATGTATAAGTCTGCGAATTCACAGCTGTAATTTCATGAAGATAGGTACAACGGAGGGGGTACTTAACTTTTGTAATTTTTTTTTCAGTTTTAGGTGTATTCATTATTTACTCAGAAACGGCTTTAACGATAATGATAAAACTGCATATTTAAGGTATGTATATGTCAGCGAATTCACAGCTGTAATTTTATAAAGAAAAGAACAACTGAGGGGGAACTTAACTTTTGTAAATTTTTTTTCAGTTTAAGGTGTATCCTATATTTAGTCAGAAACGGCTCTAACGATAATGATAAAACTGCGTATTTGACGTATTTATAAGTCTGCGAATTCACAGCTGTAATTTCATGAAGATAGGTACAACGGAGGGGGTACTTAACTTTTGTAAATTTTTTTTCAGTTTTAAGTGTATCCTATATTTAGTCAGAAACGGCTCTAACGATAATGATAAAACTGCGTATTTGACGTATATATAAGTCTGCGAATTCACAGCTGTATTTTTATAAAGAAAGGAACAACGGAGGGGGAACTTAACTTTTGTAATTTTTTTTTTACTTTTAAGTGTATCCATTATTTACTCAGAAACGGCTTTAACGATAATGATAAAACTGCATATTTAAGGTATGTATATGTCAGCTAATTCACAGCTGTAATTTCATGAAGATAGGTACAACGGAGGGGGTACTTAACTTTTGTAAATTTTTTTTCAGTTTTAGGTGTATCCATTATTTACTCAGAAACAGCTTTAACGATATTGATAAAACTGCATATTTAAGGTATGTATATGTCAGCGAATTCACAGCTGTAATTTCATGAAGATAGGAACAACTGAGGGGGAACTTAACTTTTGTAAATTTTTTTTCAGTTTAAGGTGTATCCATTATTTACTCAGAAACGACTCTAACGATAATGATAAAACTGCGTATTTATGGTATGAATATGTCAGCGAATTCACAGCTGTAATTTTATAAAGAAAGGAACAACTGAGGGGGAACTTAACTTTTGTAAATTTTTTTTCAGTTTAAGGTGTATTCATTATTTACTCAGAAACGGCTTTAACGATAATGATAAAACTGCGTATTTGACGTATGTATATGTCAGCGAATTCACAGCTGTAATTTCATGAAGATAGGAACAACTGAGAGGGAACTTAACTTTTGTAAATTTTTTTCAGTTTTAAGTGTATCCATTATTTACTCAGAAACGGCTCTAACGATAATGATAAAACTGCGTATTTGACGTATGTATAAGTCTGCGAATTCACAGCTGTAATTTCATGAAGATAGGTACAACGGAGGGGGTACTTAACTTTTGTAATTTTTTTTTTCAGTTTTAGGTGTATTCATTATTTACTCAGAAACGGCTTTAACGATAATGATAAAACTGCATATTTAAGGTATGTATATGTCAGCGAATTCACAGCTGTAATTTTATAAAGAAAAGAACAACTGAGGGGGAACTTAACTTTTGTAAATTTTTTTTCAGTTTTAGGTGTATCCTATATTTAGTCAGAAACGGCTCTAACGATAATGATAAAACTGCGTATTTGACGTATTTATAAGTCTGCGAATTCACAGCTGTAATTTCATGAAGATAGGTACAACGGAGGGGGTACTTAACTTTTGTAAATTTTTTTTCAGTTTTAAGTGTATCCTATATTTAGTCAGAAACGGCTCTAACGATAATGATAAAACTGCGTATTTGACGTATATATAAGTCTGCGAATTCACAGCTGTATTTTTATAAAGAAAGGAACAACGGAGGGGGAACTTAACTTTTGTAATTTTTTTTTTACTTTTAAGTGTATCCATTATTTACTCAGAAACGGCTTTAACGATAATGATAAAACTGCATATTTAAGGTATGTATATGTCAGCTAATTCACAGCTGTAATTTCATGAAGATAGGTACAACGGAGGGGGTACTTAACTTTTGTAAATTTTTTTTCAGTTTTAGGTGTATCCATTATTTACTCAGAAACAGCTTTAACGATATTGATAAAACTGCATATTTAAGGTATGTATATGTCAGCGAATTCACAGCTGTAATTTCATGAAGATAGGTACAACGGAGGGGGTACTTAACTTTTGTAAAAATTTTTTCAATTTTAGGTGTATCCATTATTTACTCAGAAACGGCATTAACGATAATGATAAAACTGCGTATTTGACGTATGTATATGTCAGCGAATTCACAGCTGTAATTTCATGAAGATAGGAACAACTGAGGGGGAACTTAACTTTTGTAAATTTTTTTTCAGTTTAAGGTGTATTATTTATTTACTCAGAAACGGCTTTAACGATAATGATAAAACTGCGTATTTGACGTATGTATAAGTCTGCGAATTTACAGCTGTAATTTCATGAAGATAGGTACAACGGAGGGGGTACTTAACTTTTGTAAATTTTTTTTCAGTTTTAGGTGTATCCATTATTTACTCAGAAACGGCTTTAACGATAATGATAAAACTGCATATTTAAGGTATGTATATGTCAGCGAATTCACAGCTGTAATTTTATAAAGAAAGGAACAACTGAGGGGGAACTTAACTTTTGTAAATTTTCTTTCAGTTTAAGGTGTATTCATTATTTACTCAGTAACGGCTTTAACGATAATGATAAAACTGCGTATTTGACGTATGTATATGTCAGCGAATTTACAGCTGTAATTTAATAAAGAAAGGAACAACTGAGGGGGAACTTAACTTTTGTAAATTTTTTTTCAGTTTAAGGTGTATTCATTATTTACTCAGAAACGGCTTTAACGATAATGATAAAACTGCGTATTTGACGTATGTATATGTCAGCGAATTCACAGCTGTAATTTCATGAAGATAGGAACAACTGAGAGGGAACTTAACTTTTGTAAATTTTTTTCAGTTTTAAGTGTATCCATTATTTACTCAGAAACGGCTCTAACGATAATGATAAAACTGCGTATTTGACGTATGTATAAGTCTGCGAATTCACAGCTGTAATTTCATGAAGATAGGTACAACGGAGGGGGTACTTAACTTTTGTAATTTTTTTTTCAGTTTTAGGTGTATTCATTATTTACTCAGAAACGGCTTTAACGATAATGATAAAACTGCATATTTAAGGTATGTATATGTCAGCGAATTCACAGCTGTAATTTTATAAAGAAAAGAACAACTGAGGGGGAACTTAACTTTTGTAAATTTTTTTTCAGTTTAAGGTGTATCCTATATTTAGTCAGAAACGGCTCTAACGATAATGATAAAACTGCGTATTTGACGTATTTATAAGTCTGCGAATTCACAGCTGTAATTTCATGAAGATAGGTACAACGGAGGGGGTACTTAACTTTTGTAAATTTTTTTTCAGTTTTAGGTGTATCCATTATTTACTCAGAAACGGCTTTAACGATAATGATGAAACTGCGTATTTGACGTATGTATATGTCAGCGAATTCACAGCTGTAATTTCATGAAGATAGGAACAACTGAGGGGGAACTTAACTTTTGTAAATTTTTTTTCAGTTTAAGGTGTATTCATTATTTACTCAGAAACGGCTTTAACGATAATGATAAAACTGCATATTTAAGGTATGTATATGTCAGCGAATTCACAGCTGTAATTTTATAAAGAAAAGAACAACTGAGGGGGAACTTAACTTTTGTAAATTTTTTTTCAGTTTAAGGTGTATCCTATATTTAGTCAGAAACGGCTCTAACGATAATGATAAAACTGCGTATTTGACGTATTTATAAGTCTGCGAATTCACAGCTGTAATTTCATGAAGATAGGTACAACGGAGGGGGTACTTAACTTTTGTAAATTTTTTTTCAGTTTTAAGTGTATCCTATATTTAGTCAGAAACGGCTCTAACGATAATGATAAAACTGCGTATTTGACGTATATATAAGTCTGCGAATTCACAGCTGTATTTTTATAAAGAAAGGAACAACGGAGGGGGAACTTAACTTATGTAATTTTTTTTTTACTTTTAAGTGTATCCATTATTTACTCAGAAACGGCTTTAACGATAATGATAAAACTGCATATTTAAGGTATGTATATGTCAGCTAATTCACAGCTGTAATTTCATGAAGATAGGTACAACGGAGGGGGTACTTAACTTTTGTAAATTTTTTTTCAGTTTTAGGTGTATCCATTATTTACTCAGAAACAGCTTTAACGATATTGATAAAACTGCATATTTAAGGTATGTATATGTCAGCGAATTCACAGCTGTAATTTCATGAAGATAGGTACAACGGAGGGGGTACTTAACTTTTGTAAAATTTTTTTCAATTTTAGGTGTATCCATTATTTACTCAGAAACGGCATTAACGATAATGATAAAACTGCGTATTTGACGTATGTATATGTCAGCGAATTCACAGCTGTAATTTCATGAAGATAGGAACAACTGAGGGGGAACTTAACTTTTGTAAATTTTTTTTCAGTTTAAGGTGTATTATTTATTTACTCAGAAACGGCTTTAACGATAATGATAAAACTGCGTATTTGACGTATGTATAAGTCTGCGAATTTACAGCTGTAATTTCATGAAGATAGGTACAACGGAGGGGGTACTTAACTTTTGTAAATTTTTTTTCAGTTTTAGGTGTACCCATTATTTACTCAGAAACGGCTTTAACGATAATGATAAAACTGCATATTTAAGGTATGTATATGTCTGCGAATTCACAGCTGTAATTTCATGAAGATAGGAACAACGGAGAAGGAACTTAACTTTTGTAAATTTTTTTTTACTTTTAAGTGTATCCATTATTTACTCAGAAACGGCTTTAACGATAATGATAAAACTGCATATTTAAGGTATGTATATGTCAGCGAATTCACAGCTGTAATTTTATAAAGAAAGGAACAACTGAGGGGGAACTTAACTTTTGTAAATTTTCTTTCAGTTTAAGGTGTATTCATTATTTACTCAGAAACGGCTTTAACGATAATGATAAAACTGCGTATTTGACGTATGTATATGTCAGCGAATTCACAGCTGTAATTTCATGAAGATAGGAACAACTGAGAGGGAACTTAACTTTTGTAAATTTTTTTCAGTTTTAAGTGTATCCATTATTTACTCAGAAACGGCTCTAACGATAATGATAAAACTGCGTATTTGACGTATGTATAAGTCTGCGAATTCACAGCTGTAATTTCATGAAGATAGGTACAACGGAGGGGGTACTTAACTTTTGTAATTTTTTTTTCAGTTTTAGGTGTATTCATTATTTACTCAGAAACGGCTTTAACGATAATGATAAAACTGCATATTTAAGGTATGTATATGTCAGCGAATTCACAGCTGTAATTTTATAAAGAAAAGAACAACTGAGGGGGAACTTAACTTTTGTAAATTTTTTTTCAGTTTAAGGTGTATCCTATATTTAGTCAGAAAAGGCTCTAACGATAATGATAAAACTGCGTATTTGACGTATTTATAAGTCTGCGAATTCACAGCTGTAATTTCATGAAGATAGGTACAACGGAGGGGGTACTTAACTTTTGTAAATTTTTTTTCAGTTTTAAGTGTATCCTATATTTAGTCAGAAACGGCTCTAACGATAATGATAAAACTGCGTATTTGACGTATATATAAGTCTGCGAATTCACAGCTGTATTTTTATAAAGAAAGGAACAACGGAGGGGGAACTTAACTTTTGTAATTTTTTTTTTACTTTTAAGTGTATCCATTATTTACTCAGAAACGGCTTTAACGATAATGATAAAACTGCATATTTAAGGTATGTATATGTCAGCTAATTCACAGCTGTAATTTCATGAAGATAGGTACAACGGAGGGGGGTACTTAACTTTTGTAAATTTTTTTTCAGTTTTAGGTGTATCCATTATTTACTCAGAAACAGCTTTAACGATATTGATAAAACTGCATATTTAAGGTATGTATATGTCAGCGAATTCACAGCTGTAATTTCATGAAGATAGGTACAACGGAGGGGGGTACTTAACTTTTGTAAAAATTTTTTCAATTTTAGGTGTATCCATTATTTACTCAGAAACGGCATTAACGATAATGATAAAACTGCGTATTTGACGTATGTATATGTCAGCGAATTCACAGCTGTAATTTCATGAAGATAGGAACAACTGAGGGGGAACTTAACTTTTGTAAATTTTTTTTCAGTTTAAGGTGTATTATTTATTTACTCAGAAACGGCTTTAACGATAATGATAAAACTGCGTATTTGACGTATGTATAAGTCTGCGAATTTACAGCTGTAATTTCATGAAGATAGGAACAACGGAGAAGGAACTTAACTTTTGTAAATTTTTTTTCAGTTTTAGGTGTATCCATTATTTACTCAGAAACGGCTTTAACGATAATGATAAAACTGCATATTTAAGGTATGTATATGTCTGCGAATTCACAGCTGTAATTTCATGAAGATAGGAACAACGGAGAAGGAACTTAACTTTTGTAAATTTTTTTTTACTTTTAAGTGTATCCATTATTTACTCAGAAACGGCTTTAACGATAATGATAAAACTGCATATTTAAGGTATGTATATGTCAGCGAATTCACAGCTGTAATTTTATAAAGAAAGGAACAACTGAGGGGGAACTTAACTTTTGTAAATTTTCTTTCAGTTTAAGGTGTATTCATTATTTACTCAGAAACGGCTTTAACGATAATGATAAAACTGCGTATTTGACGTATGTATATGTCAGCGAATTCACAGCTGTAATTTTATAAAGAAAGGAACAACTGAGGGGGAACTTAACTTTTGTAAATTTTTTTTCAGTTTAAGGTGTATTCATTATTTACTCAGAAACGGCTTTAACGATAATGATAAAACTGCGTATTTGACGTATGTATATGTCAGCGAATTCACAGCTGTAATTTCATGAAGATAGGAACAACTGAGAGGGAACTTAACTTTTGTAAATTTTTTTCAGTTTTAAGTGTATCCATTATTTACTCAGAAACGGCTCTAACGATAATGATAAAACTGCGTATTTGACGTATGTATAAGTCTGCGAATTCACAGCTGTAATTTCATGAAGATAGGTACAACGGAGGGGGTACTTAACTTTTGTAATTTTTTTTTCAGTTTTAGGTGTATTCATTATTTACTCAGAAACGGCTTTAACGATAATGATAAAACTGCATATTTAAGGTATGTATATGTCAGCGAATTCACAGCTGTAATTTTATAAAGAAAAGAACAACTGAGGGGGAACTTAACTTTTGTAAATTTTTTTTCAGTTTAAGGTGTATCCTATATTTAGTCAGAAACGGCTCTAACGATAATGATAAAACTGCGTATTTGACGTATTTATAAGTCTGCGAATTCACAGCTGTAATTTCATGAAGATAGGTACAACGGAGGGGGTACTTAACTTTTGTAAATTTTTTTTCAGTTTTAAGTGTATCCTATATTTAGTCAGAAACGGCTCTAACGATAATGATAAAACTGCGTATTTGACGTATATATAAGTCTGCGAATTCACAGCTGTAATTTCATGAAGATAGTTACAACGGAGGGGGTACTTAACTTTTGTAAATTTTTTTTCAGTTTTAGGTGTATCCATTATTTACTCGGAAACGGCCTTAACGATAATGATAAAACTGCGTATTTGACGTATGTATAAATCTGCGAATTCACAGCTGTAATCTCATGAAAATAGGTACAACGGAGGGGGTACTTAACTTTTGTAAATTTTTTTTCAGTTTTAGGTGTATCCATTATTTACTCAGAAACGGCTTTAACGATAATGATAAAACTGCATATTTAAGGTATGTCTATGTCAGCGAATTCACAGCTGTAATTTTATAAAGAAAGGAACAACTGAGGGGGAACTTAACTTTTGTAAATTTTCTTTCAGTTTAAGGTGTATTCATTATTTACTCAGAAACGGCTTTAACGATAATGATAAAACTGCGTATTTGACGTATGTATATGTCAGCGAATTCACAGCTGTAATTTCATGAAGATAGGAACAACAGAGGGGGAACTTAACTTTTGTAAATTTTTTTTCAGTTTTAAGTGTATCCTATATTTAGTCAGAAACGGCTCTAACGATAATGATAAAACTGCGTATTTGACGTATGTATATGTCAGCTAATTCACAGCTGTAATTTCATGAAGATAGGAACAACAGAGAGGGAACTTAACTTTTGTAAATTTTTTTCAGTTTTAAGTGTATCCATTATTTACTCAGAAACGACTCTAACGATAATGATAAAACTGCGTATTTGACGTATGTATAAGTCTGCGAATTCACAGCTGTAATTTCATGAAGATAGGTACAACGGAGGGGGTACTTAACTTTTGTAAATTTTTTTTCAGTTTTAGGTGTATCCATTATTTACTTAGAAACGGCTTTAACGATAATGATAAAACTGCATATTTAAGGTATGTATATGTCAGCGAATTCACAGCTGTAATTTCATGAAGATAGGTACAACGGAGGGAGTACTTAACCTTTGTAAATTTTTTTTCAGTTTTAAGTGTATCCATTATTTACTCAGAAACGGCTCTAACGATAATGATAAAACTGCGTATTTGACGTATGTATAAGTCTGCGAATTCACAGCTGTAATTTCATGAAGATAGGTACAACGGAGGGGGTACTTAACTTTTGTAATTTTTTTTTCAGTTTTAGGTGTATTCATTATTTACTCAGAAACGGCTTTAACGATAATGATAAAACTGCATATTTAAGGTATGTATATGTCAGCGAATTCACAGCTGTAATTTTATAAAGAAAAGAACAACTGAGGGGGAACTTAACTTTTGTAAATTTTTTTTCAGTTTAAGGTGTATCCTATATTTACTCAGAAACGGCTTTAACGATAATGATAAAACTGCGTATTTGACGTATGTATAAGTCTGCGAATTCACAGCTGTAATTTCATGAAGATAGGTACAACGGAGGGGGAACTTAACTTTTGTAATTTTTTTTTTCAGTTTAAGGTGTATTCATTATTTACTCAGAAACGGCTTTAACGATAATGATAAAACTGCATATTTTAGGTATGTATATGTCAGCGAATTCACAGCTGTATTTTTATAAAGAAAGGAACAACTGAGGGGGAACTTAACTTTTGTAAATTTTTTTTCAGTTTTAGGTGTATCCATTATTTACTCAGAAACGGCTTTAACGATAATGATAAAACTTCGTATTTGACGTATGTATATGTCTGCGAATTCACAGCTGTAATTTCATGAAGATAGGAACAACAGAGAGGGAACTTAACTTTTGTAAATTTTTTTCAGTTTTAAGTGTATCCATTATTTACTCAGAAACGGCTTTAACGATAATGATAAAACTGCATATTTAAGGTATGTATATGTCTGCGAATTCTCAGCTGTAATTTCATGAAGATAGGAACAACGGAGGGGGAACTTAACTTTTGTAATTTTTTTTTTACTTTTAAGTGTATCCATTATTTACTCAGAAACGGCTTTAACGATAATGATAAAACTGCATATTTAAGGTATGTATATGTCAGCTAATTCACAGCTGTAATTTCATGAAGATAGGTACAACGGAGGGGGTACTTAACTTTTGTAAATTTTTTTTCAGTTTTAGGTGTATCCATTATTTACTCAGAAACAGCTTTAACGATATTGATAAAACTGCATATTTAAGGTATGTATATGTCAGCGAATTCACAGCTGTAATTTCATGAAGATAGGTACAACTGAGGGGGTACTTAACTTTTGTAAAATTTTTTTCAATTTTAGGTGTATCCATTATTTACTCAGAAACGGCATTAACGATAATGATAAAACTGCGTATTTGACGTATTTATATGTCTGCGAATTCACAGCTGTAATTTCATGAAGATAGGAACAACGGAGGGGAAACTTAACTTTTGTAAATTTTTTTCAGTTTTAAGTGTATCCATTATTTACTCAGAAACGGCTTTAACGATAATGATAAAACTGCATATTTAAGGTATGTATATGTCAGCGAATTCACAGCTGTAATTTCATGAAGATAGGTACAACGGAGGGAGTACTTAACTTTTGTAAATTTTTTTTTACTTTTAAGTGTATCCATTATTTACTCAGAAACAGCTTTAACGATATTGATAAAACTGCATATTTAAGGTATGTATATGTCAGCGAATTCACAGCTGTAATTTCATGAAGATAGGTACAACGGAGGGGGTACTTAACTTTTGTAAAATTTTTTTCAGTTTTAGGTGTATTCATTATTTACTCAGAAACGGCTTTATAGATAATAATAAAACTGCGTATTTGACGTATGTATATGTCAGCGAATTCACAGCTGTAATTTCATGAAGATAGGAACAACTGAGGGGGAACTTAACTTTTGTAAATTTTTTTTCAGTTTAAGGTGTATTATTTATTTACTCAGAAACGGCTCTAACGATAATGATAAAACTGCGTATTTGACGTATGTATAAGTCTGCGAATTCACAGCTGTAATTTCATGAAGATAGGTACAACGGAGGGGGTACTTAACTTTTGTAAATTTTTTTTCAGTTTTAGGTGTATCCATTATTTACTCAGAAACGGCTTTAACGATAATGATAAAACTGCATATTTAAGGTATGTATATGTCAGCTAATTCACGGCTGTAATTTCATGAAGATAGGTACAACGGTGGGGGTACTTAACTTTTGTAAATTTTTTTACAGTTTTAGGTGTATTCATTATTTACTCAGAAACGGCTTTAACGATAATGATAAAACTGCGTATTTGACGTATGTATATGTCTGCAAATTCACAGCTGTAATTTCATGAAGATAGGAACAACGGAGGGGGGACTTAACTTTTGTAAATTTTTTTTACTTTTAAGTGTATCCATTATTTACTCAGAAACGGCTTTAACGATAATGATAAAACTGCATATTTAAGGTATGTATATGTCAGCGAATTCACAGCTGTAATTTTATAAAGAAAGGAACAACTGAGGGGGAACTTAACTTTTGTAAATTTTCTTTCAGTTTAAGGTGTATTCATTATTTACTCAGAAACGGCTTTAACGATAATGATAAAACTGCGTATTTGACGTATGAATATGTCAGCGAATTCACAGCTGTAATTTCATGAAGATAGGTACAACGGAGGGGGTACTTAACTTTTGTAAATTTTTTTTCAGTTTTAGGTGTATCCATTATTTACTTAGAAACGGCTTTACGATAATGATAAAACTGCATATTTAAGGTAAGTATATGTCAGCGAATTCACAGCTGTAATTTCATGAAGATAGGTACAACGGAGGGGGTACTTAACTTTTGTTAATTTTTTTCAGTTTTAAGTGTATCCATTATTTATTCAGAAACGGCTTTAACGATAATGATAAAACTGCGTATTTGACGTATGTATATGTCTACGAATTCACAGCTGTAATTTCATGAAGATAGGAACAACAGAGAGGGAACTTAACTTTTGTTAATTTTTTTCAGTTTTAAGTGTATCCATTATTTACTCAGAAACGGCTTGAACGATAATGATAAAACTGCATATTTAAGGTATGTATATGTCAGCGAATTCACAGCTGTAATTTCATGAAGATAGGTACAACGGAGGGGGTACTTAACTTTTGTAAATTTTTTTTCAGTTTTAGGTGTATCCATTATTTACTCAGAAACAGCTTTAACGATAATGATAAAACTGCATATTTAAGGTATGTATAAGACTGCGAATTCACAGCTGTAATTTAAAGAAAGATAGGTACAACGGAGGGGGTACTTAACTTTTGTAAATTTTTTTTTAGTTTTAGGTGTATCCATTATTTACTCAGAAACGGCTTTAACGAGAATGATAAAACTGCGTATTTGACGTATGTATAAGACTGCGCATTCACAGCTGTAATTTCATGAAGATAGGAACAACGGAGGGGGAACTTAACTTTTGTAAATTTTTTTTTACTTTTAAGTGTATCCATTATTTACTCAGAAACGGCTTTAACGATAATGATAAAACTGCATATTTAAGGTATGTATATGTCAGCGAATTCACAGCTGTAATTTTATAAAGAAAGATACAACTGAGGGGGAACTTAACTTTTGTAAATTTTTTTTCAGTTTAAGGTGTATTCATTATTTACTCAGAAACGGCTTTAACGATAATGATAAAACTGCGTATTTGACGTATGTATATGTCTGCGAATTCACAGCTGTAATTTCATGAAGATAGGAACAACGGAGGGGGAACTTAACTTTTGTAAATTTTTTTTTACTTTTAAGTGTATCCATTATTTACTCAGAAACGGCTTTACCGATAATGATAAAACTGCGTATTTGACGTATTTATATGTCTGCGAATTCACAGCTGTAATTTCATGAAGATAGGAACAACGGAGGGGGAACTTAACTTTTGTAAATTTTTTTTCAGTTTAAGGTGTATTTATTATTTACTCAGAAACAGCTTTAACGATAATGATAAAACTGCATATTTAAGGTATGTATATGTCAGCCAATTCACAGCTGTAATTTCATGAAGATAGGTACAACAGAGAGGGTACTTAACTTTTGTAAATTTTTTTTCAGTTTTATGTGTATCCATTATTGACTCAGAAACAGCTTTAACGATATTGATAAAACTGCATACCGTAAAATGAGGTGACTTTGTGACTAATGGGGTGACTTTGTGACAAGCCTATTTTTCTATAGTTTTTGAAGTTCCCTCCTTAAAAAGAATCAGGTTAGGCAATTCAGTGTACTTGTCAGTAGATCAGTAATGTGCTGCAACCTACTGGCCACATATAACTTCTTTCATTCCATTTACCATGGTGCTTTATTTCATGTATGTTTAATTGTTTTCATTTAGTTGAAACTTTGAAATAAAGCACCATGGTAAATGGAATGAAAGAAGTTATATGTGGCCAGTAGGTTGCAGCACATTACTGACCAACTGACAAGTACACTGAATTGCCTAACCTGATTCTTTTTAAGGAGGGAACTTCAAAAACTATAGAAAAATAGGCTTGTCACAAAGTCACCCCATTAGTCACAAAGTCACCTCATTTTACGGTATTTAAGGTATGTATATGTCAGCGAATTCACAGCTGTAATTTCATGAAGATAGGAACAACTGAGGGGGAACTTAACTTTTGTAAATTTTTTTTCAGTTTAAGGTGTATTCATTATTTACTCAGAAACGGCTTTAACGATAATGATAAAACTGCGTATTTGACGTATGTATATGTCTGCAAATTCACAGCTGTAATTTCATGAAGATAGGAACAACGGAGGGGGGACTTAACTTTTGTAAATTTTTTTTTACTTTTAAGTGTATCCATTATTTACTCAGAAACGGCTTTAACGATAATGATAAAACTGCATATTTAAGGTATGTATATGTCAGCGAATTCACAGCTGTAATTTTATAAAGAAAGGAACAACTGAGGGGGAACTTAACTTTTGTAAATTTTCTTTCAGTTTAAGGTGTATTCATTATTTACTCAGAAACGGCTTTAACGATAATGGTAAAACTGCGTATTTGACGTATGAATATGTCAGCGAATTCACAGCTGTAATTTCATGAAGATAGGTACAACGGAGGGGGTACTTAACTTTTGTAAATTTTTTTTCAGTTTTAGGTGTATCCATTATTTACTCAGAAACGGCTTTACGATAATGATAAAACTGCATATTTAAGGTAAGTATATGTCAGCGAATTCACAGCTGTAATTTCATGAAGATAGGTACAACGGAGGGGGTACTTAACTTTTGTTAATTTTTTTCAGTTTTAAGTGTATCCATTATTTATTCAGAAACGGCTTTAACGATAATGATAAAACTGCGTATTTGACGTATGTATATGTCTACGAATTCACAGCTGTAATTTCATGAAAATAGGAACAACAGAGAGGGAACTTAACTTTTGTTAATTTTTTTCAGTTTTAAGTGTATCCATTATTTACTCAGAAACGGCTTTAACGATAATGATAAAACTGCATATTTAAGGTATGTATATGTCAGCGAATTCACAGCTGTAATTTTATAAAGAAAGGAACAACTGAGGGGGAACTTAACTTTTGTAAATTTTCTTTCAGTTTAAGGTGTATTCATTATTTACTCAGAAACGGCTTTAACGATAATGATAAAACTGCGTATTTGACGTATGAATATGTCAGCGAATTCACAGCTGTAATTTCATGAAGATAGGTACAACGGAGGGGGTACTTAACTTTTGTAAATTTTTTTTTCAGTTTTAGGTGTATCCATTATTTACTCAGAAACGGCTTTACGATAATGATAAAACTGCATATTTAAGGTAAGTATATGTCAGCGAATTCACAGCTGTAATTTCATGAAGATAGGTACAACGGAGGGGGTACTTAACTTTTGTTAATTTTTTTCAGTTTTAAGTGTATCCATTATTTATTCAGAAACGGCTTTAACGATAATGATAAAACTGCGTATTTGACGTATGTATATGTCTACGAATTCACAGCTGTAATTTCATGAAGATAGGAACAACAGAGAGGGAACTTAACTTTTGTTAATTTTTTTCAGTTTTAAGTGTATCCATTATTTACTCAGAAACGGCTTGAACGATAATGATAAAACTGCATATTTAAGGTATGTATATGTCAGCGAATTCACAGCTGTAATTTCATGAAGATAGGTACAACGGAGGGGGTACTTAACTTTTGTAAATTTTTTTTCAGTTTTAGGTGTATCCATTATTTACTCAGAAACGGCTTTAACGATAATGATAAAACTGCATATTTAAGGTATGTATAAGACTGCGAATTCACAGCTGTAATTTAAAGAAAGATAGGTACAACGGAGGGGGTACTTAACTTTTGTAAATTTTTTTTTAGTTTTAGGTGTATCCATTATTTACTCAGAAACGGCTTTAACGAGAATGATAAAACTGCGTATTTGACGTATGTATAAGACTGCGAATTCACAGCTGTAATTTCATGAAGATAGGAACAACGGAGGGGGAACTTAACTTTTGCAAATTTTTTTTTACTTTTAAGTGTATCCATTATTTACTCAGAAACGGCTTTAACGATAATGATAAAACTGCATATTTAAGGTATGTATATGTCAGCGAATTCACAGCTGTAATTTTATAAAGAAAGGAACAACTGAAGGGGAACTTAACTTTTGTAAATTTTTTTTCAGTTTAAGGTGTATTCATTATTTACTCAGAAACGGCTTTAACGATAATGATAAAACTGCGTATTTGACGTATGTATATGTCTGCGAATTCACACCTGTAATTTCATGAAGATAGGAACAACGGAGGGGGAACTTAACTTTTGTAAAATTTTTTTTACTTTTAAGTGTATCCATTATTTACTCAGAAACGGCTTTACCGATAATGATAAAACTGCGTATTTGACGTATGTATATGTCTGCGAATTCACAGCTGTAATTTCATGAAGATAGGTACAACGGAGGGGGTACTTAACTTTTGTAAATTTTTTTTCAGTTTTAGGTGTATCCATTATTTACTCAGAAACGGCTTTACGATAATGATAAAACTGCATATTTAAGGTAAGTATATGTCAGCGAATTCACAGCTGTAATTTCATGAAGATAGGAACAACGGAGGGGGAACTTAACTTTTGTAAAATTTTTTTTACTTTTAAGTGTATCCATTATTTACTCAGAAACGGCTTTAACGATAATGATAAAACTGCATATTTAAGGTATGTATATGTCAGCGAATTCACAGCTGTAATTTTATAAAGAAAGGAACAACTGAGGGGGAACTTAACTTTTGTAAATTTTTTTTCAGTTTAAGGTGTATTCATTATTTACTCAGAAACGGCTTTAACGATAATGATAAAACTGCGTATTTGACGTATGTATATGTCTGCGAATTCACAGCTGTAATTTCATGAAGATAGGAACAACGGAGGGGGAACTTAACTTTTGTAAAATTTTTTTTACTTTTAAGTGTATCCATTATTTACTCAGAAACGGCTTTACCGATAATGATAAAACTGCGTATTTGACGTATGTATATGTCTGCGAATTCACAGCTGTAATTTCATGAAGATAGGTACAACGGAAGGGGTACTTAACTTTTGTAAATTTTTTTTCAGTTTTAGGTGTATCCATTATTTACTCAGAAACGGCTTTAACGATAATGATAAAACTGCATAATTAAGGTATGTATAAGACTGCGAATTCACAGCTGTAATTTAATGAAGATAGGTACAACGGAGGGGGTACTTAACTTTTGTAAATTTTTTTTCAGTTTTAGGTGTATCCATTATTTACTCAGAAACGGCTTTAACGATAATGATAAAACTGCGTATTTGACGTATGTATAAGTCTGCGAATTCACAGCTGTAATTTCATGAAGATAGGTACAACGGAGGGGATACTTAACTTTTGTAAATTTTTTTTCAGTTTTAGGTGTATCCATTATTTACTCAGAAACGGCTTTAACGATAATGATAAAACTGCGTATTTGACGTATGTATATGTCTGCGAATTCACAGCTGTAATTTCATGAAGATAGGAACAACAGAGAGGGAACTTAACTTTTGTAATTTTTTTTTAGTTTTAAGTGTATCCATTATTTACTCAGAAACGGCTTTAACGATAATGATAAAACTGCATATTTAAGGTATGTATATGTCTGCAAATTCTCAGCTGTAATTTCATGAAGATAGGAACAACGGAGGGGGAACTTAACTTTTGTAAATTTTTTTTTACTTTAAAGTGTATCCATTATTTACTCAGAAACGGCTTTAACGATAATGATAAAACTGCGTATTTTACGTATTTATATGTCTGCGAATTCACAGCTGTAATTTCATGAAGATAGGAACAACGGAGGGGGAACTTAACTTTTGTAAATTTTTTTTCAGTTTAAGGTGTATTCATTATTTACTCAGAAACGGCTTTAACGATAATGATAAAACTGCGTATTTGACGTATGTATATGTCTGCGAATTCACAGCTGTAATTTCATGAAGATAGGAACAACAGAGAGGAAACTTAACTTTTGTAAAAAAATTTCAGTTTTAAGTGTATCCATAATTACTCAGAAACGGCTTTAACGATAATGATAAAACTGCATATTTAAGGTATGTATATGTCAGCGAATTCACAGCTGTAATTTCATGAAGATAGGTACAACGGAGGGGGTACTTAACTTTTGTAAATTTTTTTTCAGTTTTAGGTGTATCCATTATTTACTCAGAAACGGCTTTAACGATAATGATAAAACTGCGTATTTGACGTATGTATATGTCTTTGAATTCACAGCTGTAATTTCATGAAGATAGGAACAACGGAGGGGGAACTTAACTTTTGTAAATTTTTTTTCAGTTTTAAGTGTATCCTATATTTAGTCAGAAACGGCTCTAACGATAATGATAAAACTGCATATTTAAGGTATGTATATGTCAGCGAATTCACAGCTGTAATTTCATGAAGATAGTAACAACGGAGGGGGAACTTAACTTTTGTAAATTTTTTTTTACTTTTAAGTGTATCCATTATTTACTCAGAAACGGCTTTAACGATAATGATAAGACTGCATATTTAAGGTATGTATATGTCAGCGAATTCACAGCTGTAATTTTATAAAGAAAGGAACAACTGAGGGGGAACTTAACTTTTGTAAATTTTTTTTCAGTTTAAGGTGTATTCATTATTTACTCAGAAACTGCTTTAACGATAATGATAAAACTGCGTATTTGACGTATGTATATGTCTGCGAATTCACAGCTGTAATTTCATGAAGATAGGAACAACGGAGGGGGAACTTAACTTTTGTAAAATTTTTTTTACTTTTAAGTGTATCCATTATTTACTCAGAAACGGCTTTAACGATAATGATAAAACTGCGTATTTGACGTATGTATATGTCAGCGAATTCACAGCTGTAATTTCATGAAGATAGGTACAACGGAGGGGGTACTAAACTTTTGTAAATTTTTTTTCAGTTTTTTGGTGTATCCATTATTTACTCAGAAACGGCTTTAACGATAATGATAAAACTGCGTATTTGACGTATGTATATGTCTGCGAATTCACAGCTGTAATTTCATGAAGATAGGAACAACAGAGAGGGAACTTAACTTTTGTTAATTTTTTTCAGTTTTAAGTGTATCCATTATTTACTCAGAAACGGCTTTAACGATAATGATAAAACTGCATATTTAAGGTATGTATATGTCTGTGAATTCTCAGCTGTAATTTCATGAAGATAGGTACAACGGAGGGGATACTTAACTTTTGTAAATTTTTTTTCAGTTTTAGGTGTATCCATTATTTACTCAGAAACGGCTTTAACGATAATGATAAAACTGCGTATTTGACGTATGTATATGTCTGCGAATTCACAGCTGTAATTTCATGAAGATAGGAACAACAGAGAGGGAACTTAACTTTTGTAAATTTTTTTTAGTTTTAAGTGTATCCATTATTTACTCAGAAACGGCTTTAACGATAATGATAAAACTGCATATTTAAGGTATGTATATGTCTGCAAATTCTCAGCTGTAATTTCATGAAGATAGGAACAACGGAGGGGGAACTTAACTTTTGTAAATTTTTTTTTTACTTTAAAGTGTATCCATTATTTACTCAGAAACGGCTTTAACGATAATGATAAAACTGCGTATTTTACGTATTTATATGTCTGCGAATTCACAGCTGTAATTTCATGAAGATAGGAACAACGGAGGGGGAACTTAACTTTTGTAAATTTTTTTTCAGTTTTAAGTGTATCCTATATTTAGTCAGAAACGGCTCTAACGATAATGATAAAACTGCATATTTAAGGTATGTATATGTCAGCGAATTCACAGCTGTAATTTCATGAAGATAGTAACAACGGAGGGGGAACTTAACTTTTGTAAATTTTTTTTTACTTTTAAGTGTATCCATTATTTACTCAGAAACGGCTTTAACGATAATGATAAGACTGCATATTTAAGGTATGTATATGTCAGCGAATTCACAGCTGTAATTTTATAAAGAAAGGAACAACTGAGGGGGAACTTAACTTTTGTAAATTTTTTTTCAGTTTAAGGTGTATTCATTATTTACTCAGAAACTGCTTTAACGATAATGATAAAACTGCGTATTTGACGTATGTATATGTCTGCGAATTCACAGCTGTAATTTCATGAAGATAGGAACAACGGAGGGGGAACTTAACTTTTGTAAAATTTTTTTTACTTTTAAGTGTATCCATTATTTACTCAGAAACGGCTTTAACGATAATGATAAAACTGCGTATTTGACGTATGTATATGTCAGCGAATTCACAGCTGTAATTTCATGAAGATAGGTACAACGGAGGGGGTACTAAACTTTTGTAAATTTTTTTTCAGTTTTTTGGTGTATCCATTATTTACTCAGAAACGGCTTTAACGATAATGATAAAACTGCGTATTTGACGTATGTATATGTCTGCGAATTCACAGCTGTAATTTCATGAAGATAGGAACAACAGAGAGGGAACTTAACTTTTGTTAATTTTTTTCAGTTTTAAGTGTATCCATTATTTACTCAGAAACGGCTTTAACGATAATGATAAAACTGCATATTTAAGGTATGTATATGTCTGTGAATTCTCAGCTGTAATTTCATGAAGATAGGTACAACGGAGGGGATACTTAACTTTTGTAAATTTTTTTTCAGTTTTAGGTGTATCCATTATTTACTCAGAAACGGCTTTAACGATAATGATAAAACTGCGTATTTGACGTATGTATATGTCTGCGAATTCACAGCTGTAATTTCATGAAGATAGGAACAACAGAGAGGGAACTTAACTTTTGTAAATTTTTTTTAGTTTTAAGTGTATCCATTATTTACTCAGAAACGGCTTTAACGATAATGATAAAACTGCATATTTAAGGTATGTATATGTCTGCAAATTCTCAGCTGTAATTTCATGAAGATAGGAACAACGGAGGGGGAACTTAACTTTTGTAAATTTTTTTTTACTTTAAAGTGTATCCATTATTTACTCAGAAACGGCTTTAACGATAATGATAAAACTGCGTATTTTACGTATTTATATGTCTGCGAATTCACAGCTGTAATTTCATGAAGATAGGAACAACGGAGGGGGAACTTAACTTTTGTAAATTTTTTTTCAGTTTAAGGTGTATTCATTATTTACTCAGAAACGGCTTTAACGATAATGATAAAACTGCGTATTTGACGTATGTATATGTCTGCGAATTCACAGCTGTAATTTCATGAAGATAGGAACAACAGAGAGGAAACTTAACTTTTGTAAAAAATTTTCAGTTTTAAGTGTATCCATAATTACTCAGAAACGGCTTTAACGATAATGATAAAACTGCATATTTAAGGTATGTATATGTCAGCGAATTCACAGCTGTAATTTCATGAAGATAGGTACAACGGAGGGGGTACTTAACTTTTGTAAATTTTTTTTCAGTTTTAGGTGTATCCATTATTTACTCAGAAACGGCTTTAACGATAATGATAAAACTGCGTATTTGACGTATGTATATGTCTTTGAATTCACAGCTGTAATTTCATGAAGATAGGAACAACGGAGGGGGAACTTAACTTTTGTAAATTTTTTTTCAGTTTTAAGTGTATCCTATATTTAGTCAGAAACGGCTCTAACGATAATGATAAAACTGCATATTTAAGGTATGTATATGTCAGCGAATTCACAGCTGTAATTTCATGAAGATAGTAACAACGGAGGGGGAACTTAACTTTTGTAAATTTTTTTTTACTTTTAAGTGTATCCATTATTTACTCAGAAACGGCTTTAACGATAATGATAAGACTGCATATTTAAGGTATGTATATGTCAGCGAATTCACAGCTGTAATTTTATAAAGAAAGGAACAACTGAGGGGGAACTTAACTTTTGTAAATTTTTTTTCAGTTTAAGGTGTATTCATTATTTACTCAGAAACTGCTTTAACGATAATGATAAAACTGCGTATTTGACGTATGTATATGTCTGCGAATTCACAGCTGTAATTTCATGAAGATAGGAACAACGGAGGGGGAACTTAACTTTTGTAAAATTTTTTTTACTTTTAAGTGTATCCATTATTTACTCAGAAACGGCTTTAACGATAATGATAAAACTGCGTATTTGACGTATGTATATGTCAGCGAATTCACAGCTGTAATTTCATGAAGATAGGTACAACGGAGGGGGTACTAAACTTTTGTAAATTTTTTTTCAGTTTTTTGGTGTATCCATTATTTACTCAGAAACGGCTTTAACGATAATGATAAAACTGCGTATTTGACGTATGTATATGTCTGCGAATTCACAGCTGTAATTTCATGAAGATAGGAACAACAGAGAGGGAACTTAACTTTTGTTAATTTTTTTCAGTTTTAAGTGTATCCATTATTTACTCAGAAACGGCTTTAACGATAATGATAAAACTGCATATTTAAGGTATGTATATGTCTGCGAATTCTCAGCTGTAATTTCATGAAGATAGGTACAACGGAGGGGGTACTTAACTTTTGTAAATTTTTTTTCAGTTTTAGGTGTATCCATTATTTACTCAGAAACGGCTTTAACGATAATGATAAAACTGCGTACTTGACGTATGTATATGTCTTTGAATTTACAGCTGTAATTTTATAAAGAAAGGAACAACTGAGGGGGAACTTAACTTTTGTAAATTTTTTTTCAGTTTAAGGTGTATTCATTATTTACTCAGAAACTGCTTTAACGATAATGATAAAACTGCGTATTTAAGGTATGTATATGTCAGCGAATTCACAGCTGTAATTTCATGAAGATAGGAACAACGGAGGGGGAACTTAACTTTTGTAAAATTTTTTTTACTTTTAAGTGTATCCATTATTTACTCAGAAACGGCTTTACCGATAATGATAAAACTGCGTATTTGACGTATGTATATGTCTGCGAATTCACAGCTGTAATTTCATGAAGATAGGTACAACGGAAGGGGTACTTAACTTTTGTAAATTTTTTTTCAGTTTTAGGTGTATCCATTATTTACTCAGAAACGGCTTTAACGATAATGATAAAACTGCATAATTAAGGTATGTATAAGACTGCGAATTCACAGCTGTAATTTAATGAAGATAGGTACAACGGAGGGGGTACTTAACTTTTGTAAATTTTTTTTCAGTTTTAGGTGTATCCATTATTTACTCAGAAACGGCTTTAACGATAATGATAAAACTGCGTATTTGACGTATGTATAAGTCTGCGAATTCACAGCTGTAATTTCATGAAGATAGGTACAACGGAGGGGATACTTAACTTTTGTAAATTTTTTTTCAGTTTTAGGTGTATCCATTATTTACTCAGAAACGGCTTTAACGATAATGATAAAACTGCGTATTTGACGTATGTATATGTCTGCGAATTCACAGCTGTAATTTCATGAAGATAGGAACAACAGAGAGGGAACTTAACTTTTGTAAATTTTTTTTAGTTTTAAGTGTATCCATTATTTACTCAGAAACGGCTTTAACGATAATGATAAAACTGCATATTTAAGGTATGTATATGTCTGCAAATTCTCAGCTGTAATTTCATGAAGATAGGAACAACGGAGGGGGAACTTAACTTTTGTAAATTTTTTTTTACTTTAAAGTGTATCCATTATTTACTCAGAAACGGCTTTAACGATAATGATAAAACTGCGTATTTTACGTATTTATATGTCTGCGAATTCACAGCTGTAATTTCATGAAGATAGGAACAACGGAGGGGGAACTTAACTTTTGTAAATTTTTTTTCAGTTTAAGGTGTATTCATTATTTACTCAGAAACGGCTTTAACGATAATGATAAAACTGCGTATTTGACGTATGTATATGTCTGCGAATTCACAGCTGTAATTTCATGAAGATAGGAACAACAGAGAGGAAACTTAACTTTTGTAAAAAATTTTCAGTTTTAAGTGTATCCATAATTACTCAGAAACGGCTTTAACGATAATGATAAAACTGCATATTTAAGGTATGTATATGTCAGCGAATTCACAGCTGTAATTTCATGAAGATAGGTACAACGGAGGGGGTACTTAACTTTTGTAAATTTTTTTTCAGTTTTAGGTGTATCCATTATTTACTCAGAAACGGCTTTAACGATAATGATAAAACTGCGTATTTGACGTATGTATATGTCTTTGAATTCACAGCTGTAATTTCATGAAGATAGGAACAACGGAGGGGGAACTTAACTTTTGTAAATTTTTTTTCAGTTTTAAGTGTATCCTATATTTAGTCAGAAACGGCACTAACGATAATGATAAAACTGCATATTTAAGGTATGTATATGTCAGCGAATTCACAGCTGTAATTTCATGAAGATAGTAACAACGGAGGGGGAACTTAACTTTTGTAAATTTTTTTTTACTTTTAAGTGTATCCATTATTTACTCAGAAACGGCTTTAACGATAATGATAAGACTGCATATTTAAGGTATGTATATGTCAGCGAATTCACAGCTGTAATTTTATAAAGAAAGGAACAACTGAGGGGGAACTTAACTTTTGTAAATTTTTTTTCAGTTTAAGGTGTATTCATTATTTACTCAGAAACTGCTTTAACGATAATGATAAAACTGCGTATTTGACGTATGTATATGTCTGCGAATTCACAGCTGTAATTTCATGAAGATAGGAACAACGGAGGGGGAACTTAACTTTTGTAAATTTTTTTTTACTTTTAAGTGTATCCATTATTTACTCAGAAACGGCTTTAACGATAATGATAAAACTGCGTATTTGACGTATGTATATGTCTGCGAATTCACAGCTGTAATTTCATGAAGATAGGTACAACGGAGGGGGTACTAAACTTTTGTAAATTTTTTTTCAGTTTTTTGGTGTATCCATTATTTACTCAGAAACGGCTTTAACGATAATGATAAAACTGCGTATTTGACGTATGTATATGTCTGCGAATTCACAGCTGTAATTTCATGAAGATAGGAACAACAGAGAGGGAACTTAACTTTTGTTAATTTTTTTCAGTTTTAAGTGTATCCATTATTTACTCAGAAACGGCTTTAACGATAATGATAAAACTGCATATTTAAGGTATGTATATGTCTGCGAATTCTCAGCTGTAATTTCATGAAGATAGGTACAACGGAGGGGGTACTTAACTTTTGTAAATTTTTTTTCAGTTTTAGGTGTATCCATTATTTACTCAGAAACGGCTTTAACGATAATGATAAAACTGCGTACTTGACGTATGTATATGTCTTTGAATTTACAGCTGTAATTTTATAAAGAAAGGAACAACTGAGGGGGAACTTAACTTTTGTAAATTTTTTTTCAGTTTAAGGTGTATTCATTATTTACTCAGAAACTGCTTTAACGATAATGATAAAACTGCGTATTTGACGTATGTATATGTCTGCGAATTCACAGCTGTAATTTCATGAAGATAGGAACAACGGAGGGGGAACTTAACTTTTGTAACATCTTTTTTACTTTTAAGTGTATCCATTATTTACTCAGAAACGGCTTTAACGATAATGATAAAACTCCATATTTAAGGTATGTATATGTCAGCGAATTCACAGCTGTAATTTTATAAAGAAAGGAACAACTGAGGGGGAACTTAACTTTTGTAAATTTTTTTTCAGTTTAAGGTGTATTCATTATTTACTCAGAAACGGCTTTAACGATAATGATAAAACTGCGTATTTGACGTATGTATATGTCTGCGAATTCGCAGCTGTAATTTCATGAAGATAGGAACAAAAGAGAGGGAACTTAACTTTGGTAAATTTTTTTCAGTTTTAAGTGTATCCATTATTTACTCAGAAACGGCTTTAACGATAATGATAAAACTGCATATTTAAGGTATGTATATGTCAGCGAATTCACAGCTCTAATTTCATGAAGATAGGAACAACGGAGGGGGAACTTAACTTTTGTAATTTTTTTTTCAGTTTAAGGTGTATTCATTATTTACTCAGATACGGCTTTAACGATAATGATAAAACTGCATATTTAAGGTATGTATATGTCAGCGAATTCACAGCTGTAATTTTATAAAGAAAGGAACAACTGAGGGGGAACTTAACTTTTGTAAATTTTCTTTCAGTTTAAGGTGTATTCATTATTTACTCAGAAACGGCTTTAACGATAATGATAAAACTGCATATTTAAGGTATGTATATGTCAGCAAATTCACAGCTGTAATTTCATGAAGATAGGTACAACGGAGGGGGTACTTAACTTTTGTAAATTTTTTTTCAGTTTTAGGTGTATCCATTATTTACTCAGAAACGGCTTTAACGATAATGATAAAACTGCATATTTAAGGTATGTATATGTCTGCAAATTCACAGCTGTAATTTCATGAAGATAGGAACAACGGAGGGGGAATTTAACTTTTGTAAATTTTTTTTCAGTTTAAGGTGTATTCATTATTTACTCAGAAACGGCTTTAACGATAATGATAAAACTCCATATTTAAGGTATGTATATGTCAGCGAATTCACAGCTGTAATTTTATAAAGAAAGAAACAACTGAGGGGGAACTTAACTTTTGTAAATTTTTTTTCAGTTTTAGGTGTATCCATTATTTACTCAGAAACGGCTTTAACGATAATGATAAAACTGCGTATTTGACGTATGTATATGTCTTTGAATTCACAGCTGTAATTTCATGAAGATAGGAACAACGGAGGGGGAACTTAACTTTTGTAAATTTTTTTTCAGTTTTAAGTGTATCCTATATTTAGTCAGAAACGGCTCTAACGATAATGATAAAACTGCATATTTAAGGTATGTATATGTCAGCGAATTCACAGCTGTAATTTCATGAAGATAGTAACAACGGAGGGGGAACTTAACTTTTGTAAATTTTTTTTCAGTTTAAGGTGTATTCATTATTTACTCAGAAACTGCTTTAACGATTTCAGTTTAAGGTGTATTCATTATTTACTCAGAAACTGCTTTAACGATAATGATAAAACTGCGTATTTGACGTATGTATATGTCTGCGAATTCACAGCTGTAATTTCATGAAGATAGGAACAACGGAGGGGGAACTTAACTTTTGTAAAATTTTTTTTACTTTTAAGTGTATCCATTATTTACTCAGAAACGGCTTTAACGATAATGATAAAACTGCGTATTTGACGTATGTATATGTCAGCGAATTCACAGCTGTAATTTCATGAAGATAGGTACAACGGAGGGGGTACTAAACTTTTGTAAATTTTTTTTCAGTTTTAGGTGTATCCATTATTTACTCAGAAACGGCTTTAACGATAATGATAAAACTGCGTATTTGACGTATGTATATGTCTGCGAATTCACAGCTGTAATTTCATGAAGATAGGAACAACAGAGAGGGAACTTAACTTTTGTTAATTTTTTTCAGTTTTAAGTGTATCCTTTATTTACTCAGAAACGGCTTTAACGATAATGATAAAACTGCATATTTAAGGTATGTATATGTCTGCGAATTCTCAGCTGTAATTTCATGAAGATAGGTACAACGGAGGGGGTACTTAACTTTTGTAAATTTTTTTTCAGTTTTAGGTGTATCCATTATTTACTCAGAAACGGCTTTAACGATAATGATAAAACTGCGTACTTGACGTATGTATATGTCTTTGAATTTACAGCCGTAATTTTATAAAGAAAGGAACAACTGAGGGGGAACTTAACTTTTGTAAATTTTTTTTCAGTTTAAGGTGTATTCATTATTTACTCAGAAACTGCTTTAACGATAATGATAAAACTGCGTATTTGACGTATGTATATGTCTGCGAATTCACAGCTGTAATTTCATGAAGATAGGAACAACGGAGGGGGAACTTAACTTTTGTAACATCTTTTTTACTTTTAAGTGTATCCATTATTTACTCAGAAACGGCTTTAACGATAATGATAAAACTCCATATTTAAGGTATGTATATGTCAGCGAATTCACAGCTGTAATTTTATAAAGAAAGGAACAACTGAGGGGGAACTTAACTTTTGTAAATTTTTTTTCAGTTTAAGGTGTATTCATTATTTACTCAGAAACGGCTTTAACGATAATGATAAAACTGCGTATTTGACGTATGTATATGTCTGCGAATTCGCAGCTGTAATTTCATGAAGATAGGAACAAAAGAGAGGGAACTTAACTTTGGTAAATTTTTTTCAGTTTTAAGTGTATCCATTATTTACTCAGAAACGGCTTTAACGATAACGATAAAACTGCATATTTAAGGTATGTATATGTCAGCGAATTCACAGCTCTAATTTCATGAAGATAGGAACAACGGAGGGGGAACTTAACTTTTGTAAATTTTTTTTCAGTTTAAGGTGTATTCATTATTTACTCAGAAACGGCTTTAACGATAATGATAAAACTGCATATTTAAGGTATGTATATGTCAGCGAATTCACAGCTGTAATTTTATAAAGAAAGGAACAACTGAGGGGGAACTTAACTTTTGTAAATTTTCTTTCAGTTTAAGGTGTATTCATTTTTTACTCAGAAACGGCTTTAACGATAATGATAAAACTGCATATTTAAGGTATGTATGTGTCAGCGAATTCACAGCTGTAATTTCATGAAGATAGGTACAACGGAGGGGGTGCTTAACTTTTGTAAATTTTTTTTCAGTTTTAGGTGTATCCATTATTTACTCAGAAACGGCTTTAACGATAATGATAAAACTGCATATTTAAGGTATGTATATGTCTGCAAATTCACAGCTGTAATTTCATGAAGATAGGAACAACGGAGGGGGAATTTAACTTTTGTAAATTTTTTTTCAGTTTAAGGTGTATTCATTATTTACTCAGAAACGGCTTTAACGATAATGATAAAACTGCATATTTAAGGTATGTATATGTCAGCGAATTCACAGCTAAAATTTTATAAAGAAAGGAACAACTGAGGGGGAACTTAACTTTTGTAAATTTTTTTTCAGTTTAAGGTGTATTCATTATTTACTCAGAAACGGCTTTAACGATAATGATAAAACTGCATATTTTAGGTATGTATATGTCAGCGAATTCACAGCTGTAATTTTATAAAGAAAGGAACAACTGAGGGGGAACTTAACTTTTGTAAATTTTTTTTCAGTTTAAGGTGTATTCATTATTTACTCAGAAACGCCTTTAACGATAAAGATAAAACTGCGTATTTGACGTATGTATATGTCTGCGAATTCACAGCTGTAATTTCATGAAGATAGGAACAACAGAGAGGGAACTTAACTTTGGTAAATTTTTTTCAGTTTTAAGTGTATCCATTATTTACTCAGAAACGGCTTTAACGATAATGATAAAACTGCATATTTAAGGTATGTATATGTCAGCGAATTCACAGCTGTAATTTTATGAATATAGGTACAACAGAGGGGGTACTTAACTTTTGTAAATTTTTTTTCAGTTTTAGGTGTATCCATTATTTACTCAGTAACGGCTTTAACGATAATGATAAAACTGCGTATTTGACGTATGTATATGTCTGCGAATTCTCAGCTGTAATTTCATGAAGATAGGTACAACGGAGGGGGTACTTAACTTTTGTAAAATTTTTTTCAGTTTTAGGTGTATCCATTATTTACTCAGAAACGGCTTTAACGATAATGATATAACTGCGTATTTGACGTATGTGTATGTCTTTGAATTTACAGCTGTAATTTTATAAAGAAAGGAACAACTGAGGGGGAACTTAACTTTTGTAAATTTTTTTTCAGTTTAAGGTGTATTCATTATTTACTCAGAAACTGCTTTAACGATAATGATAAAACTGCGTATTTGACGTATGTATATGTCTGCGAATTCACAGCTGTAATTTCATGAAGATAGGAACAACGGAGGGGGAACTTAACTTTTGTAAAATCTTTTTTACTTTTAAGTGTATCCATTATTTACTCAGAAACGGCTTTAACGATAATGATAAAACTGCATATTTAAGGTATGTATATGTCAGCGAATTCACAGCTGTAATTTTATAAAGAAAGGAACAACTGAGGGGGAACTTAACTTTTGTAAATTTTTTTTCAGTTTAAGGTGTATTCATTATTTACTCAGAAACGGCTTTAACGATAATGATAAAACTGCGTATTTGACGTATGTATATGTCTGCGAATTCGCAGCTGTAATTTCATGAAGATAGGAACAACAGAGAGGGAACTTAACTTTTGTAAATTTTTTTCAGTTTTAAGTGTATCCATTATTTACTCAGAAACGGCTTTAACGATAATGATAAAACTGCATATTTAAGGTATGTATATGTCAGCGAATTCACAGCTGTAATTTTATAAAGAAAGGAACAACTGAGGGGGAACTTAACTTTTGTAAATTTTTTTTCAGTTTAAGTAGTATTCATTATTTATTTAGAAACGCCTTTAACGATAATGATAAATCTGCGTATTTGACGTATGTATATGTCAGCGAATTCACAGCTGTAATTTCATGAAGATAGGTACAACGGAGGGGGTACTTAACTTTTGTAAATTTTTTTTCAGTTTTAGGTGTATCCATTTTTTACTCAGAAAGGGCTTTAACGATAATGATAAAACTGCATATTTAAGGTATGTATATGTCAGCGAATTCACAGCTCTAATTTCATGAAGATAGGAACAACGGAGGGGGAACTTAACTTTTGTAAATTTTTTTTCAGTTTAAGGTGTATTCATTATTTACTCAGAAACGGCTTTAACGATAATGATAAAACTGCATATTTAAGGTATGTATATGTCAGCGAATTCACAGCTGTAATTTTATAAAGAAAGGAACAACTGAGGGGGAACTTAACTTTTGTAAATTTTCTTTCAGTTTAAGGTGTATTTATTATTTACTCAGAAACGGCTTTAACGATAATGATAAAACTGCATATTTAAGGTATGTATATGTCAGCGAATTCACAGCTGTAATTTCATGAAGATAGGTACAACGGAGGGGGTACTTAACTTTTGTAAATTTTTTTTCAGTTTTAGGTGTATCCATTATTTACTCAGAAACGGCTTTAACGATAATGATAAAACTGCATATTTAAGGTATGTATATGTCAGCAAATTCACAGCTGTAATTTCATGAAGATAGGAACAACGGAGGGGGAATTTAACTTTTGTAAATTTTTTTTCAGTTTAAGGTGTATTCATTATTTACTCAGAAACGGCTTTAACGATAATGATAAAACTGCATATTTAAGGTATGTATATGTCAGCGAATTCACAGCTGTAATTTTATAAAGAAAGGAACAACTGAGGGGGAACTTAACTTTTGTAAATTTTTTTTCAGTTTAAGGTGTATTCATTATTTACTCAGAAACGGCTTTAACGATAATGATAAAACTGCATATTTTAGGTAAGTATATGTCAGCGAATTCACAGCTGTAATTTTATAAAGAAAGGAACAACTGAGGGGGAACTTAACTTTTGTAATTTTTTTTTCAGTTTAAGGTGTATTCATTATTTACTCAGAAACGCCTTTAACGATAATGATAAAACTGCGTATTTGACGTATGTATATGTCTGCGAATTCACAGCTGTAATTTCATGAAGATAGGAACAACAGAGAGGGAACTTAACTTTGGTAAATTTTTTTCAGTTTTAAGTGTATCCATTATTTACTCAGAAACGGCTTTAACGATAATGATAAAACTGCATATTTAAGGTATGTATATGTCAGCGAATTCACAGCTGTAATTTTATGAAGATAGGTACAACAGAGGGGGTACTTAACTTTTGTAAATTTTTTTTCAGTTTTAGGTGTATCCATTATTTACTCAGTAACGGCTTTAACGATAATGATAAAACTGCGTATTTGACGTATGTATATGTCTGCGAATTTACAGCTGTAATTTCATGAAGATAGGAACAACAGAGAGGGAACTTAACTTTTGTAAATTTTTTTCAGTTTTAAGTGTATCCATTATTTACTCAGAAACGGCTTTAACGATAATGATAAAACTGCGTATTTGACGTATGTATATGTCTGAGAATTCACAGCTGTAATTTCATGAAGATAGGAACAACAGAGAGGGAACTTAACTTTGGTAAATTTTTTTCAGTTTTAAGTGTATCCATTATTTACTCAGAAACGGCTTTAACGATAATGATAAAACTGCATATTTAAGGTATGAATATGTCAGCGAATTCACAGCTGTAATTTCATGAAGATAGGTACAACGGAGGGGGTACTTAACTTTTGTAAATTTTTTTTCAGTTTTAGGTGTATCCATTATTTACTCAGAAACGGCTTTAACGATAATGATAAAACTGCGTATTTGACGTATGTATATGTCTGCGAATCCACAGCTGTATTTTCATGAAGATAGGAACAACGGAGGGGGAACTTAACTTTTGTAAATTTTTTTTTACTTTTAAGTGTATCCATTATTTACTCAGAAACGGCTTTAACGATAATGATAAAACTGCATATTTAAGGTATGTATATGTCAGCGAATTCACAGCTGTAATTTCATGAAGATAGGTACAACGGAGGGGGTACTTAACTTTTGTAAATTTTTTTTCAGTTTTAGGTGTATCCATTATTTACTCAGAAACGGCTTTAACGATAATGATAAAACTGCGTATTTGACGTATGTATATGTCTTTGAATTCACAGCTGTAATTTCATGAAGATAGGAACAACGGAGGGGGAACTTAACTTTTGTAAATTTTTTTTCAGTTTTAAGTGTATCCTATATTTAGTCAGAAACGGCTCTAACGATAATGATAAAACTGCATATTTAAGGTATGTATATGTCAGCGAATTCACAGCTGTAATTTCATGAAGATAGTAACAACGGAGGGGGAACTTAACTTTTGTAAATTTTTTTTTACTTTTAAGTGTATCCATTATTTACTCAGAAACGGCTTTAACGATAATGATAAAACTGCATATTTAAGGTATGTATATGTCAGCGAATTCACAGCTGTAATTTTATAAAGAAAGGAACAACTGAGGGGGAACTTAACTTTTGTAAATTTTTTTTCAGTTTAAGGTGTATTCATTATTTACTCAGAAACTGCTTTAACGATAATGATAAAACTGCGTATTTGACGTATGTATATGTCTGCGAATTCACAGCTGTAATTTCATGAAGATAGGTACAACGGAGGGGGTACTTAACTTTTGTAAATTTTTTTTCAGTTTTAGGTGTATCCATTATTTACTCAGAAACGGCTTTACGATAATGATAAAACTGCATATTTAAGGTAAGTATATGTCAGCGAATTCACAGCTGTAATTTCATGAAGATAGGAACAACGGAGGGGGAACTTAACTTTTGTAAAATTTTTTTTACTTTTAAGTGTATCCATTATTTACTCAGAAACGGCTTTAACGATAATGATAAAACTGCATATTTAAGGTATGTATATGTCAGCGAATTCACAGCTGTAATTTTATAAAGAAAGGAACAACTGAGGGGGAACTTAACTTTTGTAAATTTTTTTTCAGTTTAAGGTGTATTCATTATTTACTCAGAAACGGCTTTAACGATAATGATAAAACTGCGTATTTGACGTATGTATATGTCTGCGAATTCACAGCTGTAATTTCATGAAGATAGGAACAACAGAGAGGGAACTTAACTTTTGTAAAAATTTTTCAGTTTTAAGTGTATCCATAATTACTCAGAAACGGCTTTAACGATAATGATAAAACTGCATATTTAAGGTATGTATATGTCAGCGAATTCACAGCTGTAATTTCATGAAGATAGGTACAACAGAGGGGGTACTTAACTTTTGTAAAAAATTTTTCAGTTTTAGGTGTATCCATTATTTAATCAGAAACGGCTTTAACGATAATGATAAAACTGCGTATTTGACGTATGTATATGTCTGCGAATACACAGCTGTAATTTCATGAAGATAGGATCAACGGAGGGGGAACTTAACTTTTGTAAAAATTTTTTCAGTTTAAGGTGTATTCATTATTTACTCAGAAACGGCTTTAACGATAATGATAAAACTGCATATTTAAGGTATGAATATGTCAGCGAATTCACAGCTGTAATTTTATAAAGAAAGGAACAACTGAGGGGGAACTTAACTTTTGTAAATTTTTTTTCAGTTTAAGGTGTATCCATTATATACTTAGAAACGGCTTTAACGATAATGATAAAACTGCGTATTTGACGTATGTATATGTCTGCGAATTTACAGCTGTAATTTCATGAAGATAGGAACAACAAAGAGGGAACTTAACTTTTGTAAATTTTTTTCAGTTTTAAGTGTATCCATTATTTACTCAGAAACGGCTTTAACGATAATGATAAAACTGCGTATTTGACGTATGTATATGTCTGCGAATTCGCAGCTGTAATTTCATGAAGATAGGAACAACAGAGAGGGAACTTAACTTTTGTAAATTTTTTTCAGTTTTAAGTGTATCCATTATTTACTCAGAAACGGCTTTAACGATAATGATAAAACTGCATATTTAAGGTATGTATATGTCAGCGAATTCACAGCTGTAATTTTATAAAGAAAGGAACAACTGAGGGGGAACTTAACTTTTGTAAATTTTTTTTCAGTTTAAGTAGTATTCATTATTTACTCAGAAACGCCTTTAACGATAATGATAAATCTGCGTATTTGACGTATGTATATGTCTGCGAATTCACAGCTGTAATTTCATGAAGATAGGAACAACAGAGAGGGAACTTAACTTTTGTTAATTTTTTTCAGTTTTAAGTGTATCCATTATTTACTCAGAAACGGCTTTAACGATAATGATAAAACTGCATATTTAAGGTATGTATATGTCTGCGAATTCTCAGCTGTAATTTCATGAAGATAGGTACAACGGAGGGGGTACATAACTTTTGTAAATTTTTTTTCAGTTTTAGGTGTATCCATTATTTACTCAGAAACGGCTTTAACGATAATGATAAAACTGCGTATTTGACGTATGTATATGTCTTTGAATTTACAGCTGTAATTTTATAAAGAAAGGAACAACTGAGGGGGAACTTAACTTTTGTAAATTTTTTTTCAGTTTAAGGTGTATTCATTATTTACTCAGAAACTGCTTTAACGATAATGATAAAACTGCGTATTTGACGTATGTATATGTCTGCGAATTCACAGCTGTAATTTTATGAAGATAGGAACAACGGAGGGGGAACTTAACTTTTGTAAAATCTTTTTTACTTTTAAGTGTATCCATTATTTACTCAGAAACGGCTTTAACGATAATGATAAAACTGCATATTTAAGGTATGTATATTTCAGCGAATTCACAGCTGTAATTTCATGAAGATAGGTACAACGGAGGGGGTACTTAACTTTTGTAAATTTTTTTTCAGTTTTAGGTGTATCCATTATTTACTCAGAAACGGCTTTAACGATAATGATAAAACTGCGTATTTGACGTATGTATATGTCTTTGAATTTACAGCTGTAATTTTATAAAGAAAGGAACAACTGAGGGGGAACCTAACTTTTGTAAATTTTTTTTCAGTTTAAGGTGTATTCATTATTTACTCAGAAACTGCTTTAACGATAATGATAAAACAACGTATTTGACGTATGTATATGTCTGCGAATTCACAGCTGTAATTTTATGAAGATAGGAACAACGGAGGGGGAACTTAACTTTTGTAAAATCTTTTTTACTTTTAAGTGTATCCATTATTTACTCAGAAACGGCTTTAACGATAATGATAAAACTGCATATTTAAGGTATGTATATGTCAGCGAATTCACAGCTGTAATTTTATAAAGAAAGGAACAACTGAGGGGGAACTTAACTTTTGTAAATTTTTTTTCAGTTTAAGGTGTATTCATTATTTACTCAGAAACGGCTTTAACGATAATGATAAAACTGCGTATTTGACGTATGTATATGTCTGCGAATTCGCAGCTGTAATTTCATGAAGATAGGAACAACAGAGAGGGAACTTAACTTTTGTAAATTTTTTTCAGTTTTAAGTGTATCCATTATTTACTCAGAAACGGCTTTAACGATAATGATAAAACTGCATATTTAAGGTATGTATATGTCAGCGAATTCACAGCTGTAATTTTATAAAGAAAGGAACAACTGAGGGGGAACTTAACTTTTGTAAATTTTTTTTCAGTTTAAGTAGTATTCATTATTTACTCAGAAACGCCTTTAACGATAATGATAAATCTGCGTATTTGACGTATGTATATGTCACCGAATTCACAGCTGTAATTTCATGAAGATAGGTACAACGGAGGGGGTACTTAACTTTTGTAAATTTTTTTTCAGTTTTAGGTGTATCCATTATTTACTCAGAAACGGCTTTAACGATAATGATAAAACTGCATATTTAAGGTATGTATATGTCAGCGAATTCACAGCTCTAATTTCATGAAGATAGGAACAACGGAGGGGGAACTTAACTTTAGTAAATTTTTTTTCAGTTTAAGGTGTATTCATTATTTACTCAGAAACGGCTTTAACGATAATGATAAAACTGCATATTTAAGGTATGTATATGTCAGCGAATTCACAGCTGTAATTTTATAAAGAAAGGAACAACTGAGGGGGAACTTAACTTTTGTAATCTTTCTTTTAGTTTAAGGTGTATTCATTATTTACTCAGAAACGGCTTTAACGATAATGATAAAACTGCATATTTAAGGTATGTATATGTCAGCGAATTCACAGCTGTAATTTCATGAAGATAGGTACAACGGAGGGGGTACTTAACTTTTGTAAATTTTTTTTCAGTTTTAGGTGTATCCATTATTTACTCAGAAACGGCTTTAACGATAATGATAAAACTGCATATTTAAGGTATGTATATGTCTGCAAATTCACAGCTGTAATTTCATGAAGATAGGAACAACGGAGGGGGAATTTAACTTTTGTAAATTTTTTTTCAGTTTAAGGTGTATTCATTATTTACTCAGAAATGGCTTTAACGATAATGATAAAACTGCATATTTAAGGTATGTATATGTCAGCGAATTCACAGCTGTAATTTTATAAAGAAAGGAACAACTGAGGGGGAACTTAACTTTTGTAAATTTTTTTTCAGTTTAAGGTGTATTCATTATTTACTCAGAAACGGCTTTAACGATAATGATAAAACTGCATATTTTAGGTATGTATATGTCAGCGAATTCACAGCTGTAATTTTATAAAGAAAGGAACAACTGAGGGGGAACTTAACTTTTGTAAATTTTTTTTCAGTTTAAGGTGTATTCATTATTTACTCAGAAACGCCTTTAACGATAATGATAAAACTGCGTATTTGACGTATGTATATGTCTGCGAATTCACAGCTGTAATTTCATGAAGATAGGAACAACAGAGAGGGAACTTAACTTTTGTAAATTTTTTTCAGTTTTAAGTGTTACCATTATTTACTCAGAAACGGCTTTAACGATAATGATAAAACTGCATATTTAAGGTATGTATATGTCAGCGAATTCACAGCTGTAATTTCATGAAGATAGGTACAACGGAGGGGGTACTTAACTTTTGTAAATTTTTTTTCAGTTTTAGGTGTATCCATTATTTACTCAGAAACGGCTTTAACGATAATGATAAAACTGCGTATTTGACGTATGTATATGTCTGCGAATTCACAGCTGTAATTTCATGAAGATAGGAACAACGGAAGGGGAACTTAACTTTTGTAAATTTTTTTTTACTTTTAAGTGTATCCATTATTTACTCAGAAACGGCTTTAACGATAATGATAAAACTGCATATTTGACGTATGTGTATGTCTTTGAATTTACAGCTGTAATTTTATAAAGAAAGGAACAACTGAGGGGGAACTTAACTTTTGTAAATTTTTTTTCAGTTTAAGGTGTATTCATTATTTACTCAGAAACTGCTTTAACGATAATGATAAAACTGCGTATTTGACGTATGTATATGTCTGCGAATTCACAGCTGTAATTTCATGAAGATAGGAACAACGGAGGGGGAACTTAACTTTTGTAAAATCTTTTTTACTTTTAAGTGTATCCATTATTTACTCAGAAACGGCTTTAACGATAATGATAAAACTGCATATTTAAGGTATGTATATGTCAGCGAATTCACAGCTGTAATTTTATAAAGAAAGGAACAACTGAGGGGGAACTTAACTTTTGTAAATTTTTTTTCAGTTTAAGGTGTATTCATTATTTACTCAGAAACGGCTTTAACGATAATGATAAAACTGCGTATTTGACGTATGTATATGTCTGCGAATTCGCAGCTGTAATTTCATGAAGATAGGAACAACAGAGAGGGAACTTAACTTTTGTAAATTTTTTTCAGTTTTAAGTGTATCCATTATTTACTCAGAAACGGCTTTAACGATAATGATAAAACTGCATATTTAAGGTATGTATATGTCAGCGAATTCACAGCTGTAATTTTATAAAGAAAGGAACAACTGAGGGGGAACTTAATTTTTGTAAATTTTTTTTCAGTTTAAGTAGTATTCATTATTTATTTAGAAACGCCTTTAACGATAATGATAAATCTGCGTATTTGACTTATGTATATGTCAGCGAATTCACAGCTGTAATTTCATGAAGATAGGTACAACGGAGGGGGTACTTAACTTTTGTAAATTTTTTTTCAGTTTTAGGTGTATCCATTTTTTACTCAGAAACGGCTTTAACGATAATGATAAAACTGCATATTTAAGGTATGTATATGTCAGCGAATTCACAGCTCTAATTTCATGAAGATAGGAACAACGGAGGGGGAACTTAACTTTTGTAAATTTTTTTTCAGTTTAAGGTGTATTCATTATTTACTCAGAAACGGCTTTAACGATAATGATAAAACTGCATATTTAAGGTATGTATATGTCAGCGAATTCACAGCTGTAATTTTATAAAGAAAGGAACAACTGAGGGGGAACTTAACTTTTGTAAATTTTCTTTCAGTTTAAGGTGTATTCATTATTTACTCAGAAACGGCTTTAACGATAATGATAAAACTGCATATTTAAGGTATGTATATGTCAGCGAATTCACAGCTGTAATTTCATGAAGATAGGTACAACGGAGGGGGTACTTAACTTTTGTAAATTTTTTTTCAGTTTTAGGTGTATCCATTATTTACTCAGAAACGGCTTTAACGATAATGATAAAACTGCATATTTAAGGTATGTATATGTCAGCAAATTCACAGCTGTAATTTCATGAAGATAGGAACAACGGAGGGGGAATTTAACTTTTGTAAATTTTTTTTCAGTTTAAGGTGTATTCATTATTTACTCAGAAACGGCTTTAACGATAATGATAAAACTGCATATTTAAGGTATGTATATGTCAGCGAATTCACAGCTGTAATTTTATAAAGAAAGGAACAACTGAGGGGGAACTTAACTTTTGTAAATTTTTTTTCAGTTTAAGGTGTATTCATTATTTACTCAGAAACGGCTTTAACGATAATGATAAAACTGCATATTTTAGGTAAGTATATGTCAGCGAATTCACAGCTGTAATTTTATAAAGAAAGGAACAACTGAGGGGGAACTTAACTTTTGTAATTTTTTTTTCAGTTTAAGGTGTATTCATTATTTACTCAGAAACGCCTTTAACGATAATGATAAAACTGCGTATTTGACGTATGTATATGTCTGCGAATTCACAGCTGTAATTTCATGAAGATAGGAACAACAGAGAGGGAACTTAACTTTGGTAAATTTTTTTCAGTTTTAAGTGTATCCATTATTTACTCAGAAACGGCTTTAACGATAATGATAAAACTGCATATTTAAGGTATGTATATGTCAGCGAATTCACAGCTGTAATTTTATGAAGATAGGTACAACAGAGGGGGTACTTAACTTTTGTAAATTTTTTTTCAGTTTTAGGTGTATCCATTATTTACTCAGTAACGGCTTTAACGATAATGATAAAACTGCGTATTTGACGTATGTATATGTCTGCGAATTTACAGCTGTAATTTCATGAAGATAGGAACAACAGAGAGGGAACTTAACTTTTGTAAATTTTTTTCAGTTTTAAGTGTATCCATTATTTACTCAGAAACGGCTTTAACGATAATGATAAAACTGCGTAATTGACGTATGTATATGTCTGCGAATTCACAGCTGTAATTTCATGAAGATAGGAACAACAGAGAGGGAACTTAACTTTGGTAAATTTTTTTCAGTTTTAAGTGTATCCATTATTTACTCAGAAACGGCTTTAACGATAATGATAAAACTGCATATTTAAGGTATGAATATGTCAGCGAATTCACAGCTGTAATTTCATGAAGATAGGTACAACGGAGGGGGTACTTAACTTTTGTAAATTTTTTTTCAGTTTTAGGTGTATCCATTATTTACTCAGAAACGGCTTTAACGATAATGATAAAACTGCGTATTTGACGTATGTATATGTCTGCGAATCCACAGCTGTATTTTCATGAAGATAGGAACAACGGAGGGGGAACTTAACTTTTGTAAATTTTTTTTTACTTTTAAGTGTATCCATTATTTACTCAGAAACGGCTTTAACGATAATGATAAAACTGCATATTTAAGGTATGTATATGTCAGCGAATTCACAGCTGTAATTTCATGAAGATAGGTACAACGGAGGGGGTACTTAACTTTTGTAAATTTTTTTTCAGTTTTAGGTGTATCCATTATTTACTCAGAAACGGCTTTAACGATAATGATAAAACTGCGTATTTGACGTATGTATATGTCTTTGAATTCACAGCTGTAATTTCATGAAGATAGGAACAACGGAGGGGGAACTTAACTTTTGTATATTTTTTTTCAGTTTTAAGTGTATCCTATATTTAGTCAGAAACGGCTCTAACGATAATGATAAAACTGCATATTTAAGGTATGTATATGTCAGCGAATTCACAGCTGTAATTTCATGAAGATAGTAACAACGGAGGGGGAACTTAACTTTTGTAAATTTTTTTTTACTTTTAAGTGTATCCATTATTTACTCAGAAACGGCTTTAACGATAATGATAAAACTGCATATTTAAGGTATGTATATGTCAGCGAATTCACAGCTGTAATTTTATAAAGAAAGGAACAACTGAGGGGGAACTTAACTTTTGTAAATTTTTTTTCAGTTTAAGGTGTATCCATTATATACTTAGAAACGGCTTTAACGATAATGATAAAACTGCGTATTTGACGTATGTATATGTCTGCGAATTTACAGCTGTAATTTCATGAAGATAGGAACAACAAAGAGGGAACTTAACTTTTGTAAATTTTTTTCAGTTTTAAGTGTATCCATTATTTACTCAGAAACGGCTTTAACGATAATGATAAAACTGCGTATTTGACGTATGTATATGTCTGCGAATTCGCAGCTGTAATTTCATGAAGATAGGAACAACAGAGAGGGAACTTAACTTTTGTAAATTTTTTTCAGTTTTAAGTGTATCCATTATTTACTCAGAAACGGCTTTAACGATAATGATAAAACTGCATATTTAAGGTATGTATATGTCAGCGAATTCACAGCTGTAATTTTATAAAGAAAGGAACAACTGAGGGGGAACTTAACTTTTGTAAATTTTTTTTCAGTTTAAGTAGTATTCATTATTTACTCAGAAACGCCTTTAACGATAATGATAAATCTGCGTATTTGACGTATGTATATGTCTGCGAATTCACAGCTGTAATTTCATGAAGATAGGAACAACAGAGAGGGAACTTAACTTTTGTTAATTTTTTTCAGTTTTAAGTGTATCCATTATTTACTCAGAAACGGCTTTAACGATAATGATAAAACTGCATATTTAAGGTATGTATATGTCTGCGAATTCACAGCTGTAATTTCATGAAGATAGGTACAACGGAGAGGGTACTTAACTTTTGTAAATTTTTTTTCAGTTTTAGGTGTATTCATTATTTACTCAGAAACGCCTTTAACGATAATGATAAATCTGCGTATTTGACGTATGTATATGTCTGCGAATTCACAGCTGTAATTTCATGAAGATAGGAACAACAGAGAGGGAACTTAACTTTTGTTAATTTTTTTCAGTTTTAAGTGTATCCATTATTTACTCAGAAACGGCTTTAACGATAATGATAAAACTGCATATTTAAGGTATGTATATGTCTGCGAATTCTCAGCTGTAATTTCATGAAGATAGGTACAACGGAGGGGGTACATAACTTTTGTAAATTTTTTTTCAGTTTTAGGTGTATCCATTATTTACTCAGAAACGGCTTTAACGATAATGATAAAACTGCGTATTTGACGTATGTATATGTCTTTGAATTTACAGCTGTAATTTTATAAAGAAAGGAACAACTGAGGGGGAACTTAACTTTTGTAAATTTTTTTTCAGTTTAAGGTGTATTCATTATTTACTCAGAAACTGCTTTAACGATAATGATAAAACTGCGTATTTGACGTATGTATATGTCTGCGAATTCACAGCTGTAATTTTATGAAGATAGGAACAACGGAGGGGGAACTTAACTTTTGTAAAATCTTTTTTACTTTTAAGTGTATCCATTATTTACTCAGAAACGGCTTTAACGATAATGATAAAACTGCATATTTAAGGTATGTATATGTCAGCGAATTCACAGCTGTAATTTCATGAAGATAGGTACAACGGAGGGGGTACTTAACTTTTGTAAATTTTTTTTCAGTTTTAGGTGTATCCATTATTTACTCAGAAACGGCTTTAACGATAATGATAAAACTGCGTATTTGACGTATGTATATGTCTTTGAATTTACAGCTGTAATTTTATAAAGAAAGGAACAACTGAGGGGGAACCTAACTTTTGTAAATTTTTTTTCAGTTTAAGGTGTATTCATTATTTACTCAGAAACTGCTTTAACGATAATGATAAAACAACGTATTTGACGTATGTATATGTCTGCGAATTCACAGCTGTAATTTTATGAAGATAGGAACAACGGAGGGGGAACTTAACTTTTGTAAAATCTTTTTTACTTTTAAGTGTATCCGCTATTTACTCAGAAACGGCTTTAACGATAATGATAAAACTGCATATTTAAGGTATGTATATGTCAGCGAATTCACAGCTGTAATTTTATAAAGAAAGGAACAACTGAGGGGGAACTTAACTTTTGTAAATTTTTTTTCAGTTTAAGGTGTATTCATTATTTACTCAGAAACGGCTTTAACGATAATGATAAAACTGCGTATTTGACGTATGTATATGTCTGCGAATTCGCAGCTGTAATTTCATGAAGATAGGAACAACAGAGAGGGAACTTAACTTTTGTAAATTTTTTTCAGTTTTAAGTGTATCCATTATTTACTCAGAAACGGCTTTAACGATAATGATAAAACTGCATATTTAAGGTATGTATATGTCAGCGAATTCACAGCTGTAATTTTATAAAGAAAGGAACAACTGAGGGGGAACTTAACTTTTGTAAATTTTTTTTCAGTTTAAGTAGTATTCATTATTTACTCAGAAACGCCTTTAACGATAATGATAAATCTGCGTATTTGACGTATGTATATGTCACCGAATTCACAGCTGTAATTTCATGAAGATAGGTACAACGGAGGGGGTACTTAACTTTTGTAAATTTTTTTTCAGTTTTAGGTGTATCCATTATTTACTCAGAAACGGCTTTAACGATAATGATAAAACTGCATATTTAAGGTATGTATATGTCAGCGAATTCACAGCTCTAATTTCATGAAGATAGGAACAACGGAGGGGGAACTTAACTTTAGTAAATTTTTTTTCAGTTTAAGGTGTATTCATTATTTACTCAGAAACGGCTTTAACGATAATGATAAAACTGCATATTTAAGGTATGTATATGTCAGCGAATTCACAGCTGTAATTTTATAAAGAAAGGAACAACTGAGGGGGAACTTAACTTTTGTAATCTTTCTTTTAGTTTAAGGTGTATTCATTATTTACTCAGAAACGGCTTTAACGATAATGATAAAACTGCATATTTAAGGTATGTATATGTCAGCGAATTCACAGCTGTAATTTCATGAAGATAGGTACAACGGAGGGGGTACTTAACTTTTGTAAATTTTTTTTCAGTTTTAGGTGTATCCATTATTTACTCAGAAACGGCTTTAACGATAATGATAAAACTGCATATTTAAGGTATGTATATGTCTGCAAATTCACAGCTGTAATTTCATGAAGATAGGAACAACGGAGGGGGAATTTAACTTTTGTAAATTTTTTTTCAGTTTAAGGTGTATTCATTATTTACTCAGAAATGGCTTTAACGATAATGATAAAACTGCATATTTAAGGTATGTATATGTCAGCGAATTCACAGCTGTAATTTTATAAAGAAAGGAACAACTGAGGGGGAACTTAACTTTTGTAAATTTTTTTTCAGTTTAAGGTGTATTCATTATTTACTCAGAAACGGCTTTAACGATAATGATAAAACTGCATATTTTAGGTATGTATATGTCAGCGAATTCACAGCTGTAATTTTATAAAGAAAGGAACAACTGAGGGGGAACTTAACTTTTGTAAATTTTTTTTCAGTTTAAGGTGTATTCATTATTTACTCAGAAACGCCTTTAACGATAATGATAAAACTGCGTATTTGACGTATGTATATGTCTGCGAATTCACAGCTGTAATTTCATGAAGATAGGAACAACAGAGAGGGAACTTAACTTTTGTAAATTTTTTTCAGTTTTAAGTGTTACCATTATTTACTCAGAAACGGCTTTAACGATAATGATAAAACTGCATATTTAAGGTATGTATATGTCAGCGAATTCACAGCTGTAATTTCATGAAGATAGGTACAACGGAGGGGGTACTTAACTTTTGTAAATTTTTTTTTCAGTTTTAGGTGTATTCATTATTTACTCAGAAACGGCTTTAACGATAATGATAAAACTGCGTATTTGACGTATGTATATGTCTGCGAATTCACAGCTGTAATTTCATGAAGATAGGAACAACGGAAGGGGAACTTAACTTTTGTAATTTTTTTTTTACTTTTAAGTGTATCCATTATTTACTCAGAAACGGCTTTAACGATAATGATAAAACTGCATATTTAAGGTATGTATATGTCAGCGAATTCACAGCTGTAATTTCATGAAGATAGGTACAACGGAGGGGGTACTTAACTTTTGTAAATTTTTTTTCAGTTTTAGGTGTATCCATTATTTACTCAGAAACGGCTTTAACGATAATGATAAAACTGCGTATTTGACGTATGTATATGTCATCGAATTCACAGCTGTAATTTCATGAAGATAGGAACAACGGAGGGGGAACTTAACTTTTGTAAAATTTTTTTCAGTTTTAAGTGTATCCTATATTTAGTCAGAAACGGCTCTAACGATAATGATAAAACTGCATATTTAAGGTATGTATATGTCAGCGAATTCACAGCTGTAATTTCATGAAGATAGTAACAACGGAGGGGGAACTTAACTTTTGTAAATTTTTTTTTACTTTTAAGTGTATCCATTATTTACTCAGAAACGGCTTTAACGATAATGATAAAACTGCATATTTAAGGTATGTATATGTCAGCGAATTCACAGCTGTAATTTTATAAAGAAAGGAACAACTGAGGGGGAACTTAACTTTTGTAAATTTTTTTTCAGTTTAAGGTGTATTCATTATTTACTCAGAAACTGCTTTAACGATAATGATAAAACTGCGTATTTGACGTATGTATATGTCTGCGAATTCACAGCTGTAATTTCATGAAGATAGGAACAACAGAGAGGGAACTTAACTTTGGTAAATTTTTTTCAGTTTTAAGTGTATCCATTATTTACTCAGAAACGGCTTTAACGATAATGATAAAACTGCATATTTAAGGTATGCATATGTCAGCGAATTCACAGCTGTAATTTCATGAAGATAGGTACAACGGAGGGGGTACTTAACTTTTGTAAATTTTTTTTCAGTTTTAGGTGTATCCATTATTTACTCAGAAACGGCTTTAACGATAATGATAAAACTGCGTATTTGACGTATGTATATGTCTTTGAATTCACAGCTGTAATTTCATGAAGATAGGAACAACGGAGGGGGAACCTAACTTTTGTAAATTTTTTTTCAGTTTTAAGTGTATCCTATATTTAGTCAGAAACGGCTCTAACGATAATGATAAAACTGCATATTTAAGGTATGTATATGTCAGCGAATTCACAGCTGTAATTTCATGAAGATAGTAACAACGGAGGGGGAACTTAACTTTTGTAAATTTTTTTTTACTTTTAAGTGTATCCATTATTTACTCAGAAACGGCTTTAACGATAATGATAAAACTGCATATTTAAGGTATGTATATGTCAGCGAATTCACAGCTGTAATTTTATAAAGAAAGGAACAACTGAGGGGGAACTTAACTTTTCTAAATTTTTTTTCAGTTTAAGGTGTATTCATTATTTACTCAGAAACTGCTTTAACGATAATGATAAAACTGCGTATTTGACGTATGTATATGTCTGCGAATTCACAGCTGTAATTTCATGAAGATAGGAACAACGGAGGGGGAACTTAACTTTTGTAAAAATTTTTTTACTTTTAAGTGTATCCATTATTTACTCAGAAACGGCTTTAACGATAATGATAAAACTGCATATTTAAGGTATGTATATGTCAGCGAATTCACAGCTGTAATTTTATAAAGAAAGGAACAACTGAGGGGGAACTTAACTTTTGTAAATTTTTTTTCAGTTTAAGGTGTATTCATTATTTACTCAGAAACGGCTTAACGATAATGATAAAACTGCGTATTTGACGTATGTATATGTCTGCGAATTCACAGCTGTAATTTCATGAAGATAGGAACAACAGAGAGGGAACTTAACTTTTGTAAATTTTTTTCAGTTTTAAGTGTATCCATTATTTACTCAGAAACGGCTTTAACGATAATGATAAAACTGCATATTTAAGGTATGTATATGTCAGCGAATTCACAGCTGTAATTTTATAAAGAAAGGAACAACTGAGGGGGAACTTAACTTTTGTAAATTTTTTTTCAGTTTAAGTAGTATTCATTATTTACTCAGAAACGCCTTTAACGATAATGATAAAACTGCATATTTAAGGTATGTATATGTCAGCGAATTCACAGCTGTAATTTTATAAAGAAAGGAACAACTGAGGGGGAACTTAACTTTTGTAAATTTTCTTTCAGTTTAAGGTGTATTCATTATTTACTCAGAAACGGCTTTAACGATAATGATAAAACTGCATATTTAAGGTATGTATATGTCAGCGAATTCACAGCTGTAATTTCATGAAGATAGGTACAACGGAGGGGGTACTTAACTTTTGTAAATTTTTTTTCAGTTTTAGGTGTATCCATTATTTACTCAGAAACGGCTTTAACGATAATGATAAAACTGCATTTTTAAGGTATGTATATGTCTGCAAATTCACAGCTGTAATTTCATGAAGATAGGAACAACGGAGGGGGAATTTAACTTTTGTAAATTTTTTTTCAGTTTAAGGTGTATTCATTATTTACTCAGAAATGGCTTTAACGATAATGATAAAACTGCATATTTCAGGTATGTATATGTCAGCGAATTCACAGCTGTAATTTCATGAAGATAGGAACAACGGAGGGGGAACTTAACTTTTGTAAATTTTTTTTTACTTTTAAGTGTATCCATTATTTACTCAGAAACGGCTTTAACGATAATGATAAAACTGCATATTTAAGGTATGTATATGTCAGCGAATTCACAGCTGTAATTTCATGAAGATAGGTACAACGGAGGGGGTACTTAACTTTTGTAAATTTTTTTTCAGTTTTAGGTGTATCCATTATTTACTCAGAAACGGCTTTAACGATAATGATAAAACTGCGTATTTGGCGTATGTATATGTCTTTGAATTCACAGCTGTAATTTCATGAAGATAGGAACAACGGAGGGGGAACTTAACTTTTGTAAATTTTTTTTCAGTTTTAAGTGTATCCTATATTTAGTCAGAAACGGCTCTAACGATAATGATAAAACTGCATATTTAAGGTATGTATATGTCAGCGAATTCACAGCTGTAATTTTATAAAGAAAGGAACGACTGAGGGGGAACTTAACTTTTGTAAATTTTTTTTCAGTTTAAGGTGTATTCATTATTTACTCAGAAACGGCTTAACGATAATGATAAAACTGCGTATTTGACGTATGTATATGTCTGCGAATTCACAGCTGTAATTTCATGAAGATAGGAACAACAGAGAGGGAACTTAACTTTTGTAAATTTTTTTCAGTTTTAAGTGTATCCATTATTTACTCAGAAACGGCTTTAACGATAATGATAAAACTGCATATTTAAGGTATGTATATGTCAGCGAATTCACAGCTGTAATTTTATAAAGAAAGGATCAACTGAGGGGGAACTTAACTTTTGTAAATTTTTTTTCAGTTTAAGTAGTATTCATTATTTACTCAGAAACGCCTTTAACGATAATGATAAAACTGCATATTTAAGGTATGTATATGTCAGCGAATTCACAGCTGTAATTTTATAAAGAAAGGAACAACTGAGGGGGAACTTAACTTTTGTAAATTTTCTTTCAGTTTAAGGTGTATTCATTATTTACTCAGAAACGGCTTTAACGATAATGATAAAACTGCATATTTAAGGTATGTATATGTCAGCGAATTCACAGCTGTAATTTCATGAAGATAGGTACAACGGAGGGGGTACTTAACTTTTGTAAATTTTTTTTCAGTTTTAGGTGTATCCATTATTTACTCAGAAACGGCTTTAACGATAATGATAAAACTGCATTTTTAAGGTATGTATATGTCTGCAAATTCACAGCTGTAATTTCATGAAGATAGGAACAACGGAGGGGGAATTTAACTTTTGTAAATTTTTTTTCAGTTTAAGGTGTATTCATTATTTACTCAGAAATGGCTTTAACGATAATGATAAAACTGCATATTTCAGGTATGTATATGTCAGCGAATTCACAGCTGTAATTTCATGAAGATAGGAACAACGGAGGGGGAACTTAACTTTTGTAAATTTTTTTTTACTTTTAAGTGTATCCATTATTTACTCAGAAACGGCTTTAACGATAATGATAAAACTGCATATTTAAGGTATGTATATGTCAGCGAATTCACAGCTGTAATTTCATGAAGATAGGTACAACGGAGGGGGTACTTAACTTTTGTAAATTTTTTTTCAGTTTTAGGTGTATCCATTATTTACTCAGAAACGGCTTTAACGATAATGATAAAACTGCGTATTTGGCGTATGTATATGTCTTTGAATTCACAGCTGTAATTTCATGAAGATAGGAACAACGGAGGGGGAACTTAACTTTTGTAAATTTTTTTTCAGTTTTAAGTGTATCCTATATTTAGTCAGAAACGGCTCTAACGATAATGATAAAACTGCATATTTAAGGTATGTATATGTCAGCGAATTCACAGCTGTAATTTCATGAAGATAGGAACAACGGAGGGGGAACTTAACTTTTGTAAATTTTTTTTCAGTTTTAAGTGTATCCATTATTTACTCAGAAACGGCTTTAACGATAATGATAAAACTGCATATTTAAGGTATGTATATGTCAGCGAATTCACAGCTGTAATTTTATAAAGAAAGGAACAACTGAGGGGGAACTTAACTTTTGTAAATTTTTTTTCAGTTTAAGGTGTATCCATTATTTACTCAGAAACGGCTTTAACGATAATGATAAAACTGCGTATTTGACGTATGTATATGTCTGCGAATTCACAGCTGTAATTTCATGAAGATAGGAACAACAGAGAGGGAACTTAACTTTGGTAAATTTTTTTCAGTTTTAAGTGTATCCATTATTTACTCAGAAACGGCTTTAACGATAATGATAAAACTGCATATTTAAGGTATGAATATGTCAGCGAATTCACAGCTGTAATTTCATGAAGATAGGTACAACGGAGGGGGTACTTAACTTTTGTAAATTTTTTTTCAGTTTTAGGTGTATCCATTATTTACTCAGAAACGGCTTTAACGATAATGATAAAACTGCGTATTTGACGTATGTATATGTCTGCGAATTCACAGCTGTATTTTCATGAAGATAGGAACAACGGAGGGGGAACTTAACTTTTGTAAATTTTTTTTTACTTTTAAGTGTATCCATTATTTACTCAGAAACGGCTTTAACGATAATGATAAAACTGCATATTTAAGGTATGTATATGTCAGCGAATTCACAGCTGTAATTTCATGAAGATAGGTACAACGGAGGGGGTACTTAACTTTTGTAAATTTTTTTTCAGTTTTAGGTGTATCCATTATTTACTCAGAAACGGCTTTAACGATAATGATAAAACTGCGTATTTGACGTATGTATATGTCTTTGAATTCACAGCTGTAATTTCATGAAGATAGGAACAACGGAGGGGGAACTTAACTTTTGTAAATTTTTTTTCAGTTTTAAGTGTATCCTATATTTAGTCAGAAACGGCTCTAACGATAATGATAAAACTGCATATTTAAGGTATGTATATGTCAGCGAATTCACAGCTGTAATTTCATGAAGATAGTAACAACGGAGGGGGAACTTAACTTTTGTAAATTTTTTTTTACTTTTAAGTGTATCCATTATTTACTCAGAAACGGCTTTAACGATAATGATAAAACTGCATATTTAAGGTATGTATATGTCAGCGAATTCACAGCTGTAATTTTATAAAGAAAGGAACAACTGAGGGGGAACTTAACTTTTGTAAATTTTTTTTCAGTTTAAGGTGTATTCATTATTTACTCAGAAACTGCTTTAACGATAATGATAAAACTGCGTATTTGACGTATGTATATGTCTGCGAATTCACAGCTGTAATTTCATGAAGATAGGTACAACGGAGGGGGTACTTAACTTTTGTAAATTTTTTTTCAGTTTTAGGTGTATCCATTATTTACTCAGAAACGGCTTTACGATAATGATAAAACTGCATATTTAAGGTAAGTATATGTCAGCGAATTCACAGCTGTAATTTCATGAAGATAGGAACAACGGAGGGGGAACTTAACTTTTGTAAAATTTTTTTTACTTTTAAGTGTATCCATTATTTACTCAGAAACGGCTTTAACGATAATGATAAAACTGCATATTTAAGGTATGTATATGTCAGCGAATTCACAGCTGTAATTTTATAAAGAAAGGAACAACTGAGGGGGAACTTAACTTTTGTAAATTTTTTTTCAGTTTAAGGTGTATTCATTATTTACTCAGAAACGGCTTTAACGATAATGATAAAACTGCGTATTTGACGTATGTATATGTCTGCGAATTCACAGCTGTAATTTCATGAAGATAGGAACAACAGAGAGGGAACTTAACTTTTGTAAAAATTTTTCAGTTTTAAGTGTATCCATAATTACTCAGAAACGGCTTTAACGATAATGATAAAACTGCATATTTAAGGTATGTATATGTCAGCGAATTCACAGCTGTAATTTCATGAAGATAGGTACAACAGAGGGGGTACTTAACTTTTGTAAAAAAATTTTCAGTTTTAGGTGTATCCATTATTTAATCAGAAACGGCTTTAACGATAATGATAAAACTGCGTATTTGACGTATGTATATGTCTGCGAATACACAGCTGTAATTTCATGAAGATAGGATCAACGGAGGGGGAACTTAACTTTTGTAAAAAATTTTTCAGTTTAAGGTGTATTCATTATTTACTCAGAAACGGCTTTAACGATAATGATAAAACTGCATATTTAAGGTATGAATATGTCAGCGAATTCACAGCTGTAATTTTATAAAGAAAGGAACAACTGAGGGGGAACTTAACTTTTGTAAATTTTTTTTCAGTTTAAGGTGTATCCATTATATACTTAGAAACGGCTTTAACGATAATGATAAAACTGCGTATTTGACGTATGTATATGTCTGCGAATTTACAGCTGTAATTTCATGAAGATAGGAACAACGGAGGGGGTACATAACTTTTGTAAATTTTTTTTCAGTTTTAGGTGTATCCATTATTTACTCAGAAACGGCTTTAACGATAATGATAAAACTGCGTATTTGACGTATGTATATGTCTTTGAATTTACAGCTGTAATTTTATAAAGAAAGGAACAACTGAGGGGGAACTTAACTTTTGTAAATTTTTTTTCAGTTTAAGGTGTATTCATTATTTACTCAGAAACTGCTTTAACGATAATGATAAAACTGCGTATTTGACGTATGTATATGTCTGCGAATTCACAGCTGTAATTTTATGAAGATAGGAACAACGGAGGGGGAACTTAACTTTTGTAAAATCTTTTTTACTTTTAAGTGTATCCATTATTTACTCAGAAACGGCTTTAACGATAATGATAAAACTGCATATTTAAGGTATGTATATGTCAGCGAATTCACAGCTGTAATTTCATGAAGATAGGTACAACGGAGGGGGTACTTAACTTTTGTAAATTTTTTTTCAGTTTTAGGTGTATCCATTATTTACTCAGAAACGGCTTTAACGATAATGATAAAACTGCGTATTTGACGTATGTATATGTCTTTGAATTTACAGCTGTAATTTTATAAAGAAAGGAACAACTGAGGGGGAACCTAACTTTTGTAAATTTTTTTTCAGTTTAAGGTGTATTCATTATTTACTCAGAAACTGCTTTAACGATAATGATAAAACAACGTATTTGACGTATGTATATGTCTGCGAATTCACAGCTGTAATTTTATGAAGATAGGAACAACGGAGGGGGAACTTAACTTTTGTAAAATCTTTTTTACTTTTAAGTGTATCCATTATTTACTCAGAAACGGCTTTAACGATAATGATAAAACTGCATATTTAAGGTATGTATATGTCAGCGAATTCACAGCTGTAATTTTATAAAGAAAGGAACAACTGAGGGGGAACTTAACTTTTGTAAATTTTTTTTCAGTTTAAGGTGTATTCATTATTTACTCAGAAACGGCTTTAACGATAATGATAAAACTGCGTATTTGACGTATGTATATGTCTGCGAATTCGCAGCTGTAATTTCATGAAGATAGGAACAACAGAGAGGGAACTTAACTTTTGTAAATTTTTTTCAGTTTTAAGTGTATCCATTATTTACTCAGAAACGGCTTTAACGATAATGATAAAACTGCATATTTAAGGTATGTATATGTCAGCGAATTCACAGCTGTAATTTTATAAAGAAAGGAACAACTGAGGGGGAACTTAACTTTTGTAAATTTTTTTTCAGTTTAAGTAGTATTCATTATTTACTCAGAAACGCCTTTAACGATAATGATAAATCTGCGTATTTGACGTATGTATATGTCACCGAATTCACAGCTGTAATTTCATGAAGATAGGTACAACGGAGGGGGTACTTAACTTTTGTAAATTTTTTTTCAGTTTTAGGTGTATCCATTATTTACTCAGAAACGGCTTTAACGATAATGATAAAACTGCATATTTAAGGTATGTATATGTCAGCGAATTCACAGCTCTAATTTCATGAAGATAGGAACAACGGAGGGGGAACTTAACTTTAGTAAATTTTTTTTCAGTTTAAGGTGTATTCATTATTTACTCAGAAACGGCTTTAACGATAATGATAAAACTGCATATTTAAGGTATGTATATGTCAGCGAATTCACAGCTGTAATTTTATAAAGAAAGGAACAACTGAGGGGGAACTTAACTTTTGTAATCTTTCTTTTAGTTTAAGGTGTATTCATTATTTACTCAGAAACGGCTTTAACGATAATGATAAAACTGCATATTTAAGGTATGTATATGTCAGCGAATTCACAGCTGTAATTTCATGAAGATAGGTACAACGGAGGGGGTACTTAACTTTTGTAAATTTTTTTTCAGTTTTAGGTGTATCCATTATTTACTCAGAAACGGCTTTAACGATAATGATAAAACTGCATATTTAAGGTATGTATATGTCTGCAAATTCACAGCTGTAATTTCATGAAGATAGGAACAACGGAGGGGGAATTTAACTTTTGTAAATTTTTTTTTACTTTTAAGTGTATCCATTATTTACTCAGAAACGGCTTTAACGATAATGATAAAACTGCATATTTAAGGTATGTATATGTCAGCGAATTCACAGCTGTAATTTCATGAAGATAGGTACAACGGAGGGGGTACTTAACTTTTGTAAATTTTTTTTCAGTTTTAGGTGTATCCATTATTTACTCAGAAACGGCTTTAACGATAATGATAAAACTGCGTATTTGGCGTATGTATATGTCTTTGAATTCACAGCTGTAATTTCATGAAGATAGGAACAACGGAGGGGGAACTTAACTTTTGTAAATTTTTTTTCAGTTTTAAGTGTATCCTATATTTAGTCAGAAACGGCTCTAACGATAATGATAAAACTGCATATTTAAGGTATGTATATGTCAGCGAATTCACAGCTGTAATTTTATAAAGAAAGGAACGACTGAGGGGGAACTTAACTTTTGTAAATTTTTTTTCAGTTTAAGGTGTATTCATTATTTACTCAGAAACGGCTTAACGATAATGATAAAACTGCGTATTTGACGTATGTATATGTCTGCGAATTCACAGCTGTAATTTCATGAAGATAGGAACAACAGAGAGGGAACTTAACTTTTGTAAATTTTTTTCAGTTTTAAGTGTATCCATTATTTACTCAGAAACGGCTTTAACGATAATGATAAAACTGCATATTTAAGGTATGTATATGTCAGCGAATTCACAGCTGTAATTTTATAAAGAAAGGATCAACTGAGGGGGAACTTAACTTTTGTAAATTTTTTTTCAGTTTAAGTAGTATTCATTATTTACTCAGAAACGCCTTTAACGATAATGATAAAACTGCATATTTAAGGTATGTATATGTCAGCGAATTCACAGCTGTAATTTTATAAAGAAAGGAACAACTGAGGGGGAACTTAACTTTTGTAAATTTTCTTTCAGTTTAAGGTGTATTCATTATTTACTCAGAAACGGCTTTAACGATAATGATAAAACTGCATATTTAAGGTATGTATATGTCAGCGAATTCACAGCTGTAATTTCATGAAGATAGGTACAACGGAGGGGGTACTTAACTTTTGTAAATTTTTTTTCAGTTTTAGGTGTATCCATTATTTACTCAGAAACGGCTTTAACGATAATGATAAAACTGCATTTTTAAGGTATGTATATGTCTGCAAATTCACAGCTGTAATTTCATGAAGATAGGAACAACGGAGGGGGAATTTAACTTTTGTAAATTTTTTTTCAGTTTAAGGTGTATTCATTATTTACTCAGAAATGGCTTTAACGATAATGATAAAACTGCATATTTCAGGTATGTATATGTCAGCGAATTCACAGCTGTAATTTCATGAAGATAGGAACAACGGAGGGGGAACTTAACTTTTGTAAATTTTTTTTTACTTTTAAGTGTATCCATTATTTACTCAGAAACGGCTTTAACGATAATGATAAAACTGCATATTTAAGGTATGTATATGTCAGCGAATTCACAGCTGTAATTTCATGAAGATAGGTACAACGGAGGGGGTACTTAACTTTTGTAAATTTTTTTTCAGTTTTAGGTGTATCCATTATTTACTCAGAAACGGCTTTAACGATAATGATAAAACTGCGTATTTGGCGTATGTATATGTCTTTGAATTCACAGCTGTAATTTCATGAAGATAGGAACAACGGAGGGGGAACTTAACTTTTGTAAATTTTTTTTCAGTTTTAAGTGTATCCTATATTTAGTCAGAAACGGCTCTAACGATAATGATAAAACTGCATATTTAAGGTATGTATATGTCTGCGAATTCACAGCTGTAATTTCATGAAGATAGGAACAACGGAGGGGGAACTTAACTTTTGTAAATTTTTTTTTACTTTTAAGTGTATCCATTATTTACTCAGAAACGGCTTTAACGATAATGATAAAACTGCATATTTAAGGTATGTATATGTCAGCGAATTCACAGCTGTAATTTTATAAAGAAAGGAACAACGGAGGGGGAACTTAACTTTTGTAAATTTTTTTTCAGTTTAAGGTGTATTCATTATTTACTCAGAAACGGCTTTAACGATAATGATAAAACTGCGTATTTGACGTATGTATATGTCTGCGAATTCACAGCTGTAATTTCATGAAGATAGGAACAACAGAGAGGGAACTTAACTTTGGTAAATTTTTTTCAGTTTTAAGTGTATCCATTATTTACTCAGAAACGGCTTTAACGATAATGATAAAACTGCATATTTAAGGTATGAATATGTCAGCGAATTCACAGCTGTAATTTCATGAAGATAGGTACAACGGAGGGGGTACTTAACTTTTGTAAATTTTCTTTCAGTTTTAGGTGTATCCATTATTTACTCAGAAACGGCTTTAACGATAATGATAAAACTGCGTATTTGACGTATGTATATGTCTGCGAATTCACAGCTGTATTTTCATGAAGATAGGAACAACGGAGGGGGAACTTAACTTTTGTAAATTTTTTTTTACTTTTAAGTGTATCCATTATTTACTCAGAAACGGCTTTAACGATAATGATAAAACTGCATATTTAAGGTATGTATATGTCAGCGAATTCACAGCTGTAATTTCATGAAGATAGGTACAACGGAGGGGGTACTTAACTTTTGTAAATTTTTTTTCAGTTTTAGGTGTATCCATTATTTACTCAGAAACGGCTTTAACGATAATGATAAAACTGCGTATTTGACGTATGTATATGTCTTTGAATTCACAGCTGTAATTTCATGAAGATAGGTACAACGGAGGGGGTACTTAACTTTTGTAAATTTTTTTTCAGTTTTAAGTGTATCCTATATTTAGTCAGAAACGGCTCTAACGATAATGATAAAACTGCATATTTAAGGTATGTATATGTCAGCGAATTCACAGCTGTAATTTCATGAAGATAGTAACAACGGAGGGGGAACTTAACTTTTGTAAATTTTTTTTTACTTTTAAGTGTATCCATTATTTACTCAGAAACGGCTTTAACGATAATGATAAAACTGCATATTTAAGGTATGTATATGTCAGCGAATTCACAGCTGTAATTTTATAAAGAAAGGAACAACTGAGGGGGAACTTAACTTTTGTAAATTTTTTTTCAGTTTAAGGTGTATTCATTATTTACTCAGAAACTGCTTTAACGATAATGATAAAACTGCGTATTTGACGTATGTATATGTCTGCGAATTCACAGCTGTAATTTCATGAAGATAGGTACAACGGAGGGGGTACTTAACTTTTGTAAATTTTTTTTCAGTTTTAGGTGTATCCATTATTTACTCAGAAACGGCTTTACGATAATGATAAAACTGCATATTTAAGGTAAGTATATGTCAGCGAATTCACAGCTGTAATTTCATGAAGATAGGAACAACGGAGGGGGAACTTAACTTTTGTAAAATTTTTTTTACTTTTAAGTGTATCCATTATTTACTCAGAAACGGCTTTAACGATAATGATAAAACTGCATATTTAAGGTATGTATATGTCAGCGAATTCACAGCTGTAATTTTATAAAGAAAGGAACAACTGAGGGGGAACTTAACTTTTGTAAATTTTTTTTCAGTTTAAGGTGTATTCATTATTTACTCAGAAACGGCTTTAACGATAATGATAAAACTGCGTATTTGACGTATGTATATGTCTGCGAATTCACAGCTGTAATTTCATGAAGATAGGAACAACAGAGAGGGAACTTAACTTTTGTAAAAATTTTTCAGTTTTAAGTGTATCCATAATTACTCAGAAACGGCTTTAACGATAATGATAAAACTGCATATTTAAGGTATGTATATGTCAGCGAATTCACAGCTGTAATTTCATGAAGATAGGTACAACAGAGGGGGTACTTAACTTTTGTAAAAAAATTTTCAGTTTTAGGTGTATCCATTATTTAATCAGAAACGGCTTTAACGATAATGATAAAACTGCGTATTTGACGTATGTATATGTCTGCGAATACACAGCTGTAATTTCATGAAGATAGGATCAACGGAGGGGGAACTTAACTTTTGTAAAAAATTTTTCAGTTTAAGGTGTATTCATTATTTACTCAGAAACGGCTTTAACGATAATGATAAAACTGCATATTTAAGGTATGAATATGTCAGCGAATTCACAGCTGTAATTTTATAAAGAAAGGAACAACTGAGGGGGAACTTAACTTTTGTAAATTTTTTTTCAGTTTAAGGTGTATCCATTATATACTTAGAAACGGCTTTAACGATAATGATAAAACTGCGTATTTGACGTATGTATATGTCTGCGAATTTACAGCTGTAATTTCATGAAGATAGGAACAACGGAGGGGGTACATAACTTTTGTAAATTTTTTTTCAGTTTTAGGTGTATCCATTATTTACTCAGAAACGGCTTTAACGATAATGATAAAACTGCGTATTTGACGTATGTATATGTCTTTGAATTTACAGCTGTAATTTTATAAAGAAAGGAACAACTGAGGGGGAACTTAACTTTTGTAAATTTTTTTTCAGTTTAAGGTGTATTCATTATTTACTCAGAAACTGCTTTAACGATAATGATAAAACTGCGTATTTGACGTATGTATATGTCTGCGAATTCACAGCTGTAATTTTATGAAGATAGGAACAACGGAGGGGGAACTTAACTTTTGTAAAATCTTTTTTACTTTTAAGTGTATCCATTATTTACTCAGAAACGGCTTTAACGATAATGATAAAACTGCATATTTAAGGTATGTATATGTCAGCGAATTCACAGCTGTAATTTCATGAAGATAGGTACAACGGAGGGGGTACTTAACTTTTGTAAATTTTTTTTCAGTTTTAGGTGTATCCATTATTTACTCAGAAACGGCTTTAACGATAATGATAAAACTGCGTATTTGACGTATGTATATGTCTTTGAATTTACAGCTGTAATTTTATAAAGAAAGGAACAACTGAGGGGGAACCTAACTTTTGTAAATTTTTTTTCAGTTTAAGGTGTATTCATTATTTACTCAGAAACTGCTTTAACGATAATGATAAAACAACGTATTTGACGTATGTATATGTCTGCGAATTCACAGCTGTAATTTTATGAAGATAGGAACAACGGAGGGGGAACTTAACTTTTGTAAAATCTTTTTTACTTTTAAGTGTATCCATTATTTACTCAGAAACGGCTTTAACGATAATGATAAAACTGCATATTTAAGGTATGTATATGTCAGCGAATTCACAGCTGTAATTTTATAAAGAAAGGAACAACTGAGGGGGAACTTAACTTTTGTAAATTTTTTTTCAGTTTAAGGTGTATTCATTATTTACTCAGAAACGGCTTTAACGATAATGATAAAACTGCGTATTTGACGTATGTATATGTCTGCGAATTCGCAGCTGTAATTTCATGAAGATAGGAACAACAGAGAGGGAACTTAACTTTTGTAAATTTTTTTCAGTTTTAAGTGTATCCATTATTTACTCAGAAACGGCTTTAACGATAATGATAAAACTGCATATTTAAGGTATGTATATGTCAGCGAATTCACAGCTGTAATTTTATAAAGAAAGGAACAACTGAGGGGGAACTTAACTTTTGTAAATTTTTTTTCAGTTTAAGTAGTATTCATTATTTACTCAGAAACGCCTTTAACGATAATGATAAATCTGCGTATTTGACGTATGTATATGTCACCGAATTCACAGCTGTAATTTCATGAAGATAGGTACAACGGAGGGGGTACTTAACTTTTGTAAATTTTTTTTCAGTTTTAGGTGTATCCATTATTTACTCAGAAACGGCTTTAACGATAATGATAAAACTGCATATTTAAGGTATGTATATGTCAGCGAATTCACAGCTCTAATTTCATGAAGATAGGAACAACGGAGGGGGAACTTAACTTTAGTAAATTTTTTTTCAGTTTAAGGTGTATTCATTATTTACTCAGAAACGGCTTTAACGATAATGATAAAACTGCATATTTAAGGTATGTATATGTCAGCGAATTCACAGCTGTAATTTTATAAAGAAAGGAACAACTGAGGGGGAACTTAACTTTTGTAATCTTTCTTTTAGTTTAAGGTGTATTCATTATTTACTCAGAAACGGCTTTAACGATAATGATAAAACTGCATATTTAAGGTATGTATATGTCAGCGAATTCACAGCTGTAATTTCATGAAGATAGGTACAACGGAGGGGGTACTTAACTTTTGTAAATTTTTTTTCAGTTTTAGGTGTATCCATTATTTACTCAGAAACGGCTTTAACGATAATGATAAAACTGCATATTTAAGGTATGTATATGTCTGCAAATTCACAGCTGTAATTTCATGAAGATAGGAACAACGGAGGGGGAATTTAACTTTTGTAAATTTTTTTTCAGTTTAAGGTGTATTCATTATTTACTCAGAAATGGCTTTAACGATAATGATAAAACTGCATATTTAAGGTATGTATATGTCAGCGAATTCACAGCTGTAATTTTATAAAGAAAGGAACAACTGAGGGGGAACTTAACTTTTGTAAATTTTTTTTCAGTTTAAGGTGTATTCATTATTTACTATGAAACGGCTTTAACGATAATGATAAAACTGCATATTTTAGGTATGTATATGTCAGCGAATTCACAGCTGTAATTTTATAAAGAAAGGAACAACTGAGGGGGAACTTAACTTTTGTAAATTTTTTTTCAGTTTAAGGTGTATTCATTATTTACTCAGAAACGCCTTTAACGATAATGATAAAACTGCGTATTTGACGTATGTATATGTCTGCGAATTCACAGCTGTAATTTCATGAAGATAGGAACAACAGAGAGGGAACTTAACTTTTGTAAATTTTTTTCAGTTTTAAGTGTTACCATTATTTACTCAGAAACGGCTTTAACGATAATGATAAAACTGCATATTTAAGGTATGTATATGTCAGCGAATTCACAGCTGTAATTTCATGAAGATAGGTACAACGGAGGGGGTACTTAACTTTTGTAAATTTTTTTTCAGTTTTAGGTGTATCCATTATTTACTCAGAAACGGCTTTAACGATAATGATAAAACTGCGTATTTGACGTATGTATATGTCTGCGAATTCACAGCTGTAATTTCATGAAGATAGGAACAACGGAAGGGGAACTTAACTTTTATAAATTTTTTTTTACTTTTAAGTGTATCCATTATTTACTCAGAAACGGCTTTAACGATAATGATAAAACTGCATATTTAAGGTATGTATATGTCAGCGAATTCACAGCTGTAATTTCATGAAGATAGGTACAACGGAGGGGGTACTTAACTTTTGTAAATTTTTTTTCAGTTTTAGGTGTATCCATTATTTACTCAGAAACGGCTTTAACGATAATGATAAAACTGCGTATTTGACGTATGTATATGTCATTGAATTCACAGCTGTAATTTCATGGAGATAGGAACAACGGAGGGGGAACTTAACTTTTGTAAAATTTTTTTCAGTTTTAAGTGTATCCTATATTTAGTCAGAAACGGCTCTAACGATAATGATAAAACTGCATATTTAAGGTATGTATATGTCAGCGAATTCACAGCTGTAATTTCATGAAGATAGTAACAACGGAGGGGGAACTTAACTTTTGTAAATTTTTTTTTACTTTTAAGTGTATCCATTATTTACTCAGAAACGGCTTTAACGATAATAATAAAACTGCATATTTAAGGTATGTATATGTCAGCGAATTCATAGCTGTAATTTTATAAAGAAAGGAACAACTGAGGGGGAACTTAACTTTTGTAAATTTTTTTTCAGTTTAAGGTGTATTCATTATTTACTCAGAAACTGCTTTAACGATAATGATAAAACTGCGTATTTGACGTATGTATATGTCTGCGAATTCACAGCTGTAATTTCATGAAGATAGGAACAACAGAGAGGGAACTTAACTTTGGTAAATTTTTTTCAGTTTTAAGTGTATCCATTATTTACTCAGAAACGGCTTTAACGATAATGATAAAACTGCATATTTAAGGTATGTATATGTCAGCGAATTCACAGCTGTAATTTCATGAAGATAGGTACAACGGAGGGGGTACTTAACTTTTGTAAATTTTTTTTCAGTTTTAGGTGTATCCATTATTTACTCAGAAACGGCTTTAACGATAATGATAAAACTGCGTATTTGACGTATGTATATGTCTGCGAATTCACAGCTGTAATTTCATGAAGATAGGAACAACAGAAGGGGAACTTAACTTTTGTAAATTTTTTTTTACTTTTAAGTGTATCCATTATTTACTCAGAAACGGCTTTAACGATAATGATAAAACTGCATATTTAAGGTATGTATATGTCAGCGAATTCACAGCTGTAATTTCATGAAGATAGGTACAACGGAGGGGGTACTTAACTTTTGTAAATTTTTTTTCAGTTTTAGGTGTATCCATTATTTACTCAGAAACGGCTTTAACGATAATGATAAAACTGCGTATTTGACGTATGTATATGTCTTTGAATTCACAGCTGTAATTTCATGAAGATAGGAACAACGGAGGGGGAACCTAACTTTTGTAAATTTTTTTTCAGTTTTAAGTGTATCCTATATTTAGTCAGAAACGGCTCTAACGATAATGATAAAACTGCATATTTAAGGTATGTATATGTCAGCGAATTCACAGCTGTAATTTCATGAAGATAGTAACAACGGAGGGGGAACTTAACTTTTGTAAATTTTTTTTTACTTTTAAGTGTATCCATTATTTACTCAGAAACGGCTTTAACGATAATGATAAAACTGCATATTTAAGGTATGTATATGTCAGCGAATTCACAGCTGTAATTTTATAAAGAAAGGAACAACTGAGGGGGAACTTAACTTTTGTAAATTTTTTTTCAGTTTAAGGTGTATTCATTATTTACTCAGAAACTGCTTTAACGATAATGATAAAACTGCGTATTTGACGTATGTATATGTCTGCGAATTCACAGCTGTAATTTCATGAAGATAGGAACAACGGAGGGGGAACTTAACTTTTGTAAAAATTTTTTTACTTTTAAGTGTATCCATTATTTACTCAGAAACGGCTTTAACGATAATGATAAAACTGCATATTTAAGGTATGTATATGTCAGCGAATTCACAGCTGTAATTTTATAAAGAAAGGAACAACTGAGGGGGAACTTAACTTTTGTAAATTTTTTTTCAGTTTAAGGTGTATTCATTATTTACTCAGAAACGGCTTTAACGATAATGATAAAACTGCGTATTTGACGTATGTATATGTCTGCGAATTCACAGCTGTAATTTCATGAAGATAGGAACAACAGAGAGGGAACTTAACTTTTGTAAATTTTTTTCAGTTTTAAGTGTATCCATTATTTACTCAGAAACGGCTTTAACGATAATGATAAAACTGCATATTTAAGGTATGTATATGTCAGCGAATTCACAGCTGTAATTTTATAAAGAAAGGAACAACTGAGGGGGAACTTAACTTTTGTAAATTTTTTTTCAGTTTAAGTAGTATTCATTATTTACTCAGAAACGCCTTTAACGATAATGATAAATCTGCGTAATTGACGTATGTATATGTCAGCGAATTTACAGCTGTAATTTCATGAAGATAGGAACAACGGAGGGGGAACTTAACTTTTGTAAATTTTTTTTCAGTTTTAGGTGTATCCATTATTTACTCAGAAACGGCTTTAACGATAATGATAAAACTGCATATTTAAGGTATGTATATGTCAGCGAATTCACAGCTCTAATTTCATGAAGATAGGAACAACGGAGGGGGAACTTAACTTTTGTAAATTTTTTTTTAGTTTAAGGTGTAGTCATTATTTACTCAGAAACGGCTTTAACGATAATGATAAAACTCCATATTTAAGGTATGTATATGTCAGCGCATTCACAGCTGTAATTTTATAAAGAAAGGAACAACTGAGGGGGAACTTAACTTTTGTAAATTTTCTTTCAGTTTAAGGTGTATTCATTATTTACTCAGAAACGGCTTTAACGATAATGATAAAACTGCATATTTAAGGTATGTATATGTCAGCGAATTCACAGCTGTAATTTCATGAAGATAGGTACAACGGAGGGGGTACTTAACTTTTGTAAATTTTTTTTCAGTTTTAGGTGTATCCATTATTTACTCAGAAACGGCTTTAACGATAATGATAAAACTGCATTTTTAAGGTATGTATATGTCTGCAAATTCACAGCTGTAATTTCATGAAGATAGGAACAACGGAGGGGGAATTTAACTTTTGTAAATTTTTTTTCAGTTTAAGGTGTATTCATTATTTACTCAGAAATGGCTTTAACGATAATGATAAAACTGCATATTTCAGGTATGTATATGTCAGCGAATTCACAGCTGTAATTTCATGAAGATAGGAACAACGGAGGGGGAACTTAACTTTTGTAAATTTTTTTTTACTTTTAAGTGTATCCATTATTTACTCAGAAACGGCTTTAACGATAATGATAAAACTGCATATTTAAGGTATGTATATGTCAGCGAATTCACAGCTGTAATTTCATGAAGATAGGTACAACGGAGGGGGTACTTAACTTTTGTAAATTTTTTTTCAGTTTTAGGTGTATCCATTATTTTCTCAGAAACGGCTTTAACGATAATGATAAAACTGCGTATTTGGCGTATGTATATGTCTTTGAATTCACAGCTGTAATTTCATGAAGATAGGAACAACGGAGGGGGAACTTAACTTTTGTAAATTTTTTTTCAGTTTTAAGTGCATCCTATATTTAGTCAGAAACGGCTCTAACGATAATGATAAAACTGCATATTTAAGGTATGTATATGTCAGCGAATTCACAGCTGTAATTTCATGAAGATAGGAACAACGGAGGGGGAACTTAACTTTTGTAAATTTTTTTTTACTTTTAAGTGTATCCATTATTTACTCAGAAACGGCTTTAACGATAATGATAAAACTGCATATTTAAGGTATGTATATGTCAGCGAATTCACAGCTGTAATTTTATAAAGAAAGGAACAACTGAGGGGGAACTTAACTTTTGTAAATTTTTTTTCAGTTTAAGGTGTATTCATTATTTACTCAGAAACGGCTTTAACGATAATGATAAAACTGCGTATTTGACGTATGTATATGTCTGCGAATTCACAGCTGTAATTTCATGAAGATAGGAACAACAGAGAGGGAACTTAACTTTGGTAAATTTTTTTCAGTTTTAAGTGTATCCATTATTTACTCAGAAACGGCTTTAACGATAATGATAAAACTGCATATTTAAGGTATGAATATGTCAGCGAATTCACAGCTGTAATTTCATGAAGATAGGTACAACGGAGGGGGTACTTAACTTTTGTAAATTTTTTTTCAGTTTTAGGTGTATCCATTATTTACTCAGAAACGGCTTTAACGATAATGATAAAACTGCGTATTTGACGTATGTATATGTCTGCGAATTCACAGCTGTATTTTCATGAAGATAGGAACAACGGAGGGGGAACTTAACTTTTGTAAATTTTTTTTTACTTTTAAGTGTATCCATTATTTACTCAGAAACGGCTTTAACGATAATGATAAAACTGCATATTTAAGGTATGTATATGTCAGCGAATTCACAGCTGTAATTTCATGAAGATAGGTACAACGGAGGGGGTACTTAACTTTTGTAAATTTTTTTTCAGTTTTAGGTGTATCCATTATTTACTCAGAAACGGCTTTAACGATAATGATAAAACTGCGTATTTGACGTATGTATATGTCTTTGAATTCACAGCTGTAATTTCATGAAGATAGGAACAACGGAGTTCCCCCTCCGTTGTTCCTATCTTAGTATTTACTCAGAAACGGCTTTAACGATAATGATAAAACTGCGTATTTGACGTATGTATATGTCTTTGAATTTACAGCTGTAATTTTATAAAGAAAGGAACAACTGAGGGGGAACCTAACTTTTGTAAATTTTTTTTCAGTTTAAGGTGTATTCATTATTTACTCAGAAACTGCTTTAACGATAATGATAAAACAACGTATTTGACGTATGTATATGTCTGCGAATTCACAGCTGTAATTTTATGAAGATAGGAACAACGGAGGGGGAACTTAACTTTTGTAAAATCTTTTTTACTTTTAAGTGTATCCATTATTTACTCAGAAACGGCTTTAACGATAATGATAAAACTGCATATTTAAGGTATGTATAT
>OU426982.1:2797230-2924730 GCA_911387785.2 Aelia acuminata
GTCAGCGAATTCACAGCTGTAATTTTATAAAGAAAGGAACAACTGAGGGGGAACTTAACTTTTGTAAATTTTTTTTCAGTTTAAGGTGTATTCATTATTTACTCAGAAACGGCTTTAACGATAATGATAAAACTGCGTATTTGACGTATGTATATGTCTGCGAATTCGCAGCTGTAATTTCATGAAGATAGGAACAACAGAGAGGGAACTTAACTTTTGTAAATTTTTTTCAGTTTTAAGTGTATCCATTATTTACTCAGAAACGGCTTTAACGATAATGATAAAACTGCATATTTAAGGTATGTATATGTCAGCGAATTCACAGCTGTAATTTTATAAAGAAAGGAACAACTGAGGGGGAACTTAACTTTTGTAAATTTTTTTTCAGTTTAAGTAGTATTCATTATTTACTCAGAAACGCCTTTAACGATAATGATAAATCTGCGTATTTGACGTATGTATATGTCACCGAATTCACAGCTGTAATTTCATGAAGATAGGTACAACGGAGGGGGTACTTAACTTTTGTAAATTTTTTTTCAGTTTTAGGTGTATCCTTTATTTACTCAGAAACGGCTTTAACGATAATGATAAAACTGCATATTTAAGGTATGTATATGTCAGCGAATTCACAGCTCTAATTTCATGAAGATAGGAACAACGGAGGGGGAACTTAACTTTAGTAAATTTTTTTTCAGTTTAAGGTGTATTCATTATTTACTCAGAAACGGCTTTAACGATAATGATAAAACTGCATATTTAAGGTATGTATATGTCAGCGAATTCACAGCTGTAATTTTATAAAGAAAGGAACAACTGAGGGGGAACTTAACTTTTGTAATCTTTCTTTTAGTTTAAGGTGTATTCATTATTTACTCAGAAACGGCTTTAACGATAATGATAAAACTGCATATTTAAGGTATGTATATGTCAGCGAATTCACAGCTGTAATTTCATGAAGATAGGTACAACGGAGGGGGTACTTAACTTTTGTAAATTTTTTTTCAGTTTTAGGTGTATCCATTATTTACTCAGAAACGGCTTTAACGATAATGATAAAACTGCATATTTAAGGTATGTATATGTCTGCAAATTCACAGCTGTAATTTCATGAAGATAGGAACAACGGAGGGGGAATTTAACTTTTGTAAATTTTTTTTCAGTTTAAGGTGTATTCATTATTTACTCAGAAATGGCTTTAACGATAATGATAAAACTGCATATTTAAGGTATGTATATGTCAGCGAATTCACAGCTGTAATTTTATAAAGAAAGGAACAACTGAGGGGGAACTTAACTTTTGTAAATTTTTTTTTCAGTTTAAGGTGTATTCATTATTTACTCAGAAACGGCTTTAACGATAATGATAAAACTGCATATTTTAGGTATGTATATGTCAGCGAATTCACAGCTGTAATTTTATAAAGAAAGGAACAACTGAGGGGGAACTTAACTTTTGTAAATTTTTTTTCAGTTTAAGGTGTATTCATTATTTACTCAGAAACACCTTTAACGATAATGATAAAACTGCGTATTTGACGTATGTATATGTCTGCGAATTCACAGCTGTAATTTCATGAAGATAGGAACAACAGAGAGGGAACTTAACTTTTGTAAATTTTTTTCAGTTTTAAGTGTTACCATTATTTACTCAGAAACGGCTTTAACGATAATGATAAAACTGCATATTTAAGGTATGTATATGTCAGCGAATTCACAGCTGTAATTTCATGAAGATAGGTACAACGGAGGGGGTACTTAACTTTTGTAAATTTTTTTTCAGTTTTAGGTGTATCCATTATTTACTCAGAAACGGCTTTAACGATAATGATAAAACTGCGTATTTGACGTATGTATATGTCTGCGAATTCACAGCTGTAATTTCATGAAGATAGGAACAACGGAAGGGGAACTTAACTTTTGTAAATTTTTTTTTACTTTTAAGTGTATCCATTATTTACTCAGAAACGGCTTTAACGATAATGATAAAACTGCATATTTAAGGTATGTATATGTCAGCGAATTCACAGCTGTAATTTCATGAAGATAGGTACAACGGAGGGGGTACTTAACTTTTGTAAATTTTTTTTCAGTTTTAGGTGTATCCATTATTTACTCAGAAACGGCTTTAACGATAATGATAAAACTGCGTATTTGACGTATGTATATGTCATTGAATTCACAGCTGTAATTTCATGAAGATAGGAACAACGGAGGGGGAACTTAACTTTTGTAAAATTTTTTTCAGTTTTTAGTGTATCCTATATTTAGTCAGAAACGGCTCTAACGATAATGATAAAACTGCATATTTAAGGTATGTATATGTCAGCGAATTCACAGCTGTAATTTCATGAAGATAGTAACAACGGAGGGGGAACTTAACTTTTGTAAATTTTTTTTTACTTTTAAGTGTATCCATTATTTACTCAGAAACGGCTTTAACGATAATGATAAAACTGCATATTTAAGGTATGTATATGTCAGCGAATTCACAGCTGTAATTTTATAAAGAAAGGAACAACTGAGGGGGAACTTAACTTTTGTAAATTTTTTTTCAATTGAAGGTGTATTCATTATTTACTCAGAAACTGCTTTAACGATAATGATAAAACTGCGTATTTGACGTATGTATATGTCTGCGAATTCACAGCTGTAATTTCATGAAGATAGGAACAACAGAGAGGGAACTTAACTTTGGTAAATTTTTTTCAGTTTTAGGTGTATCCATTATTTACTCAGAAACGGCTTTAACGATAATGATAAAACTGCGTATTTGACGTATGTATATGTCTTTGAATTCACAGCTGTAATTTCATGAAGATAGGAACAACGGAGGGGGAACCTAACTTTTGTAAATTTTTTTTCAGTTTTAAGTGTATCCTATATTTAGTCAGAAACGGCTCTAACGATAATGATAAAACTGCATATTTAAGGTATGTATATGTCAGCGAATTCACAGCTGTAATTTCATGAAGATAGTAACAACGGAGGGGGAACTTAACTTTTGTAAATTTTTTTTTACTTTTAAGTGTATCCATTATTTACTCAGAAACGGCTTTAACGATAATGATAAAACTGCATATTTAAGGTATGTATATGTCAGCGAATTCACAGCTGTAATTTTATAAAGAAAGGAACAACTGAGGGGGAACTTAACTTTTGTAAATTTTTTTTCAGTTTAAGGTGTATTCATTATTTACTCAGAAACTGCTTTAACGATAATGATAAAACTGCGTATTTGACGTATGTATATGTCTGCGAATTCACAGCTGTAATTTCATGAAGATAGGAACAACGGAGGGGGAACTTAACTTTTGTAAAATTTTTTTTACTTTTAAGTGTATCCATTATTTACTCAGAAACGGCTTTAACGATAATGATAAAACTGCATATTTAAGGTATGTATATGTCAGCGAATTCACAGCTGTAATTTTATAAAGAAAGGAACAACTGAGGGGGAACTTAACTTTTGTAAATTTTTTTTCAGTTTAAGGTGTATTCATTATTTACTCAGAAACGGCTTTAACGATAATGATAAAACTGCGTATTTGACGTATGTATATGTCTGCGAATTCACAGCTGTAATTTCATGAAGATAGGAACAACAGAGAGGGAACTTAACTTTTGTAAATTTTTTTCAGTTTTAAGTGTATCCATTATTTACTCAGAAACGGCTTTAACGATAATGATAAAACTGCATATTTAAGGTATGTATATGTCAGCGAATTCACAGCTGTAATTTTATAAAGAAAGGAACAACTGAGGGGGAACTTAACTTTTGTAAATTTTTTTTCAGTTTAAGTAGTATTCATTATTTACTCAGAAACGCCTTTAACGATAATGATAAATCTGCGTAATTGACGTATGTATATGTCAGCGAATTTACAGCTGTAATTTCATGAAGATAGGTACAACGGAGGGGGTACTTAACTTTTGTAAATTTTTTTTCAGTTTTAGGTGTATCCATTATTTACTCAGAAACGGCTTTAACGATAATGATAAAACTGCATATTTAAGGTATGTATATGTCAGCGAATTCACAGCTCTAATTTCATGAAGATAGGAACAACGGAGGGGGAACTTAACTTTTGTAAATTTTTTTTTTAGTTTAAGGTGTAGTCATTATTTACTCAGAAACGGCTTTAACGATAATGATAAAACTCCATATTTAAGGTATGTATATGTCAGCGAATTCACAGCTGTAATTTTATAAAGAAAGGAACAACTGAGGGGGAACTTAACTTTTGTAAATTTTCTTTCAGTTTAAGGTGTATTCATTATTTACTCAGAAACGGGTTTAACGATAATGATAAAACTGCATATTTAAGGTATGTATATGTCAGCGAATTCACAGCTGTAATTTCATGAAGATAGGTACAACGGAGGGGGTACTTAACTTTTGTAAATTTTTTTTCAGTTTTAGGTGTATCCATTATTTACTCAGAAACGGCTTTAACGATAATGATAAAACTGCATTTTTAAGGTATGTATATGTCTGCAAATTCACAGCTGTAATTTCATGAAGATAGGAACAACGGAGGGGGAATTTAACTTTTGTAAATTTTTTTTCAGTTTAAGGTGTATTCATTATTTACTCAGAAATGGCTTTAACGATAATGATAAAACTGCATATTTCAGGTATGTATATGTCAGCGAATTCACAGCTGTAATTTCATGAAGATAGGAACAACGGAGGGGGAACTTAACTTTTGTAAATTTTTTTTTACTTTTAAGTGTATCCATTATTTACTCAGAAACGGCTTTAACGATAATGATAAAACTGCATATTTAAGGTATGTATATGTCAGCGAATTCACAGCTGTAATTTCATGAAGATAGGTACAACGGAGGGGGGTACTTAACTTTTGTAAATTTTTTTTCAGTTTTAGGTGTATCCATTATTTACTCAGAAACGGCTTTAACGATAATGATAAAACTGCGTATTTGGCGTATGTATATGTCTTTGAATTCACAGCTGTAATTTCATGAAGATAGGAACAACGGAGGGGGAACTTAACTTTTGTAAATTTTTTTTCAGTTTTAAGTGTATCCTATATTTAGTCAGAAACGGCTCTAACGATAATGATAAAACTGCATATTTAAGGTATGTATATGTCAGCGAATTCACAGCTGTAATTTCATGAAGATAGGAACAACGAAGGGGGAACTTAACTTTTGTAAATTTTTTTTTACTTTTAAGTGTATCCATTATTTACTCAGAAACGGCTTTAACGATAATGATAAAACTGCATATTTAAGGTATGTATATGTCAGCGAATTCACAGCTGTAATTTTATAAAGAAAGGAACAACTGAGGGGGAACTTAACTTTTGTAAATTTTTTTTCAGTTTAAGGTGTATTCATTATTTACTCAGAAACGGCTTTAACGATAATGATAAAACTGCGTATTTGACGTATGTATATGTCTGCGAATTCACAGCTGTAATTTCATGAAGATAGGAACAACAGAGAGGGAACTTAACTTTTGTAAATTTTTTTCAGTTTTAAGTGTATCCATTATTTACTCAGAAACGGCTTTAACGATAATGATAAAACTGCATATTTAAGGTATGTATATGTCAGCGAATTCACAGCTGTAATTTTATAAAGAAAGGAACAACTGAGGGGGAACTTAACTTTTGTAAATTTTTTTTCAGTTTAAGTAGTATTCATTATTTACTCAGAAACGCCTTTATCGATAATGATAAATCTGCGTATTTGACGTATGTATATGTCTGCGAATTCACAGCTGTAATTTCATGAAGATAGGAACAACAGAGAGGGAACTTAACTTTGGTAAATTTTTTTCAGTTTTAAGTGTATCCATTATTTACTCAGAAACGGCTTTAACGATAATGATAAAACTGCATATTTAAGGTATGTATATGTCAGCGAATTCACAGCTGTAATTTCATGAAGATAGGTACAACGGAGGGGGTACTTAACTTTTGTAAATTTTTTTTCAGTTTTAGGTGTATCCATTATTTACTCAGAAACGGCTTTAACGATAATGATAAAACTGCATATTTAAGGTATGTATATGTCAGCGAATTCACAGCTCTAATTTCATGAAGATAGGAACAACGGAGGGGGAACTTAACTTTTGTAAATTTTTTTTCAGTTTAAGGTGTATTCATTATTTACTCAGAAACGGCTTTAACCATAATGATAAAACTGCATATTTAAGGTATGTATATGTCAGCGAGTTCACAGCTGTAATTTCATGAAGATAGGAACAACGGAGGGGGTACTTAACTTTTGTAAATTTTTTTTCAGTTTTAGGTGTATCCATTATTTACTCTGAAACGACTTTAACGATAATGATAAAACTGCGTATTTGACGTATGTATATGTCTGCGAATTCACAGCTGTAATTTCATGAAGATAGGAACAACGGAGGGGGAACTTAACTTTTGTAAATTTTTTTTTACTTTTAAGTGTATCCATTATTTACTCAGAAACGGCTTTAACGATAATGATAAAACTGCATATTTAAGGTATGTATATGTCAGCGAATTCACAGCTGTAATTTTATAAAGAAAGGAACAACTGAGGGGGAACTTAACTTTTGTAAATTTTTTTCAGTTTTAAGTGTATCCATTATTTACTCAGAAACGGCTTTAACGATAATGATAAAACTGCATATTTAAGGTATGTATATGTCAGCGAATACACAGCTGTAATTTCATGAAGATAGGTACAACGGAGGGGGTACTTAACTTTTGTTAATTTTTTTTCAGTTTTAGGTGTATCCATTATTTACTCAGAAACGGCTTTAACGATAATGATAAAACTGCATATTTAAGGTATGTATATGTCAGCGAATTTACAGCTCTAATTTCATGAAGATAGGAACAACGGAGGGGGAACTTAACTTTTGTAAATTTTTTTTCAGTTTAAGGTGTATTCATTATTTACTCAGAAACGGCTTTAACAATAATGATAAAACTGCATATTTAAGGTATGTATATGTCAGCGAATTCACAGCTGTAATTTCATGAATATAGGAACAACGGAGGGGGAACTTAACTTTTGTAAATTTTTTTTTACTTTTAAGTGTATCCATTATTTACTCAGAAACGGCTTTAACGATAATGATAAAACTGCATATTTAAGGTATGTATATGTCAGCGAATTTACAGCTGTAATTTTATAAAGAAAGGAACAACTGAGGGGGAACTTAACTTTTGTAAATTTTTTTTCAGTTTAAGGTGTATTCATTATTTACTCAGAAACGGCTTTAACGATAATGATAAAACTGCGTATTTGACGTATGTATATGTCTGCGAATTCACAGCTGTAATTTCATGAAGATAGGAACAACGGAGGGGGAACTTAACTTTTGTAAATTTTTTTTCAGTTTTAAGTGTATCCTATATTTAGTCAGAAACGGCTCTAACGATAATGATAAAACTGCATATTTAAGGTATGTATATGTCAGCGAATTCACAGCTGTAATTTCATGAAGATAGGAACAACGGAGGGGGAACTTAACTTTTGTAAATTTTTTTTTACTTTTAAGTGTATCCATTATTTACTCAGAAACGGCTTTAACGATAATGATAAAACTGCATATTTAAGGTATGTATATGTCAGCGAATTCACAGCTGTAATTTTATAAAGAAAGGAACAACTGAGGGGGAACTTAACTTTTGTAAATTTTTTTTCAGTTTAAGGTGTATTCATTATTTACTCAGAAACGGCTTTAACGATAATGATAAAACTGCGTATTTGACGTATGTATATGTCTGCGAATTCACAGCTGTAATTTCATGAAGATAGGAACAACAGAGAGGGAACTTAACTTTTGTAAATTTTTTTCAGTTTTAAGTGTATCCATTATTTACTCAGAAACGGCTTTAACGATAATGATAAAACTGCATATTTAAGGTATGTATATGTCAGCGAATTCACAGCTGTAATTTTATAAAGAAAGGAACAACTGAGGGGGAACTTAACTTTTGTAAATTTTTTTTCAGTTTAAGTAGTATTCATCATTTACTCAGAAACGCCTTTATCGATAATGATAAATCTGCGTATTTGACGTATGTATATGTCTGCGAATTCACAGCTGTAATTTCATGAAGATAGGAACAACAGAGAGGGAACTTAACTTTGGTAAATTTTTTTCAGTTTTAAGTGTATCCATTATTTACTCAGAAACGGCTTTAACGATAATGATAAAACTGCATATTTAAGGTATGTATATGTCAGCGAATTCACAGCTGTAATTTCATGAAGATAGGTACAACGGAGGGGGTACTTAACTTTTGTAAATTTTTTTTCAGTTTTAGGTGTATCCATTATTTACTCAGAAACGGCTTTAACGATAATGATAAAACTGCATATTTAAGGTATGTATATGTCAGCGAATTCACAGCTCTAATTTCATGAAGATAGGAACAACGGAGGGGGAACTTAACTTTTGTAAATTTTTTTTCAGTTTAAGGTGTATTCATTATTTACTCAGAAACGGCTTTAACCATAATGATAAAACTGCATATTTAAGGTATGTATATGTCAGCGAATTCACAGCTGTAATTTCATGAAGATAGGAATAACGGAGGGGGTACTTAACTTTTGTAAATTTTTTTTCAGTTTTAGGTGTATCCATTATTTACTCTGAAACGACTTTAACGATAATGATAAAACTGCGTATTTGACGTATGTATATGTCTGCGAATTCACAGCTGTAATTTCATGAAGATAGGAACAACGGAGGGGGAACTTAACTTTTGTAAATTTTTTTTTACTTTTAAGTGTATCCATTATTTACTCAGAAACGGCTTTAACGATAATGATAAAACTGCATATTTAAGGTATGTATATGTCAGCGAATTCACAGCTGTAATTTTATAAAGAAAGGAACAACTGAGGGGGAACTTAACTTTTGTAAATTTTTTTCAGTTTTAAGTGTATCCATTATTTACTCAGAAACGGCTTTAACGATAATGATAAAACTGCATATTTAAGGTATGTATATGTCAGCGAATTCACAGCTGTAATTTCATGAAGATAGGTACAACGGAGGGGGTACTTAACTTTTGTTAATTTTTTTTCAGTTTTAGGTGTATCCATTATTTACTCAGAAACGGCTTTAACGATAATGATAAAACTGCATATTTAAGGTATGTATATGTCAGCGAATTTACAGCTCTAATTTCATGAAGATAGGAACAACGGAGGGGGAACTTAACTTTTGTAAATTTTTTTTCAGTTTAAGGTGTATTCATTATTTACTCAGAAACGGCTTTAACAATAATGATAAAACTGCATATTTAAGGTATGTATATGTCAGCGAATTCACAGCTGTAATTTCATGAATATAGGAACAACGGAGGGGGAACTTAACTTTTGTAAATTTTTTTTTACTTTTAAGTGTATCCATTATTTACTCAGAAACGGCTTTAACGATAATGATAAAACTGCATATTTAAGGTATGTATATGTCAGCGAATTCACAGCTGTAATTTTATAAAGAAAGGAACAACTGAGGGGGAACTTAACTTTTGTAAATTTTTTTTCAGTTTAAGGTGTATTCATTATTTACTCAGAAACGGCTTTAACGATAATGATAAAACTGCGTATTTGACGTATGTATATGTCTGCGAATTCACAGCTGTAATTTCATGAAGATAGGAACAACGGAGGGGGAACTTAACTTTTGTAAAAATTTTTTTACTTTTAAGTGTATCCATTATTTACTCAGAAACGGCTTTAACGATAATGATAAAACTGCATATTTAAGGTATGTATATGTCAGCGAATTCACAGCTGTAATTTTATAAAGAAAGGAACAACTGAGGGGGAACTTACTTTTGTAAATTTTTTTTCAGTTTAAGGTGTATTCATTATTTACTCAGAAACGGCTTTAACGATAATGATAAAACTGCGTATTTGACGTATGTATATGTCTGCGAATTCACAGCTGTAATTTCATGAAGATAGGAACAACAGAGAGGGAACTTAACTTTTGTAAATTTTTTTCAGTTTTAAGTGTATCCATTATTTACTCAGAAACGGCTTTAACGATAATGATAAAACTGCATATTTAAGGTATGTAAATGTCAGCGAATTCACAGCTGTAATTTTATAAAGAAAGGAACAACTGAGGGGGAACTTAACTTTTGTAAATTTTTTTTCAGTTTAAGGTGTATTCATTATTTACTCAGAAACGGCTTTAACGATAATGATAAAACTGCGTATTTGACGTATGTATATGTCTGCGAATTCACAGCTGTAATTTCATGAAGATAGGAACAACAGAGAGGGAACTTAACTTTTGTAAATTTTTTTCAGTTTTAAGTGTATCCATTATTTACTCAGAAACGGCTTTAACGATAATGATAAAACTGCATATTTAAGGTATGTATATGTCAGCGAATTCACAGCTGTAATTTTATAAAGAAAGGAACAACTGAGGGGGAACTTAACTTTTGTAAATTTTTTTTCAGTTTAAGTAGTATTCATTATTTACTCAGAAACGCCTTTAACGATAATGATAAATCTGCGTAATTGACGTATGTATATGTCAGCGAATTTACAGCTGTAATTTCATGAAGATAGGAACAACGGAGGGGGTACTTAACTTTTGTAAATTTTTTTTCAGTTTTAGGTGTATCCATTATTTACTCAGAAACGGCTTTAACGATAATGATAAAACTGCATATTTAAGGTATGTATATGTCAGCGAATTCACAGCTCTAATTTCATGAAGATAGGAACAACGGAGGGGAAACTTAACTTTTGTAAATTTTTTTTTAGTTTAAGGTGTAGTCATTATTTACTCAGAAACGGCTTTAACGATAATGATAAAACTGCATATTTAAGGTATGTATATGTCAGCGAATTCACAGCTGTAATTTTATAAAGAAAGGAACAACTGAGGGGGAACTTAACTTTTGTAAATTTTTTTTCAGTTTAAGTAGTATTCATTATTTACTCAGAAACGCCTTTATCGATAATGATAAATCTGCGTATTTGACGTATGTATATGTCTGCGAATTCACAGCTGTAATTTCATGAAGATAGGAACAACAGAGAGGGAACTTAACTTTGGTAAATTTTTTTCAGTTTTAAGTGTATCCATTATTTACTCAGAAACGGCTTTAACGATAATGATAAAACTGCATATTTAAGGTATGTATATGTCAGCGAATTCACAGCTGTAATTTCATGAAGATAGGTACAACGGAGGGGGTACTTAACTTTTGTAAATTTCTTTTCAGTTTTAGGTGTATCCATTATTTACTCAGAAACGGCTTTAACGATAATGATAAAACTGCATATTTAAGGTATGTATATGTCAGCGAATTCACAGCTCTAATTTCATGAAGATAGGAACAACGGAGGGGGAACTTAACTTTTGTAAATTTTTTTTCAGTTTAAGGTGTATTCATTATTTACTCAGAAACGGCTTTAACGATAATGATAAAACTGCATATTTAAGGTATGTATATGTCAGCGAATTTACAGCTCTAATTTCATGAAGATAGGAACAACGGAGGGGGAACTTAACTTTTGTAAATTTTTTTTCAGTTTAAGGTGTATTCATTATTTACTCAGAAACGGCTTTAACAATAATGATAAAACTGCATATTTAAGGTATGTATATGTCAGCGAATTCACAGCTGTAATTTCATGAATATAGGAACAACGGAGGGGGAACTTAACTTTTGTAAATTTTTTTTTACTTTTAAGTGTATCCATTATTTACTCAGAAACGGCTTTAACGATAATGATAAAACTGCATATTTAAGGTATGTATATGTCAGCGAATTTACAGCTGTAATTTTATAAAGAAAGGAACAACGGAGGGGGAACTTAACTTTTGTAAATTTTTTTTCAGTTTAAGGTGTATTCATTATTTACTCAGAAACGGCTTTAACGATAATGATAAAACTGCGTATTTGACGTATGTATATGTCTGCGAATTCACAGCTGTAATTTCATGAAGATAGGAACAACAGAGAGGGAACTTAACTTTTGTAAATTTTTTTCAGTTTTAAGTGTATCCATTATTTACTCAGAAACGGCTTTAACGATAATGATAAAACTGCATATTTAAGGTATGTATATGTCAGCGAATTCACAGCTGTAATTTTATAAAGAAAGGAACAACTGAGGGGGAACTTAACTTTTGTAAATTTTTTTTCAGTTTAAGTAGTATTCATCATTTACTCAGAAACGCCTTTATCGATAATGATAAATCTGCGTATTTGACGTATGTATATGTCTGCGAATTCACAGCTGTAATTTCATGAAGATAGGAACAACAGAGAGGGAACTTAACTTTGGTAAATTTTTTTCAGTTTTAAGTGTATCCATTATTTACTCAGAAACGGCTTTAACGATAATGATAAAACTGCATATTTAAGGTATGTATATGTCAGCGAATTCACAGCTGTAATTTCATGAAGATAGGTACAACGGAGGGGGTACTTAACTTTTGTAAATTTTTTTTCAGTTTTAGGTGTATCCATTATTTACTCAGAAACGGCTTTAACGATAATGATAAAACTGCATATTTAAGGTATGTATATGTCAGCGAATTCACAGCTCTAATTTCATGAAGATAGGAACAACGGAGGGGGAACTTAACTTTTGTAAATTTTTTTTCAGTTTTAGGTGTATCCATTATTTACTCTGAAACGACTTTAACGATAATGATAAAACTGCGTATTTGACGTATGTATATGTCTGCGAATTCACAGCTGTAATTTCATGAAGATAGGAACAACGGAGGGGGAACTTAACTTTTGTAAATTTTTTTTTACTTTTAAGTGTATCCATTATTTACTCAGAAACGGCTTTAACGATAATGATAAAACTGCATATTTAAGGTATGTATATGTCAGCGAATTCACAGCTGTAATTTTATAAAGAAAGGAACAACTGAGGGGGAACTTAACTTTTGTAAATTTTTTTCAGTTTTAAGTGTATCCATTATTTACTCAGAAACGGCTTTAACGATAATGATAAAACTGCATATTTAAGGTATGTATATGTCAGCGAATACACAGCTGTAATTTCATGAAGATAGGTACAACGGAGGGGGTACTTAACTTTTGTTAATTTTTTTTCAGTTTTAGGTGTATCCATTATTTACTCAGAAACGGCTTTAACGATAATGATAAAACTGCATATTTAAGGTATGTATATGTCAGCGAATTTACAGCTCTAATTTCATGAAGATAGGAACAACGGAGGGGGAACTTAACTTTTGTAAATTTTTTTTCAGTTTAAGGTGTATTCATTATTTACTCAGAAACGGCTTTAACAATAATGATAAAACTGCATATTTAAGGTATGTATATGTCAGCGAATTCACAGCTGTAATTTCATGAATATAGGAACAACGGAGGGGGAACTTAACTTTTGTAAATTTTTTTTTACTTTTAAGTGTATCCATTATTTACTCAGAAACGGCTTTAACGATAATGATAAAACTGCATATTTAAGGTATGTATATGTCAGCGAATTCACAGCTGTAATTTTATAAAGAAAGGAACAACTGAGGGGGAACTTAACTTTTGTAAATTTTTTTTCAGTTTAAGGTGTATTCATTATTTACTCAGAAACGGCTTTAACGATAATGATAAAACTGCGTATTTGACGTATGTATATGTCTGCGAATTCACAGCTGTAATTTCATGAAGATAGGAACAACGGAGGGGGAACTTAACTTTTGTAAAAATTTTTTTACTTTTAAGTGTATCCATTATTTACTCAGAAACGGCTTTAACGATAATGATAAAACTGCATATTTAAGGTATGTATATGTCAGCGAATTCACAGCTGTAATTTTATAAAGAAAGGAACAACTGAGGGGGAACTTACTTTTGTAAATTTTTTTTCAGTTTAAGGTGTATTCATTATTTACTCAGAAACGGCTTTAACGATAATGATAAAACTGCGTATTTGACGTATGTATATGTCTGCGAATTCACAGCTGTAATTTCATGAAGATAGGAACAACAGAGAGGGAACTTAACTTTTGTAAATTTTTTTCAGTTTTAAGTGTATCCATTATTTACTCAGAAACGGCTTTAACGATAATGATAAAACTGCATATTTAAGGTATGTAAATGTCAGCGAATTCACAGCTGTAATTTTATAAAGAAAGGAACAACTGAGGGGGAACTTAACTTTTGTAAATTTTTTTTCAGTTTAAGGTGTATTCATTATTTACTCAGAAACGGCTTTAACGATAATGATAAAACTGCGTATTTGACGTATGTATATGTCTGCGAATTCACAGCTGTAATTTCATGAAGATAGGAACAACAGAGAGGGAACTTAACTTTTGTAAATTTTTTTCAGTTTTAAGTGTATCCATTATTTACTCAGAAACGGCTTTAACGATAATGATAAAACTGCATATTTAAGGTATGTATATGTCAGCGAATTCACAGCTGTAATTTTATAAAGAAAGGAACAACTGAGGGGGAACTTAACTTTTGTAAATTTTTTTTCAGTTTAAGTAGTATTCATTATTTACTCAGAAACGCCTTTAACGATAATGATAAATCTGCGTAATTGACGTATGTATATGTCAGCGAATTTACAGCTGTAATTTCATGAAGATAGGTACAACGGAGGGGGTACTTAACTTTTGTAAATTTTTTTTCAGTTTTAGGTGTATCCATTATTTACTCAGAAACGGCTTTAACGATAATGATAAAACTGCATATTTAAGGTATGTATATGTCAGCGAATTCACAGCTCTAATTTCATGAAGATAGGAACAACGGAGGGGAAACTTAACTTTTGTAAATTTTTTTTTAGTTTAAGGTGTAGTCATTATTTACTCAGAAACGGCTTTAACGATAATGATAAAACTGCATATTTAAGGTATGTATATGTCAGCGAATTCACAGCTGTAATTTTATAAAGAAAGGAACAACTGAGGGGGAACTTAACTTTTGTAAATTTTTTTTCAGTTTAAGTAGTATTCATTATTTACTCAGAAACGCCTTTATCGATAATGATAAATCTGCGTATTTGACGTATGTATATGTCTGCGAATTCACAGCTGTAATTTCATGAAGATAGGAACAACAGAGAGGGAACTTAACTTTGGTAAATTTTTTTCAGTTTTAAGTGTATCCATTATTTACTCAGAAACGGCTTTAACGATAATGATAAAACTGCATATTTAAGGTATGTATATGTCAGCGAATTCACAGCTGTAATTTCATGAAGATAGGTACAACGGAGGGGGTACTTAACTTTTGTAAATTTTTTTTCAGTTTTAGGTGTATCCATTATTTACTCAGAAACGGCTTTAACGATAATGATAAAACTGCATATTTAAGGTATGTATATGTCAGCGAATTCACAGCTCTAATTTCATGAAGATAGGAACAACGGAGGGGGAACTTAACTTTTGTAAATTTTTTTTCAGTTTAAGGTGTATTCATTATTTACTCAGAAACGGCTTTAACGATAATGATAAAACTGCATATTTAAGGTATGTATATGTCAGCGAATTCACAGCTGTAATTTCATGAAGATAGGAACAACGGAGGGGGTACTTAACTTTTGTAAATTTTTTTTCAGTTTTAGGTGTATCCATTATTTACTCTGAAACGACTTTAACGATAATGATAAAACTGCGTATTTGACGTATGTATATGTCTGCGAATTCACAGCTGTAATTTCATGAAGATAGGAACAACGGAGGGGGAACTTAACTTTTGTAAATTTTTTTTTACTTTTAAGTGTATCCATTATTTACTCAGAAACGGCTTTAACGATAATGATAAAACTGCATATTTAAGGTATGTATATGTCAGCGAATTCACAGCTGTAATTTTATAAAGAAAGGAACAACTGAGGGGGAACTTAACTTTTGTAAATTTTTTTCAGTTTTAAGTGTATCCATTATTTACTCAGAAACGGCTTTAACGATAATGATAAAACTGCATATTTAAGGTATGTATATGTCAGCGAATTCACAGCTGTAATTTCATGAAGATAGGTACAACGGAGGGGGTACTTAACTTTTGTTAATTTTTTTTCAGTTTTAGGTGTATCCATTATTTACTCAGAAACGGCTTTAACGATAATGATAAAACTGCATATTTAAGGTATGTATATGTCAGCGAATTTACAGCTCTAATTTCATGAAGATAGGAACAACGGAGGGGGAACTTAACTTTTGTAAATTTTTTTTCAGTTTAAGGTGTATTCATTATTTACTCAGAAACGCCTTTAACGATAATGATAAATCTGCGTAATTGACGTATGTATATGTCTGCGAATTCACAGCTGTAATTTCATGAAGATAGGTACAACGGAGGGGGTACTTAACTTTTGTTAATTTTTTTTCAGTTTTAGGTGTATCCATTATTTACTCAGAAACGGCTTTAACGATAATGATAAAACTGCATATTTAAGGTATGTATATGTCAGCGAATTTACAGCTCTAATTTCATGAAGATAGGAACAACGGAGGGGGAACTTAACTTTTGTAAATTTTTTTTCAGTTTAAGGTGTATTCATTATTTACTCAGAAACGCCTTTAACGATAATGATAAATCTGCGTAATTGACGTATGTATATGTCAGCGAATTTACAGCTGTAATTTCATGAAGATAGGTACAACGGAGGGGGTACTTAACTTTTGTAAATTTTTTTTCAGTTTTAGGTGTATCCATTATTTACTCAGAAACGGCTTTAACGATAATGATAAAACTGCATATTTAAGGTATGTATATGTCAGCGAATTCACAGCTCTAATTTCATGAAGATAGGAACAACGGAGGGGAAACTTAACTTTTGTAAATTTTTTTTTAGTTTAAGGTGTAGTCATTATTTACTCAGAAACGGCTTTAACGATAATGATAAAACTGCATATTTAAGGTATGTATATGTCAGCGAATTCACAGCTGTAATTTCATGAAGATAGGAACAACGGAGGGGGAACTTAACTTTTGTAAATTTTTTTTCAGTTTAAGTAGTATTCATTATTTACTCAGAAACGCCTTTATCGATAATGATAAATCTGCGTATTTGACGTATGTATATGTCTGCGAATTCACAGCTGTAATTTCATGAAGATAGGAACAACAGAGAGGGAACTTAACTTTGGTAAATTTTTTTCAGTTTTAAGTGTATCCATTATTTACTCAGAAACGGCTTTAACGATAATGATAAAACTGCATATTTAAGGTATGTATATGTCAGCGAATTCACAGCTGTAATTTCATGAAGATAGGTACAACGGAGGGGGTACTTAACTTTTGTAAATTTTTTTTCAGTTTTAGGTGTATCCATTATTTACTCAGAAACGGCTTTAACGATAATGATAAAACTGCATATTTAAGGTATGTATATGTCAGCGAATTCACAGCTCTAATTTCATGAAGATAGGAACAACGGAGGGGGAACTTAACTTTTGTAAATTTTTTTTCAGTTTAAGGTGTATTCATTATTTACTCAGAAACGGCTTTAACCATAATGATAAAACTGCATATTTAAGGTATGTATATGTCAGCGAATTCACAGCTGTAATTTCATGAAGATAGGAACAACGGAGGGGGTACTTAACTTTTGTAAATTTTTTTTCAGTTTTAGGTGTATCCATTATTTACTCTGAAACGACTTTAACGATAATGATAAAACTGCGTATTTGAGGTATGTATATGTCTGCGAATTCACAGCTGTAATTTCATGAAGATAGGAACAACGGAGGGGGAACTTAACTTTTGTAAATTTTTTTTTACTTTTAAGTGTATCCATTATTTACTCAGAAACGGCTTTAACGATAATGATAAAACTGCATATTTAAGGTATGTATATGTCAGCGAATTCACAGCTGTAATTTTATAAAGAAAGGAACAACTGAGGGGGAACTTAACTTTTGTAAATTTTTTTCAGTTTTAAGTGTATCCATTATTTACTCAGAAACGGCTTTAACGATAATGATAAAACTGCATATTTAAGGTATGTATATGTCAGCGAATTCACAGCTGTAATTTCATGAAGATAGGTACAACGGAGGGGGTACTTAACTTTTGTTAATTTTTTTTCAGTTTTAGGTGTATCCATTATTTACTCAGAAACGGCTTTAACGATAATGATAAAACTGCATATTTAAGGTATGTATATGTCAGCGAATTTACAGCTCTAATTTCATGAAGATAGGAACAACGGAGGGGGAACTTAACTTTTGTAAATTTTTTTTCAGTTTAAGGTGTATTCATTATTTACTCAGAAACGGCTTTAACAATAATGATAAAACTGCATATTTAAGGTATGTATATGTCAGCGAATTCACAGCTGTAATTTCATGAATATAGGAACAACGGAGGGGGAACTTAACTTTTGTAAATTTTTTTTTACTTTTAAGTGTATCCATTATTTACTCAGAAACGGCTTTAACGATAATGATAAAATTGCATATTTAAGGTATGTATATTTCAGCGAATTCACAGCTGTAATTTTATAAAGAAAGGAACAACTGAGGGGGAACTTAACTTTTGTAAATTTTTTTTCAGTTTAAGGTGTATTCATTATTTACTCAGAAACGGCTTTAACGATAATGATAAAACTGCGTATTTGACGTATGTATATGTCTGCGAATTCACAGCTGTAATTTCATGAAGATAGGAACAACGGAGGGGGAACTTAACTTTTGTAAAAATTTTTTTACTTTTAAGTGTATCCATTATTTACTCAGAAACGGCTTTAACGATAATGATAAAACTGCATATTTAAGGTATGTATATGTCAGCGAATTCACAGCTGTAATTTTATAAAGAAAGGAACAACTGAGGGGGAACTTACTTTTGTAAATTTTTTTTCAGTTTAAGGTGTATTCTTTATTTACTCAGAAACGGCTTTAACGATAATGATAAAACTGCGTATTTGACGTATGTATATGTCTGCGAATTCACAGCTGTAATTTCATGAAGATAGGAACAACAGAGAGGGAACTTAACTTTTGTAAATTTTTTTCAGTTTTAAGTGTATCCATTATTTACTCAGAAACGGCTTTAACCATAATGATAAAACTGCATATTTAAGGTATGTATATGTCAGCGAATTTACAGCTGTAATTTCATGAAGATAGGTACAACGGAGGGGGTACTTAACTTTTGTAAATTTTTTTTTCAGTTTTAGGTGTATCCATTATTTACTCAGAAACGGCTTTAACGATAATGATAAAACTGCATATTTAAGGTATGTATATGTCAGCGAATTCACAGCTCTAATTTCATGAAGATAGGAACAACGGAGGGGGAACTTAACTTTTGTAAATTTTTTTTTAGTTTAAGGTGTAGTCATTATTTACTCAGAAACGGCTTTAACGATAATGATAAAACTCCATATTTAAGGTATGTATATGTCAGCGAATTCACAGCTGTAATTTTATAAAGAAAGGAACAACTGAGGGGGAACTTAACTTTTGTAAATTTTCTTTCAGTTTAAGGTGTATTCATTATTTACTCAGAAACGGCTTTAACGATAATGATAAAACTGCATATTTAAGGTATGTATATGTCAGCGAATTCACAGCTGTAATTTTATGAAGATAGGTACAACGGAGGGGGTACTTAACTTTTGTAAATTTTTTTTCAGTTTTAGGTGTATCCATTATTTACTCAGAAACGGCTTTAACGATAATGATAAAACTGCATTTTTAAGGTATGTATATGTCTGCAAATTCACAGCTGTAATTTCATGCAGATAGGAACAACGGAGGGGGAATTTAACTTCTGTAAATTTTTTTTCAGTTTAAGGTGTATTCATTATTTACTCAGAAATGGCTTTAAAGATAATGATAAAACTGCATATTTCAGGTATGTATATGTCAGCGAATTCACAGCTGTAATTTCATGAAGATAGGAACAACGGAGGGGGAACTTAACTTTTGTAAATTTTTTTTCAGTTTTAGGTGTATCCATTATTTACTCAGAAACGGCTTTAACGATAATGATAAAACTGCATTTTTAAGGTATGTATATGTCTGCAAATTCACAGCTGTAATTTTATGAAGATAGGAACAACGGAGGGGGAATTTAACTTTTGTAAATTTTCTTTCAGTTTAAGGTGTATTCATTATTTACTCAGAAATGGCTTCAACGATAATGATAAAACTGCATATTTAAGGTATGTATATGTCAGCGAATTCACAGCTGTAATTTCATGAAGATAGGTACAACGGAGGGGGTACTTAACTTTTGTAAATTTTTTTTCAGTTTTAGGTGTATCCATTATTTACTCAGAAACGGCTTTAACGATAATGATAAAACTGCATTTTTAAGGTATGTATATGTCTGCAAATTCACAGCTGTAATTTCATGAAGATAGGAACAACGGAGGGGGAATTTAACTTTTGTAAATTTTTTTTCAGTTTAAGGTGTATTCATTATTTACTCAGAAATGGCTTTAACGATAATGATAAAACTGCATATTTCAGGTATGTATATGTCAGCGAATTTACAGCTGTAATTTCATGAAGATAGGAACAACGGAGGGGGAACTTAACTTTTGTAAATTTTTTTTTACTTTTAAGTGTATCCATTATTTACTCAGAAACGGCTTTAACGATAATGATAAAACTGCATATTTAAGGTATGTATATGTCAGCGAATTCACAGCTGTAATTTCATGAAGATAGGTACAACGGAGGGGGTACTTAACTTTTGTAAATTTTTTTTCAGTTTTAGGTGTATCCATTATTTACTCAGAAACGGCTTTAACGATAATGATAAAACTGCGTATTTGGCGTATGTATATGTATTTGAATTCACAGCTGTAATTTCATGAAGATAGGAACAACGGAGGGGGAACTTAACTTTTGTAAATTTTTTTTCAGTTTTAAGTGTATCCTATATTTAGTCAGAAACGGCTCTAACGATAATGATAAAACTGCATATTTAAGGTATGTATATGTCAGCGAATTCACAGCTGTAATTTCATGAAGATAGGAACAACGGAGGGGGAACTTAACTTTTGTAAATTTTTTTTTACTTTTAAGTGTATCCATTATTTACTCAGAAACGGCTTTAACGATAATGATAAAACTGCATATTTAAGGTATGTATATGTCAGCGAATTCACAGCTGTAATTTTATAAAGAAAGGAACAACTGAGGGGGAACTTAACTTTTGTAAATTTTTTTTCAGTTTAAGGTGTATTCATTATTTACTCAGAAACGGCTTTAACGATAATGATAAAACTGCGTATTTGACGTATGTATATGTCTGCGAATTCACAGCTGTAATTTCATGAAGATAGGAACAACAGAGAGGGAACTTAACTTTGGTAAATTTTTTTCAGTTTTAAGTGTATCCATTATTTACTCAGAAACGGCTTTAACGATAATGATAAAACTGCATATTTAAGGTATGTATATGTCAGCGAATTCACAGCTGTAATTTCATGAAGATAGGTACAACGGAGGGGGTACTTAACTTTTGTAAATTTTTTTTCAGTTTAAGGTGTACCCATTATTTACTCAGAAACGGCTTTAACGATAATGATAAAACTGCATATTTAAGGTATGTATATGTCAGCGAATTCACAGCTCTAATTTCATGAAGATAGGAACAACGGAGGGGGAACTTAACTTTTGTAAATTTTTTTTCAGTTTAAGGTGTATTCATTATTTACTCAGAAACGGCTTTAACCATAATGATAAAACTGCATATTTAAGGTATGTATATGTCAGCGAATTCACAGCTGTAATTTCATGAAGATAGGAACAACGGAGGGGGTACTTAACTTTTGTAAATTTTTTTTCAGTTTTAGGTGTATCCATTATTTACTCAGAAACGGCTTTAACGATAATGATAAAACTGCATTTTTAAGGTATGTATATGTCTGCAAATTCACAGCTGTAATTTTATGAAGATAGGAACAACGGAGGGGGAATTTAACTTTTGTAAATTTTCTTTCAGTTTAAGGTGTATTCATTATTTACTCAGAAATGGCTTTAACGATAATGATAAAACTGCATATTTAAGGTATGTATATGTCAGCGAATTCACAGCTGTAATTTCATGAAGATAGGTACAACGGAGGGGGTACTTAACTTTTGTAAATTTTTTTTCAGTTTTAGGTGTATCCATTATTTACTCAGAAACGGCTTTAACGATAATGATAAAACTGCATTTTTAAGGTATGTATATGTCTGCAAATTCACAGCTGTAATTTCATGAAGATAGGAACAACGGAGGGGGAATTTAACTTTTGTAAATTTTTTTTCAGTTTAAGGTGTATTCATTATTTACTCAGAAATGGCTTTAACGATAATGATAAAACTGCATATTTCAGGTATGTATATGTCAGCGAATTCACAGCTGTAATTTCATGAAGATAGGAACAACGGAGGGGGAACTTAACTTTTGTAAATTTTTTTTTACTTTTAAGTGTATCCATTATTTACTCAGAAACGGCTTTAACGATAATGATAAAACTGCATATTTAAGGTATGTATATGTCAGCGAATTCACAGCTGTAATTTCATGAAGATAGGTACAACGGAGGGGGTACTTAACTTTTGTAAATTTTTTTTCAGTTTTAGGTGTATCCATTATTTACTCAGAAACGGCTTTAACGATAATGATAAAACTGCGTATTTGGCGTATGTATATGTATTTGAATTCACAGCTGTAATTTCATGAAGATAGGAACAACGGAGGGGGAACTTAACTTTTGTAAATTTTTTTTCAGTTTTAAGTGTATCCTATATTTAGTCAGAAACGGCTCTAACGATAATGATAAAACTGCATATTTAAGGTATGTATATGTCAGCGAATTCACAGCTGTAATTTCATGAAGATAGGAACAACGGAGGGGGAACTTAACTTTTGTAAATTTTTTTTTACTTTTAAGTGTATCCATTATTTACTCAGAAACGGCTTTAACGATAATGATAAAACTGCATATTTAAGGTATGTATATGTCAGCGAATTCACAGCTGTAATTTTATAAAGAAAGGAACAACTGAGGGGGAACTTAACTTTTGTAAATTTTTTTTCAGTTTAAGGTGTATTCATTATTTACTCAGAAACGGCTTTAACGATAATGATAAAACTGCGTATTTGACGTATGTATATGTCTGCGAATTCACAGCTGTAATTTCATGAAGATAGGAACAACAGAGAGGGAACTTAACTTTTGTAAATTTTTTTCAGTTTTAAGTGTATCCATTATTTACTCAGAAACGGCTTTAACGATAATGATAAAACTGCATATTTAAGGTATGTATATGTCAGCGAATTCACAGCTGTAATTTCATAAAGAAAGGAACAACTGAGGGGGAACTTAACTTTTGTAAATTTTTTTTCAGTTTAAGTAGTATTCATTATTTACTCAGAAACGCCTTTATCGATAATGATAAATCTGCGTATTTGACGTATGTATATGTCTGCGAATTCACAGCTGTAATTTCATGAAGATAGGAACAACAGAGAGGGAACTTAACTTTGGTAAATTTTTTTCAGTTTTAAGTGTATCCATTATTTACTCAGAAACGGCTTTAACGATAATGATGAAACTGCATATTTAAGGTATGTATATGTCAGCGAATTCACAGCTGTAATTTCATGAAGATAGGTACAACGGAGGGGGTACTTAACTTTTGTAAATTTTTTTTCAGTTTAAGGTGTACCCATTATTTACTCAGAAACGGCTTTAACGATAATGATAAAACTGCATATTTAAGGTATGTATATGTCAGCGAATTCACAGCTCTAATTTCATGAAGATAGGAACAACGGAGGGGGAACTTAACTTTTGTAAATTTTTTTTCAGTTTAAGGTGTATTCATTATTTACTCAGAAACGGCTTTAACCATAATGATAAAACTGCATATTTAAGGTATGTATATGTCAGCGAATTCACAGCTGTAATTTCATGAAGATAGGAACAACGGAGGGGGTACTTAACTTTTGTAAATTTTTTTTCAGTTTTAGGTGTATCCATTATTTACTCTGAAACGACTTTAACGATAATGATAAAACTGCGTATTTGACGTATGTATATGTCTGCGAATTCACAGCTGTAATTTCATGAAGATAGGAACAACGGAGGGGGTACTTAACTTTTGTTAATTTTTTTTCAGTTTTAGGTGTATCCATTATTTACTCAGAAACGGCTTTAACGATAATGATAAAACTGCATATTTAAGGTATGTATATGTCAGCGAATTTACAGCTCTAATTTCATGAAGATAGGAACAACGGAGGGGGAACTTAACTTTTGTAAATTTTTTTTCAGTTTAAGGTGTATTCATTATTTACTCAGAAACGGCTTTAACCATAATGATAAAACTGCATATTTAAGGTATGTATATGTCAGCGAATTCACAGCTGTAATTTCATGAAGATAGGAACAACGGAGGGGGAACTTAACTTTTGTAAATTTTTTTTTACTTTTAAGTGTATCCATTATTTACTCAGAAACGGCTTTAACGATAATGATAAAACTGCATATTTAAGGTATGTATATGTCAGCGAATTCACAGCTGTAATTTTATAAAGAAAGGAACAACTGAGGGGGAACTTAACTTTTGTAAATTTTTTTTCAGTTTAAGGTGTATTCATTATTTACTCAGAAACGGCTTTAACGATAATGATAAAACTGCGTATTTGACGTATGTATATGTCTGCGAATTCACAGCTGTAATTTCATGAAGATAGGAACAACGGAGGGGGAACTTAACTTTTGTAAAAATTTTTTTACTTTTAAGTGTATCCATTATTTACTCAGAAACGGCTTTAACGATAATGATAAAACTGCATATTTAAGGTATGTATATGTCAGCGAATTCACAGCTGTAATTTTATAAAGAAAGGAACAACTGAGGGGGAACTTACTTTTGTAAATTTTTTTTCAGTTTAAGGTGTATTCATTATTTACTCAGAAACGGCTTTAACGATAATGATAAAACTGCGTATTTGACGTATGTATATGTCTGCGAATTCACAGCTGTAATTTCATGAAGATAGGAACAACAGAGAGGGAACTTAACTTTTGTAAATTTTTTTCAGTTTTAAGTGTATCCATTATTTACTCAGAAACGGCTTTAACGATAATGATAAAACTGCATATTTAAGGTATGTAAATGTCAGCGAATTCACAGCTGTAATTTTATAAAGAAAGGAACAACTGAGGGGGAACTTAACTTTTGTAAATTTTTTTTCAGTTTAAGGTGTATTCATTATTTACTCAGAAACGCCTTTAACGATAATGATAAAACTGCGTATTTGACGTATGTATATGTCTGCGAATTCACAGCTGTAATTTCATGAAGATAGGAACAACAGAGAGGGAACTTAACTTTGGTAAATTTTTTTCAGTTTTAAGTGTATCCATTATTTACTCAGAAACGGCTTTAACGATAATGATAAAACTGCATATTTAAGGTATGTATATGTCAGCGAATTCACAGCTGTAATTTCATGAAGATAGGTACAACGGAGGGGGTACTTAACTTTTGTAAATTTTTTTTCAGTTTTAGGTGTATCCATTATTTACTCAGAAACGGCTTTAACGATAATGATAAAACTGCGTATTTGACGTATGTATATGTCTGCGAATTCACAGCTGTAATTTCATGAAGATAGGAACAACGGAGGGGGAACTTAACTTTTGTAAATTTTTTTTCAGTTTTAAGTGTATCCTATATTTAGTCAGAAACGGCTCTAACGATAATGATAAAACTGCGTATTTGACCTATGTATATGTCAGCGAATTCACAGCTGTAATTTCATGAAGATAGGAACAACGGAGGGGGTACTTAACTTTTGTAAATTTTTTTTCAGTTTTAGGTGTATCCATTATTTACTCAGAAACGGCTTTAACGATAATGATAAAACTGCGTATTTGACGTATGTATTTGTCTGCGAATTCACAGCTGTAATTTCATGAAGATAGGAACAACGGAGGGGGAATTTAACTTTTGTAAATTTTTTTTTACTTTTAAGTGTATCCATTATTTACTCAGAAACGGCTTTAACGATAATGATAAAACTGCATATTTAAGGTATGTATATGTCAGCGAATTCACAGCTGTAATTTTATAAAGAAAGGAACAACTGAGGGGGAACTTAACTTTTGTAAATTTTTTTCAGTTTTAAGTGTATCCATTATTTACTCAGAAACGGCTTTAACGATAATGATAAAACTGCATATTTAAGGTATGTATATGTCAGCGAATTCACAGCTGTAATTTCATGAAGATAGGTACAACGGAGGAGGTACTTAACTTTTGTAAATTTTTTTTCAGTTTTAGGTGTATCCATTATTTACTCAGAAACGGGTTTAACGATAATGATAAAACTGCATATTTAAGGTATGTATATGTCAGCGAATTCACAGCTCTAATTTCATGAAGATAGGAACAACGGAGGGGGAACTTAACTTTTGTAAATTTTTTTTCAGTTTAAGGTGTATTCATTATTTACTCAGAAACGGCTTTAACAATAATGATAAAACAGCATATTTAAGGTATGTATATGTCAGCGAATTCACAGCTGTAATTTCATGAATATAGGAACAACGGAGGGGGAACTTAACTTTTGTAAATTTTTTTTTACTTTTAAGTGTATCCATTATTTACTCAGAAACGGCTTTAACGATAATGATAAAACTGCATATTTAAGGTATGTATATGTCAGCGAATTCACAGCTGTAATTTTATAAAGAAAGGAACAACTGAGGGGGAACTTAACTTTTGTAAATTTTTTTTCAGTTTAAGGTGTATTCATTATTTACTCAGAAACGGCTTTAACGATAATGATAAAACTGCGTATTTGACGTATGTATATGTCTGCGAATTCACAGCTGTAATTTCATGAAGATAGGAACAACGGAGGGGGAACTTAACTTTTGTAAAAAAATTTTTACTTTTAAGTGTATCCATTATTTACTCAGAAACGGCTTTAACGATAATGATAAAACTGCATATTTAAGGTATGTATATGTCAGCGAATTCACAGCTGTAATTTTATAAAGAAAGGAACAACTGAGGGGGAACTTACTTTTGTAAATTTTTTTTCAGTTTAAGGTGTATTCATTATTTACTCAGAAACGGCTTTAACGATAATGATAAAACTGCGTATTTGACGTATGTATATGTCTGCGAATTCACAGCTGTAATTTCATGAAGATAGGAACAACAGAGAGGGAACTTAACTTTTGTAAATTTTTTTCAGTTTTAAGTGTATCCATTATTTACTCAGAAACGGCTTTAACGATAATGATAAAACTGCATATTTAAGGTATGTATATGTCAGCGAATTCACAGCTGTAATTTTATAAAGAAAGGAACAACTGAGGGGGAACTTAACTTTTGTAAATTTTTTTTCAGTTTAAGGTGTATTCATTATTTACTCAGAAACGGCTTTAACGATAATGATAAAACTGCGTATTTGACGTATGTATATGTCTGCGAATTCACAGCTGTAATTTCATGAAGATAGGAACAACAGAGAGGGAACTTAACTTTTGTAAATTTTTTTCAGTTTTAAGTGTATCCATTATTTACTCAGAAACGGCTTTAACGATAATGATAAAACTGCATATTTAAGGTATGTAAATGTCAGCGAATTCACAGCTGTAATTTTATAAAGAAAGGAACAACTGAGGGGGAACTTAACTTTTGTAAATTTTTTTTCAGTTTAAGGTGTATTCATTATTTACTCAGAAACGGCTTTAACGATAATGATAAAACTGCGTATTTGACGTATGTATATGTCTGCGAATTCACAGCTGTAATTTCATGAAGATAGGAACAACAGAGAGGGAACTTAACTTTGGTAAATTTTTTTCAGTTTTAAGTGTATCCATTATTTACTCAGAAACGGCTTTAACGATAATGATAAAACTGCATATTTAAGGTATGTATATGTCTGCGAATTCACAGCTTTAATTTCATGAAGATAGGAACAACGGAGGGGGAACTTAACTTTTGTAAATTTTTTTTCAGTTTTAAGTGTATCCTATATTTAGTCAGAAACGGCTCTAACGATAATGATAAAACTGCGTATTTGACGTATGTATATGTCAGCGAATTCACAGCTGTAATTTCATGAAGATAGGAACAACTGAGGGGGAACTTAACTTTTGTAAATTTTTTTTCAGTTTTAAGTGTATCCATTATTTACTCAGAAACGGCTTTAACGATAATGATAAAACTGCGTATTTGACGTATGTATATGTCTGCGAATTTACAGCTGTAATTTCATGAAGATAGGAACAACAGAGAGGGAACTTAACTTTGGTAAATTTTTTTCAGTTTTAAGTGTATCCATTATTTACTCAGAAACGGCTTTAACGATAATGATAAAACTGCGTATTTGACGTATGTATATGTCAGCGAATTCACAGCTGTAATTTCATGAAGATAGGTACAACGGAGGGGTTACTTAACTTTTGTAAATTTTTTTTCAGTTTTAGGTGTATCCATTATTTACTCAGAAACGGCTTTAACGATAATGATAAAACTGCATATTTAAGGTATGTATATGTCAGCGAATTCACAGCTGTAATTTCATGAAGATAGGTACAACGGAGGGGGTACTTAACTTTTGTAAATTTTTTTTCAGTTTTAGGTGTATCCATTATTTACTCAGAAACGGCTTTAACGATAATGATAAAACTGCGTATTTGACGTATGTATATGTCTGCGAATTCACAGCTGTAATTTCATGAAGATAGGAACAACGGAGGGGGAACTTAACTTTTGTAAATTTTTTTTCAGTTTAAGGTGTATCCATTATTTACTTAGAAACGGCTTTAACGATAATGATAAAACTGCATATTTAAGGTATGTATATGTCAGCGAATTCACAGCTGTAATTTTATGAAGATAGGTACAACGGAGGGGGTACTTAACTTTTGTAAATTTTTTTTCAGTTTTAGGTGTATCCATTATTTACTCAGAAACGGCTTTAACGATAATGATAAAACTGCGTATTTGAGGTATGTATATGTCTGCGAATTCACAGCTGTAATTTCATGAAGATAGGAACAACGGAGGGGGAACTTAACTTTTGTAAATTTTTTTTCAGTTTTAAGTGTATCCTATATTTAGTCAGAAACGGCTCTAACGATAATGATAAAACTGCGTATTTGACGTATGTATATGTCAGCGAATTCACAGCTGTAATTTCATGAAGATAGGAACAACTGAGGGGGAACTTAACTTTTGTAAATTTTTTTCAGTTTTAATTGTATCCATTATTTACTCGGAAACGGCTTTAACGATAATGATAAAACTGCGTATTTGACGTATGTATATGTCTGCGAATTCACAGCTGTAATTTCATGAAGGTAGGAACAAAGGAGGGGGAACTTAACTTTCGTACTGGGGACTATCCCCATTTCTCTTATGTTTAAATTGTTTTGTTTTTTTATAAAACATTTTTTTTAGAGCGTGTTATGTCTGTTTCGAGCAAATTTATTATTTTGACAAGCAAAACCAAAAAGTTAAAGGACATATAAAAATATTGCAGAAAAATGATAAAACATACTTATGTGATTACAGATCCAAACCTAAAAATTTGAGCACTCCAAATGACATCCCCCTTTTCTTATGTGGAATCTTTAACTGGTTTTGACTTTTAACATGTCCACTCCACTGTAATTCATGCTCCTCGCACATTGGCGGCTGAGCTCAATGATTGTCGCTCTATCGGATGGGAGCTATTCAAGGACAATACAATCCTACCTAATACCCAGCATTCGTAGGAAGTTTTGTGATTGACTAAAGTGTGGGATGAGGCAGTGTGGGCCACTTGTGGTACACGCCGGCGTGAACGTGTTAAGTGAGTCATTACACACACAATTTTATGTTAAATATTTCTTTTAAAGAGAATACAATTTTCTGCAGAAAGAATCATTTTTGGGTTATAAGCAAAAAACTGGAAACAAATAAGTTTTCTTCTCTTTTACCTCAAACAAAAACAAACTGGACCCAGGATTCCTTAGAAATTTTTAATATAAGAAAGGTTATCAACAATTTTCAGTCGTTTTTTTTTATGTTAGGGTTAATCCCTAATTTTATTAAACAGTAAATAAGTGGTAAATGATTTATACAAAAACTAACTTTCCAGTTCAATATTAACACTGTATTATATTATTCAAGGCACACTAACTGTCAACCTTATGATGGGCCAGTATATGTTTCTTCAGAGTTCCTGCTTCTGATGCTTTGTAGTCGCAATGGGGGCAGTGATGTGGCCTTTCTCCTTTATGCCGGGACATTATATGTATTTTCAATTTGCTCATGATAACAGCTTTATAGTCACAATGAGGGCAATGAAGAGGTTTCTCGCCTGTATGGCGGACCATTATGTGTCTTTTTAAATTCCACATTTCTGCCGCTTTATAGGCACAATGCGGGCACTGATGGGGCTTATCACCTGTATGATTGACCATTGTATGTATTTTCAAATTACCAATTGTAACAGCCTTATATTCACAATGGGGACATTGATGAGGTTTTTCTCCCGTATGATGTGCAATTATATGTCTTCTTAAAGAGCTAGCTTGAGCTGCTCTAAAGTCACAATGAGGGCAGTGATGAGGCTTTTTTTCAGTATGTTGTGCAGTTATGTGTTCTTTTAACTTATCAACTTCAGTGGCTGTATAAGAACAATTAGGACATGGATGATTCTTCTCATGAGTATGGTCGGCCATTAAATGTATTTTTAGATCATTCATGCTAACTGCTTCATGTTCACAATGAGGACATTGATGACTCTTTTTAACAACACGGTGGGTCAGAATATGTCTCTTCAGTGTACTGGCTTGTGATGCTCTGTAGTCACAGTGGGGGCAAGGATGCGGCTTTTCTCCTGTATGCTGAGAAATTATATGTAACTTTAATTTACTGTTAATAACTGCTTTATAGTCACAATGAGGACATTTAAGAGGCTTCTCTTTAGAATGAGAAGCAATTATATGTCTTCTTAATTTACACATTTCAACTGCTTTATAAGAGCAATGTGGGCAGGAAAAGGGCTTTTCATCTGTATGACTGGACATGATATGTATTTTTAAATTGCTCATAGTTATCGATTTATAGTCACAGTGAGGACAGTGATGTGGCTTATCTTCTGTGTGACGAGCGATTATATGCCTTTTTAAAGTACAGGCTTGTGATGCCCTGTAGTCACAATGAGGACACTTATGAGGCTTTTCTTTTTTGTGTAGAGACAGTACATGAATTCTCAACTTACTCATTGATATTGCTTTATAGTCACAATGAGGACAATCATGGGGCTTCTCACCAGTATGAACAGATATTATATGAGTTTTCAAATAACTTCTGGTCACTGTTGTGAAGTCGCAGTGAGGACAGTGATGGGGCTTATCGCTTGTATGACAGGTAATTATGTGTCTTTTTAAATAGGCAAGTTCCACTGTCTTGAATACACAATGTGGACAATGATGAGGCTTTTCTTCTGAATGACATGCCAGGGTGTGTCTTTTCAATTTACCCGCTGTTACTGTTTTATATTCACAATGAGGACACTTATGAGGCCTCTCACCACTATGGCGAGCCATTATGTGTATTCTTAAACACCTCAATCTTTTAACATTATAGTCACACTCGGGGCATTGATAATATGCTTCAAATGTATGTTTGGTATTAATGTGTTTTTTCAAATTACTGTAGGACACTGTTTCATATCCACAATGATGACAGCAGAAAGGTTCCTCGCAGGGATTAAATGATGTCACATTCCCATTTATTATATTTTGTAAGTCACCCCCTACAATATCCTGTATCTTGCTAGGTGAATCCTCTGCACCTGCAAATAACAAAACGTATTTATATAATTAAATGAGCCATTTATTTCAACTTAAAGAGCCTATTTTGCAGCTCATTCATTTATGTACCATGGACGTTATGGCCAACATTATGTGACCAGTTTATTCTAATTAAAAGTGTCATATTATTAAAATACTTATGTTTAGAGTAATTCCTTACACATCTGTTTTCAAAAAGGAAAGGAAGAAAAAGATGGAATTACAGAGGTATTAGAGTCGTTATAGCAATAGCTGCATTACATTATGAACCTCAAGAACAGGATAGCTCTCAAGCAAATAGATCAAGTATTTAGCAATAGTTAGACTCAAGCAATGTTTTTATTTAATTAAACAATTTATATTTCAGACCTAATAGGAGCTTTCGGCGCCTTTGCGCCATATTCATCTAAAATACAATTACAATTAAAAAACTTCATTAATGATTATTAAAATTGTCATGAGAAATATGAATTACCACCTGTAATAAAGATGAGATACCTGTTAAAACCTCCGTCACTGCATATTCATAAGCACAAGCTTAATGGTCAATTTTATAAAGAAACTAAAAACAATATAAATAAAATATATATATTGCATAGCATTATTTTATATTTTCAATTTGAAACTACATAAAACAACTTACTGAAGTAAACAAATTATGATTAGCCTACATAGATCCTACACTTTTATACTATATGTGTGTATGGGTGAAATTGGAATTTAATCCTCCCCACCCCAATTATTATCCTCACCACAGTCATAATACGCCCAATAATATTAAGAAGGATGATTAGGTGTGTTTTTTTTTTTAACTTATGATTCCTGCCTGTGTCAAATCTATTAAAGAACCCGATCATATTAAAAAATTAAAAAAAAAAAAAAAGCTTCCGTTTAATTTGTGATGAGATAAACAAAAAAATATTTTGTTTCATTCGATTAAAAAAATCCTGCAGAAGTAAATACATTTATGAAACAAAATTAAAATGAAATATTCACATAACGAGTTCTTATGAATAATTCAAAACAATATAAATGAATGGAAAATAAATTAAAAGTTGAGGATGTAGCCCACAGTTTAAAAATTACATAAAATCACCAATGACCTAAGTGTTCGAGCTGAAATCGTAATGGAGGAGTAGACAGAGAGGTAATAAACCGATAAGCATGCCTTTCTAGTCACTAACAATCTGGTTGCATGGATCAAAAATCTCTTAGTGCCCTAAACTACCTGCTGTGATCAGAACAATATCATCCACGTACTGAAGAAGCTGGGCCACCTCTGGTAGGTTACTTCGCCCAGAAACTTTCTTTGTATTCTTCTTATACAAAGAAATAGGTGTATTTCTGGATGTGCTTCAATTTCGTCGACACATAACATAAATGAATGACATCATGAATGAATGCCATCTTCTTTCACCAGCCAACTATGCTGAAATCCCACAATGTCCTTTGCTCTAAGCACTTTCCTCATTTTTCTTTTACAATAAACTGCAATGATGTTTGTATTAGTGAATTTAAAATTGATTAATGCTTTTCATTGTTAATGATTTATTTGAAATGAGGTGGGAACCTGGAACGATTTAGATAAGGCTTAGATAATTCTAGAGGTTACTGTTATGGGAGCTTGGAAATTCAATGTTCAGAATTTCTTCTAACTAAACCTATTATAACTGTTCTAGTATTAGATAATTAACTATAAACTTATTTCCAAATATTACGCTTATTAAAGCAAAATTTACAAATACAAATAACTACAAGAAAAATAAAAAACTTTATTTCATTGAGAAAAAGGAAAAAAGAAATAAAGTAATACATACAAAAGACTAGTACATATACTGAAGACCAAAATATAATACCTGACCATCAATTCGGTTTTCGTACTTCCCACTCAACACAAAAATTACACCGAGTTACAGACTACATTGCTGGAGCACTAGAGGAGAAAAAATACGCTACTGGTGTATTTCTGGATGTCGCCCAAGCATTTGTTAAAGTCTGGCACCAGGGGCTTCTCTTCAAATTCAAAACCGTACTGCCCCACACATTTTATCTCATACTCCAATCTTACCTCTCCGACCGATTTTTCCCTATCCTACAGGGCTCAAAGATTTCTTCAGTCCGACCAATCTTAGCAGGAGTTCCGCAGGGGTCAATACTCGCTCCCTTACCATACATTATACATATACACATGACATTCTTACACACCCCAAAACATTAACTGCAAATTACGTAGACGACACAACAATTTAAACAAAACACCATGACCCTAGGCTGGCTTCATTAAATTGACAAAATCACTTAATACATTTGAAAAAATATTATTCACTTTGGAAAATGAAATTGAACCATGATAAATCACAACACATAACATTCACACTCCGACGAGATATAGTACCAGTCAAAAGTTTAGACTCACCCTCAGATTTTGTAAACTAAATAATTAACAAAATTTTATTCATCGAACAACATAACAACTATAATTTTATTTTTAATTCATTTATAACTAGCTGTATATCCCGGTTTCACCCAGGGAACTTGGAAAACAATGAGAAAAGCCTTGGGTTAAGAAAATTTCGTTAGGACAGAAATGAGATTTTTTTCGACTCCAACGGTTGATTTCGTAAAAATCTAATGTAAAGCGAGATCATAACGTTTTTTATAACAATAAAGAATAAACTCAGAGATTAGCTGAAGTGATGGAATTGTAATATGGACAGGTGTTCGCACCTGGTATGAAAGAACCACTAAGCAAAATTTGGAGAATTTCAAACGGACAAACTGTATGGATTTCTATAAAGAACAAACAGAATATCATCTTTATATACATAGATTATAGCTGTATATCCCTGTTTCACACGTGGGATTTCATTTTTCTAAAGAAACGGTCGATTTTGTAAAAAAAAAACATTGTAAAGTGAGATCATTACGATTTTTTTAACAATAAAGAATATCAGCTGAAGCTATGCAATTTTAATATGAACAGGTCTGAAAGACTAGGCAACTGGTCTGAAAGAACCACTGAGCGAAATTTGGAGAATAAAGAATATCAGCTGAAGTTATGCAATGTTAATATGGACCGGTGTTCGCACCTGGTATCATAGAACCGCTGAGCGAAATTTGGAGAATTTAGGACAAATGGTATGGATTTCTATAAAGAACAAATAAACAAACAAACAGAATTTCATCTTTATTTATATATTTATATAGCATAAAAGACACACTTACAAAATCTACAAACCTTTCAATCCAAAATTTCACGACTAATAATAACTAATAACGAACGCTCCTTTGTAACAAAACACTACATACGGACTTACAACTACCAACTACCGACGAAGAAATAAGAATTTTCTATTCTGGCTTTCATATAAAATTGCACGCACAAAACAACGGACTATAAATGACATGGCCACGACTAACATGCCTTTCAGGAGGTGACTGAAAAGGAGTTGGATAAGAGACCTCCTTTCCTGAAATAAAACCAGGATGATGTGCTGCTGGGCACTATCTTCCCTCATGCCTTAAAATGCCAACATCAAAGCAGTTTATATCTCATTTGCTGATTGTCGCTTAGTTGCGACAGGTACAAATTAAAGTCTGATGCAAAAATAAAAAAAAATTTGAATAAATAAAAAAGGAAAAATACTGAATTTATAAGACAAAATAGGTACCAGTACTGAACAATGGCTCCTGCGTCGTTCACTAAGGCGCCCTTCAAAGTAAGGCCCGATCTCCACTAATAAGGACCCTTTTGGGAGTTTATTTAGCTCTGAAAAGCGAGCGGGAGTCGAAAGCTAGAATCTTTTAATGCCAATCAAGGCACTTTTTAACTGAAAAAAAAAAAAAAAAAACGAGATGGGAATTCGATAACATGTCTTTCACATAACCTCTCAAAACAGGCCACGCTCAGGAGCCACTCATCAGTACCTGTACCAAAAAAATATATTTACATCTAATTACGATAAGAAAAATTGCAAAACTGAATTAATTCCTTTAAGAATTTTTAATGAGAATATATAAAAAAAAAAAAAATATTAATTTTAATGTCCTCTTACCTCATATAAATAAAAACAAATCGCCTTTTCTTTTTAATCTTTTTTATTTGAAATCACTACAACAACAACAGTCTTGGTTGAATAAACCATTCTTAATCTCCTCATAAATTTTCTGTGCTCTTAGAGCAATGTTTGGAGCCTGGCTCGCCACAATATCCCTAGGTATATTATATTTCTAAATGTATATTTTTCTTTATTAGATCATCAAAATATGCAAAATAAAACTTGGCCAATTAGTTGGCGTACTCTATTTCTAAATCATGTCTAGTCAGCTATTTTTACCCTTAACTACTCACGTCGGGTCATATTGACCTGTACCAAGTTTCATTTCATTCTATTTATACCTCTTTGGTATTGAATTATCACCAAACTTTGACATATCCTTTGTTTTGGCTCCAGTTACATCCTGGCAGTGTCTGAAAAATAAGGGAGGTGTTTATTTTATCTAAATCAATATTTTGACCCGAGGTGAGTAGTTGTGTAAGCCATTTGTTTGTGTCCGATGCGGGGACTAAATTTGTATAAAAACACTCTTTTCTTATCTGTTTTAACTGCAAAAGTTGTTCGTACAAAAATTTTTGAATTTAAATCAAAAGAAATTATGTTAATAATAGTAATGTTAAGGAGTTCCTTTATTTTATTACTTCACTTCAGAGCTATAATTCAACATGTTATTCACATTTTAAAAATTTCATTTATTGTATACATAAATAAATATATATTTTCAAGCCTTCTCCTGTTGTTTAAAACTAATATCTTACACCCTAAGGTTGTTTAATTTTTTTTTTTTTTTGTACTGGGTCATGTTTACCAGAGGTGAGTAAAATTGATTCAGGTGAGTAGTTAAAGGTTAAAGAACCATGCAAAAAAAATATGCAATTGCATAAAAATCCGGGTCCTGAACATTACATTTGTCAAATTTACTTATATATACAAATCAAAGGGGAATTATTTACATTTTATACATTGTTCATATATCTATATACACATTTATAAACAAACTTTTTTTTCTTTTTTAAATTAAGAGTTATGAAAATCATAAAAACAATTTCTATACGGTGCTACAACGCATAAATTCACATTGCATTTGGAACATTTTACAAATGTTTTTGCAGAACAACCTGGTTTCTTACATCTCTTCCTTTTCAAATCAAAAGCAGGCCAATGGAAAAACCCGACCTCCTCAACATTTTTCAGTGGTGCGTGGGTCGACTTCTTTATCCTACACTTTTCTTCAACTGATGGACGTCCTGGTCGAATTTCTTCTAGTGCTGAATATTCCTGATCTGATTCTGCAACATTGAGAGCAGAACCAGGGCATTCATAAGAGCTAGTAATGCCATAAGATAGGGAATAGCATGAGCCGATCAGATCAGTCACTGAGATCATGATCATATTTTTCCTCATTTCTGTTTGAGTAACAGATGAAATAAATGTTTCGTTATTACAGCCTACGAGGGGAGGTCAAAAAGTTCTCGGCCTGACACAGTAGGGAATGAAATAAATAACACAAATCATATACTACTTTTCAATGTAATGTTCCTCGATACTTGTACACTTTTCACATCTATTTATAATTTTTCTAAACCCTCCAAATAATAACTTCCTTCTTTAACTTCAAATCACCTCCCCCTGAGCTCCTTTTTGAGGTTTTGGGAATAGAAAGTAGTCACTAGGGGCTAGATCCGGGCTGTAGGGTGGATGGTCGATCACATCAAAGCCCAAGGTGTCAATCGTGGCTTACACTTGACGAGAAGTGTGCACAGAATGCACTGTCATGAAGCAGATTAATCCTCGGCTCAGCCTCCCCCTCTTCTTCTCCTTGATTGATTATCTTAAACGGGTCAAAACATTACAGTAGTATTTTCCTGTGATTGTTACGCCTTTGTCTTTGTAATCAATCATCAGGATTGCTTCTGAATCCCAAAAAATTATGTCCATGATTTTTCCAGCCGAGGGTGAGACTTTCAACTTGACAGGTGGCTTTTTTTCACCTGTCCTACGCCACTGCATTGACTCCTGTTTAAACTCAGAATCATAGTGGTGGGCCCAGGTTTCATCACAGTCACTATCCGTCTCAAAAAATTCATTGGGTTTGAACTACTGAGTGCTAAAAATTGTTTGCAACAATCCACTCTCCCTTTTTACATTCACTTACCTACATATGAAATATATAGTAAGGGGAAGTATTGCGATCGTGGAAAATTTCGACTTCCGGTTTTCAACGGAAATACACGTTTTGGGGTCCCTTGAGTCCAAATAACCAAGTCCTGTGAAATGGTCTGTGTCTGTGCGTGTGTGTGTGCGTGTGTGAATAGACTAGCTCAAAAACTATAAACCGTGCGAACCTGAAATTAGATATTAAGTGTATGTATATGCCCGCGATGTGACAGCAAAAATTTCATCAAAATTGCTCAAAGGGAGGGGGTACCTTTGTTTAATAACTTTTTTCCAATGTTTACCTTTTTTATGATTATCTTAAAAACGGCTTCAATGATTTTGATCAAATTCGTCATATTTAATGAAAATTGGGTGTTCTTTAATAACAGGTAAGCTTTATTTAAAATGTCCTGAGGGGGCTTAAATGAGGAAGAGGCCTTTTTTTTTTTCCTATAAAGTACCTTTGTTTTTGTTTATATGGAGAAATTAACTGTCTCTTGTTACGCCTAAAAATAAGAAATGGCTAAACATGAAATATGAAAAAAATCAAGTTAGAGGATCATATAGAGGAGGAAAAAATAAAAAAAATCCGTCAACTCATAAAAAACGTCTAGTGATTCCACGCATGCGTAGTATGCCTTTAATGACAGAATGTTTATAATTAAAGCCAATCTGTTCATTTAATGGAAATTATTTGTTTCATGGTAAATGAAGTTTTCAACAACTACATAGAGAATTATAAAATCAGACGACTTGGAGTATTATGCTTGCATTGCCGAAGTATCACAAGTAAAAACTTTTACTTAATAATAAAAAAATTAGGGTTTTTATAGAGCAAATGAAAACAAAAATAAGAAATGAATGTGTAACTTTGAGAAGTGGCATTAAAAAAACACATTAATTTCTAATCTAAGTAAGTTGGTAAGTGAAAGTTGTGTGTTGCGAGCACGCACCAGATTTTTTTTTTTCAACTGATGAGGGGTTCCTAGGAACCCATTGTGCACTGACCTTTGACATGCCGAGATGGGTATGTAGAATGTTTAGCACAGTAGTTTCCGATACACCAACCATCTTTGCGATCTGCTTCTTCTTCAGACGTCATCATTAAGAACCAAGTCCTCAATGCGACTGATGTCTGGGATGGTCGCTTCCACTGGCCTTCGCGACCGAGGATCATCTTCTAATGATTCTCGCCCCATCTTGAATAAACTGTACCCATGTTACACATTGCTATAACGAGTCTCCATACATATTCCTTAGACTTTCTAAAGGCCTTAAGCCTTCTTTAAATAAAAATTTCATCACAGCTATGTACTTATTTTAATGGCAAGAGCAAACTGGTAAAACTTAAAGTATTATAAATAATACACAGGAGACAGTAGGATTATAAAAGTTTGTGTAGATATAACTATTGAATAGGTAAACGTGATAAGGGATTAGTCCTTTATATTAATTCCCTCCTTCATTGTCAGGCCGAGAACTTTTTGACCTGCCCTCGTATATGAGAGGGGAATCAAACTTCAAAATATCACAACTCAGCACACAAGTGGGTTCTTTAACAGTATTAGGTCATATGCGGTCCCATGATGGACGGAAGGGACATACATGGGACCGCCACACAATGGCTTCCTTAGCATTAGCCTTAGGCCTCCGCCTCCAGTACATTTTTTGTTGTCCCTAATTTCCTAGCTTTTCAGGCTATACGAGGTGTAGCTATTAAATAACGAGACTGACGCTGTAAAACATTTTATTTTTATTTCATACATTTTTACTTATTATCACCTTCAATATACACCCCTCCTCTATCCCTACAACGCTCCATGCGAATCTTCCATTGTTCGAAACAGTGCTGGAAGTCTTTTTCTGTCAGCTCCTTCAGGACGCTTGCCGCTTTCTCTTTCACAGCTTCAACAGACTCAAATCTTGTTCCTTTTAATGCAGATTTCACCTTAGGAAACAGATAGAAGTCGCACGGCGCAAGATCCGGCGAATAAGGCGGATGGTCTAACACTGGGATGCTGAATTTGGCTAGAAACCTCTTAACAGACAATGCGGAATGAGCCGGCGCCTTGTCTTGGTGGAGAACCCATGACTTGTCCTTCCACAATTCAGGTCGTTTTTTTCCTTATTCTTTCGCGGAGTTCAGCAAGAACGTGAAGGTAGTAATGTTGATTAATCGTTTGACCTTCAGGAACCCAATGAAGGTACACAATCCCATGAATATCGAAAAAAAAAATCAACATTGCTTTGAATTTAGATTTGCTCATTCGAGCTTTTTTGGCTCTCGGTGAAGATGGGCTCTTCCAGTGCATGGATGGTGGACACTTCTTTCAATAAATTATAAGTTTCAGTAGCGGTTTTTCCAAGTTTCACATGAAATTTCACAACAATTCGTTGCTCTACTGTTACACTTAACATTTTTCCGGCGAAACAAAAAAACAACTCTAATGCGAACGAAGGCTACGGCTGTACTGATTTGTTTACAGAAGCGAGAGGCACTACATTCGAAAGAGAAGGCTTCACGATAACAGCTGTTGGTTGCTGGCGTTTGGCGCATGCGCACTTCTTCTGTAGCAGCGTCAGTCTCGTTATTTAATAGCCACACCTCGTACAAGGGTTTCCCCAGGCCAGGGGATTAATTTTAAAAAGCCCCCTGGCACACAAAAATACCAAACTTCAGATTATCTTTTGCTTGTCACGGGCAATGCCTATTACAACATGTTAACCAACTCCTGCACTGTTTCAGCTTTTTCTTGTCTGGCGATTTTTTGCCAATATCAAACTCGATTTTTATATATATAAACAGTGTATTATTTTTATAGTGTATTTACAGTGTATTATTATTATACAATATATTATAATTATAAACAGCATAAGATAAGTTTTTATAATTATCACCATTAGTATTGCTGTTATATTTAATGGGTGTATTTTTTTTATATCTATTCATTCATTTCAATGTAAATTATTTATAATGACCTAAAATACCCTCATAACAAAAACTTTTATTAATATATAATTTATTTCACATAAATATGCTATGTATTGTGGATGCTGCCACTCCAATGATAGGAAAAGGAAATTGAATTAATAATTTAATATCAAAATATGTAATGTACTGTATATGCTCAACCCGGTGGTCAGTTTACCTGAAGACGGTCTTGGAAATACCGCCTTGTAAGTTATTGGGGCCATAAACCTCCTGTTAGAAATTCAAAATAAGCAAAACCTAAGACCGACAATGCTGCCGACAAACCCCCAGGGAAATACCTAAGAAGATTGTTAGAGAAATTTGTGGCCATAAACCCTGGTTTTGCCCCGGCAAAGAGGCCGCTGGGAAACACGTTAAATATAGAAAGGAAGGGAAATCTTAGGCAGCCAGTCAATCTGAAGAAGTCTGGAACCAACCAATCAGGAGAAGTCTGCAGCCAGCCAATCAGAAGAAGAAGTCTGAAGAGAGTGGGGGAAAGAAGACTTATACGGAGGAGAGGGAAGTTCAGGAGAGTTCGGAGCAAGGGGGAGAGAGTTCGGAGGAGAGAGAGTTCGAAGGTGGACAGAGTTCGGGGAGAATGAAGTACGAGGAGTACGGAGGTCCAGGGAGAGAGCAAGGGCAGAGTCCAGATAGCCAGACAGGCTGAGAGGGGATGCTGTGCTGAGTCTGAGAGAGTGTCAGAGGTGGCAGAGACTGATATAGCAGATAGGCCAGAGACAACACCAGAGAGTGCCCACCAGATAAGGTTAATACATATACAGTACTAGTTGTAATATTGTGTGGTCAGTATTTATAAAATAATGTTAAATTGCCAAACAGCATCGATTAACTAATTTGTGTCAGTAAAATATCTTTATATGATATATTAAAGGGGGGTATAAATGATTTACATTATTGGCCAATAGAATTAAAGATATAGTTCAATTTAGATTTGTTTCTTTATTATCGTTTAACCTATGCCACAGGTTTATTAAAATAAAATAGAATTGGTAAACACGTCACCGTTGGAAAAGTATCCAATATACAATTGATACATATTCATTATATTAATTTCATATATTAACTTGATATAAGCCGTTTCTGGTAACCCCCACCCGCCTTAGGGAAGCCAGAAACGTAGCAAATATAAACATATTTTTTTAAATTTATATATTGACAATGTCTATTTATATTGTAACTTTAAACGAAAACATAAAACATATCGTTTAGAATAGTTATAGACCTTTTGTTAGAACGGACTAACAGTTGGAACAAACTGTCATAGTACATGTTTGTGACTATGATGTTCGAGTACCATCTACGCTGGCCTCAAAGATTGTAGGCAGCTCTCCTTACTGCTATATATAATGAGCGATGGACTGGAGAGTTAGCCTTGTTCTGAAGCTCGGGTCATATGGTTTTGTTACAAAGTGATAGTTGTTGTAACCTGTTTAAATATTGGTGTGGCATTGAAAATTGTTATTTTCTTTGAATAAAAATTGTTTAACCCACGTAAGTGTAACGATATCGATAATCCTTTTAGTAAGAATCAGTCAATTTTATTTATTTAATATATTCCAGTGTTAATTATTGAATATTTTTTAGCAGTAGAGATTGAAAATGAAAAAAAGGGGGAGAAACAATTATTGGGGCAGCAGTTACAATGCTTGTAAGATTAATAAAATATTTTTTAATTTATGTGAAATAAAATATATATTAAAAAAAAATATTGTGGCAGTTTTTAGATCCTTATTTTTTTTAAATATTCTTAATCTTGTATAAAACATATTAAGAAGTGTAATGTAAAACAAACATTTTTTCGTTAGCTAAAACTGAAAATTTAGTTTTATTTCAATTTAAAATTCTCCTCACCTTCATAACCAGCTCTTTCTTCCCCTTCGCCTTGACAACTTTCCGGAGCTACAAAAAAATAATATATTGCGATTTAAACTGTATTTGTAATATTTATTATTTGAATAAAAATTATAAATAGCTCATGTAAAGAATTAATTAATATGTTGCATAACTATTTCCAGGAGCATTTTTTAACGGGGTGTCTGAGAACTTGGCATATGATTTTATAATTTGGTATAATTTTTTCTAGGATTTATAATGAATTTTATAGGTTTAAGCTATTGGATAAATGATGGGCGACTAGATATTTATAAAATTTAAGAATAGTCCAGGGTGGCGGTCGAAATCTATTTTTTTTATTTTTTAACTATTTATTTGCAAAAGTATTTCTTGTACAAATAACATACAAAATAAAACAATTATTTTTGTCTAGCAGCGCTAGGATTATGTACAAATGAGAAATAAATATAGAGAATAATTTTATACTTTCATATTAAAAGGAAAATAATTCGGAACTCAATAATAACATACTAGCCAAAACTACGACACTTTTAGTTTTTCATTCAATGGCACAACATATTACAAAATAATATAGTCTATTTAATTTCTGAATACTGTCTACATTTAAAATTTGCTCTACACTCACTGATTCAGAAATATATGTCCCTAAGAATTTGTTTCTCTGCTCTTCAAATTTTATACACTGAGTAAGAAAATGGCTCAAGGGATCCGACACCAGACTACCACAGGCCATGCAGGCTTCACCGGACTTTATAATTAGTGTTGTGTCCTTTATAAACACCTTTAGGAAATCCGCACTTGAGACTCTTAGACGACTCACAACTGTAATTTTCTTAAAATTCGTCTGTAACTGCATGTAATCTTCCAGACTTGCTATATTAAAGTTGCATATTTCCCTGTACCTAGGATTTTTGGCAGAATTTAGGGTCCTATGTATATCCTCTGAAAGCTGATGGTTCCTCATCTTCTCTAGGATGTCATCTTTAAACCTGTCCAGTCCATGGCGGTCAAAATCTACAAATAGTATTAAAGAATTTTAGGGCATGTGACATTGGAGATGTCAGAGCTGAGAGCTGGCCATTCGATTTTAGACCCTGACACCTCCAACCTGTTGGGTCAAAACGTTCTTCTTCTTCTTTAGTGGCTCTACAACACGCGGGGGGTCAAGGCATCCTGCAACAGACGCCACCAGTCATCCCTGTTCAGAGCAGCTGCCTTCCAATTCATTATCCCCAGGATAGGCCTTGCATCGGCAGCAACTACGCACAGTGGAGTATTTAACATCAAATCATGGCCAAAAGTCCGAAAAAAAAGTGTACTTCCTACACTACGTATTTCCTGGTAGCTTAGGAATGTTTGCATCAATATATATTTATTTCGTTCATTATTATCCACTTCCTGCTCGAAGGAACAAGTCTGAACCAGAGTTGAGGACGCTGCATGTACACAGTTGCTTTTTCCCGAGTTGTAATATGTTTAAAGATGTTGTGATTCCTGTGGAATCCATTTTACAAGTGATCTAAAATTTTTCTACACAGTTTCGAAAAGTATGTATTTCTGGGTGATAACTAGTGTTTAGCAAGTTTTAATGTCATAATGGTTAACTTATAGTTCTTTTGATTACGATGTACAAAAGCAAAAAAAAAATAGACTTGTTTAAATGAATAAAATAGATATGTTGGTTCGTCGGGCAGATATTTTTGCATTAATGTAAAGTGGCATCCATCTATGTGACATACCGCAAAAAAAATCCCACCCCAACACACCCCCCTTTTTTTAATAAATGTTTGAAAATACCTCTTAAAGTGAATTTCTTTATAACCGAGTCGGTGTTTAACGTGCAATAAATAATTTCAAACTCTTTTAAGAAGTTTAATGGAAAGACTATAGTCGTAATTAGTAAAAGAAACATTTTAGATTATAAACATTTAAATCCTTATAATTCTAATCATGAAATCATTTTTTAAAAAACGATTTTCTGAGTATTTTAGCTATGCACGTCATTAGTGACCTAAATTTGTATTTTCGGGCTTTGTTGGGCAGATATTTTTGCATTAATGTAAAGTAGAATCCTTCTACTTGCCATACACAAAAAAAAACTCACCCCAACACACCCCCCGTTTTCTAATAAATGTATGAAACTACCTCTTGAAGTAAACTTATTTTGGTTTTTGATAATTTTGTATTGTCAGGCTTTGTCGGGCAGATATTTTTGCATGAATGTAAATTGAATCCTTCTACTTGCCATAACGCAAAAAAAAAAAAAAAAAAACACCCCAACCCACCCCCCGTTTTTAAATAAATGTATGAATATACCTCTTAAAGTGGATTTTTTTATATTTTTTGATAATTTTATATGGTCAGGCAGATATTTTTGCATTAATGTAAAGTTAAATCCTTCTACTTGCCAGAACGCAAAAAAAAACCTCACCCAAACACACCCCCCTTTTTTTAATAAACGTATGAAAATACCTCTTAAAGTGAATATTTTTATTTTTTTTATCTGGTTTCATTCATATATGTGGTCACATCACATTATTTACATGCAGGTTTCCACAATTAAAATTTACTACACAAATAATGTATTTAGTATCTGCAAAAGCTAGATATGAAATTGCAATAAAACTTTCAAATGTCTTATGTATTGAACATTTTCCCGACATTTTTCAAATACCCTTATTTTTCCCCTAATTTTTGTCAAAACTTGAAATGTTTTATATTTTATTTGTTTAATATATTTTTAGATTGTTAATAGAAAGTTTAAAGTATTCCATAGTTACAAAAAAATAGGTAAATAGTTTTGGCCAGGATTTCATGACTAATACTCCACGGTGCGCTGTCAGCCCAACGCAATTTGGGACGTCCAACAGGTCTTGTTCCATGGATCTGTTCGTCGAGGAGCTTCTTAGGAATCTGGTCTTCCGTCCTCTCGCCACGTGTCCTGCACAACGAAATCTTCCCACTTTTATAAATCTGACCAGGTCGGCTTCTTAGTGCAACCTCTGTAGTTCCGCATTAGTCCTTAGTCTCCATTCCTTTTTTTATGCACACTGGACCAAATATTCTTCAGAGGATGCACCGCTCGGACCTCAGCAAGGTAAGCTCTTGATTCTTCGACAGTGTCGAACATTTCAAGCCATAGGTGACGACAGGCCCTATTAGGGTCTTGTAGAGCTGCAATTTAGTCCTTCTGGCCAGAGCTCTACTCTTCATGTGCCGCTGCAGACCAAAATAACACCTGTTAGCTGCCGCTAATCTTCTGTCTATCTTCGGCTACATATGATTTTTTGCATTTACCAGTGTATTTCAAATTCATCCACCCTTTCAGATGCGAATTCTCCAATTCGGACTTCATCTCATCTTTCCGGGTCGAAACGTTGGCTGCAATAAAATTGTTAAAAACAGTAGGGTTCCTATTAACCGAGGTCCCGATTAACCAAGGCGCCAAGACTGAGGGGGGGGGGGTATGTGTTATTATATGTTATGGGGGTATGTAAGATTTCTTTTTTAAAAAAATAGTTTACTAATATCTGTAATTATTATTGTTATTATGCATTATTATTATTAAGTATTTATTAGGTTTTTGAGCATATATGTAGTTTTAATTTAAAAATAACCTACATTTTCAGTTGGTACTGGTATGGTTCTGATTAACCGATTATTTCGATTAACCGAGGTAAGCTTGGTCCCCATCGACTTGGTTAATCGGAACCCTACTGTAGTATTTTATACCGCCACTCCGGACTATTCTCATATTATTATAAGCTATTAATTCATTTTAATTGTGATAGTAGTAAATTTGATAAATAAAGTCTACTTTCATCATATAATCTTTCTTTATTTATGACATTTTTGCTTCTCACAGCCATTTTTTTTTTTTTTAGTCATAATATCTTAAACCATTGGCGGATCCAGGGGAGGGCCTGTGGGGGCTGCAGCCCCTCCCTTTGGAAAAATTTTTGTCGTTTAGAGATAGACTTTGACTTTCCTTAATGTAAGGAAGCGAGTTAAAGAACAAGTAATGTGCAGAACAAGTAGAATTTTAGTTGTGGGAAAGGAACATAAAGGTAAAAAACCTGATTAGCAGACCCAAATGAAGGGCTGTGGGGCTGCAGCCCCCCCTTTCCGATCGGCTGGATCCGCCCATGTCTTAAACCACCTTTGGAATTTTGCAGGAAATAAATTTGAAGTTAGCAAAAATAATTATAAAAAATAAAAGGTTAAAATGAAGGAAAAAATTTTAAATTCCAAAAAAAAAAAAAAAAACTTACAAGCGCACTCTTTTTCGTCTGTTTTTTCTTCTTTAATGAAAACAAAGGAATCATTCAAACCTGATAAAAGAAAAAAAAAGAGATGAGAAGTACTGATTAAACTTTGTAAAGGATATCTATTTCTTTAATTATTTAAATTTCGTCGGCCCCCACAGAATTGGTAAAACGATATTTATTTCTACTCTCTGATCTGTGAACTTCAGTAGCCATCTCATTAAATCAGTACAGGATATGTTTAGAAGAAAATCATTTGGACAGAAATTGGTGATTTATAAACTGTCTTTTTAAATAATTGGATTATTACTATCAATGAGCTTTAAAAGGTGTTTATATTTTTTACTGGTAAAAATTTAAAGAAATAAAATACAAATATAAACTCACCCGCGGACTCAACTTCCTCTGGCTTTTCCTCTTTTATAAAAACAAAAGAGTCATTCATATCTGAAACAATAAACAACAGAAATGATAAAATGTAACATTAACTAAACAAATAAAATATCAACTATAAAGTTTGGAAACTTTGAATTTAAATTTGTCTACTGTAAAGTTATATTTCATACTTTTATGAAAGAAAAACATGATAAGAATTGTCCTTCTTTGGTTCAAATTCTTTATGCAGCACTTCAGTAACAGAAACTTTGATGCATGACTCATCCTATAACTTAAGTTACGGCTTATATATAAAAAAACCATAGTAAGTATAATAGCCTTATGAAAAGTAAAATCTATAGAACAGAATATGTAGAAAAACATACATATAGATCGTAATAGTTTTGTTATGACTTAATATAAAATTGTAGTTCATTTGAACATTGGGGGGGGGGGGAGTTCTAGAAGGCTATAGGATATTTATAGAAGGGCATAGACTTTGGAATTGGGAGTTTTATACCTATAATCTGATATATATTTATGGTCACAATCGACGATAGAACGCACTAGTATATTTAAAAAATGTCCGAGGGAATCGGGATAGGCTGTATTGATGGGCTTGACAAAAATCGATATTTGAAGATCTTTAATTGAAGGAAAAGCTATTTTTGATGCTAAACACATAATTACTTGTGGGATAGTGACTAAAAGTGAAAACATTGTTCTTATTATAGCTTTGTGCCTCCAAACTAGCCATCTTAAAGGATTGCCCCACCAAACAATAATGCGAATTAAAATAATTAATAACAAAAAAGGTTTGGCTTAGAGAAGTTACAATAGCTAATGATCAGTCATATAAGAGAATTTTTGCGGAAATATGGTTCTAAATTTACACCTATGTACTGTGGTTAAAGTCAAAATTTCTTCCTTGATTGATATACATGTATTAAATTGGTATGTACTGATTAGTGAATTTTAGACAAAACTTTGTTCATTTATAATAAAATTATTTCTCAGTCTATTTTTATAATACAGGTACCAATTAAGTGTCAAATTAAAAATATCTCATTTCTAACAATCACTTTATTTATATAAATAGATATATACAAATTAATATGTATCTCTGCCAAGTATTGGAGCAGAAAGGTTCACAATACCTGTAATATAATATTAATTATTGAATCAAAGTCAAGTTAAGCTTTCATTTAATGTTACCTGCATGGACCTTAAAACATCATATACCTTTATAAAATGTCAAATACTAAAATTAACCTGGATAAAAATAGTCACTTTCTTTAAAAAGAGGCTCCTCATTTTTTTTAAAATAATGAATCGACATGTCTTTTCAAAGATCCCAAAGAACACAGAGGTACCAAGCAATAATCGCAAAGGCCACAAAAAGGATTCTCTCTGTCATGTGATCAACCGAACTTTTTTGTGAACTAGAAAAAGAAGAAACTTACCTGTACACTCGGTTTCATCTGCCTTTTCTTCTTTAATAAAAACAAAAGAGTCATTATTCATATCTGAAAAATTAAATAACAGATATAACAAACAACATAATTTATGTCATAACTAAAAAATTATTAAATTTTAAAGAATGAAAATGTAATGATCAATTTTGAAATGGTATTAATAATCATTACAGATTAAATCTCAGTAAAGTGAGGTTCTTTATAACATAGCCTCATCAGTTCCTTGTGATTAAATTTAAAAGGAAAAAGAAATACTTATTAGTTATTTCCAAATTATATTAAACTAAATTTATTCAATATTTTTAGTGTCAAAAATAAACATTACTTAGATAATGATTGTATTTACAAACTACAATGGCATTCATTCAGAGTTACTTTTAAAAGTGTTATAAAAAAATGTTAAAATCGCAAGCGTCCCTCTTAGGTGCATTTTTCTAGCAACACAGAGGTCTAATAAAGTTCTAACTGAAAAGTGTCTTGATCTACCTTATAATACATACCTTATAACACAATAAGCCTGTAAATGACAATCAAACAATTATAGAAAAGAAAGTAGTTTCCGGTCTACCTAACAGAAAATATATCATTCCACCAATGAAAGACAGCTCCTAATAAAAAAAAAAAAAAAAAGTGATTTTCCTGGAAAGGCAAGTAAATTTTCTGCTTTTATTTTTCAATGATATCCATTACCTGTATTATAAGGTTATTGAAATGATTCACGAACATGACTGTATCACTCAGAGATAATAGGAGATAATTCGTGAAAAATAAATGGTGATTTTCAGTTATAATTAATTTTTGAGGAAAAAAGTATTGGGTTCCCGGTAACTTTTAAGTACACAATTATCAGAAAATAATGTATATTTTTAGCCAAAGAAAGAATGGTGGTAAGTGAACGTTGGGTGATGCAAGCACTACAACAGATTTTTTTTGGATTCAAAAAAATTAATTTCATACTAAAAAGAAAAAAGATTCACTTCTCCATCTTACTTCAACTTAATAAAAAATATGTTATAAGGTAGATCAAGACACTTTTCAGTTAGAACTTTTTTAGACCTCATCTTTCGACTTCTACTCGCAAAAACAAGAAAAAAATAAAAACCCAACAGCTCTTTTCAGTGGATATTAAGGCCACACCAAAGGGCCTTTTTAAACGTAAAATGACTCAAAATTCTCTTTTCATTAAAAAAAAAAAAAAAAAAAAAAATCAAATAATTATGCTGTTTGTTGTATATTTTAATTGTTGTAATATTTCTCTCATTTTCTTATAGAATCGATAAAATAAAGTATGATAGAAAAAGGCAAGCTATAGACGTAACCGATAACGAAGGTAAGTGGCACAAGATAACGAAAGTAAAAGGGTGGTTGCAGAGGATGCCGGGATTTACACAACAATGAATGCAACATCTTCCTACCACTATAGTTTTATAACCTCAATCCTTAATCATTTTTTATAATAATTTGTTAAAAGAAGATAAATAAAAGATACCATATTAAACAATATTTGGTAAAAGTTCCTCTAAGTTACTCCTAGTTGTAGCCAAATAACTATTTAGTGTTGCCCTGACCTCAACTTAATAAGACCAGTTGGAGGTTTTTTATCGCGCGAAGTGAGTGGGAGTAAAAAAACTAGGAGAGCTAATAATAACACCATTTAATTGAAAAGGACACAATGGGAGTTCACTTATATCAGGGTCATATAATCTCTCTAAATATACTACACCCAGAATTAACCACGGGGAAGCTTTACACAAAATTCTTAATAAGTTATAAAAGTGCACAGAAAAATATTGCTCACCGTTATCTGGGACAAGTATTTCTTCTTTTTTCACAAGAACAAGCCCACCTAGTGACAAAAAAAAACTAATATTGAGAAATAGTTCAACACACTAGATAATCAGAAATGATAAAAGCAATAGTGGTTGATAAAATAGTATTTTACACAATAACATTACAGAACTCAGAAGATCATGAAAAATCATCATTAAAAACTGCAATAGACTTACTACAAGGCTCAATTTCTTCTTTCATAATTGCATCGCTGTTATTCATACCTGGAAAAAGATAAGAAAAAAAACATAAACAAACAACATATATCATGTTGACATCTAATAAGGCTTGAAACTGATCGAAGTAACATCAAAGTGAGAACTCCATATTTTCAGAAAACTGAAGTTAAAATTGAATTTTGTGAAATTTGGTCGTGTTTAATTCTATCTCTTTTGAAGTAAAACATATTTCGATCGGTCTTTTATATTATTCAAATATAAAGAAGCATGATGCAAAAAATAACAGTGGTAATTAAAAAAATAAAATAAAAATGAACTAACTTGGTTGGCACTTAGTTCATTATAGGTTTATTCCAACCAATTAAAAAGTTTACTTTTCATTTCAACGAGTTGCCATTTTACATGAATTTTTATTTTTAAATATGTTCTTGTTATATTTAAACAGAAATTTATGAACAACGTTTTTAAACAACTTTACAATAATAAATTATATAAATATATATATATATATATATATATATATATATATATATATATATATATATATATAACTACCATACAGCTTAACATTTCGTTAAAAGTTAATTCAAAAAATGGAATTTATGAACAATGTTTTTATACAACTTTTATATAATAAAAAAAAAAACATATATATAACTAATCATTTTATGGAAAAGTTAATTATAAAAATGGGTTCAAACTAAGTCTTCTGAACAGAAAACAATCATCCACGAATAATTAATAATGTAGTAGGCCACTTGATGTATCATGGCATTTTCAGTCAATTACAGGTAACTGTGAACTTTATATACTTAATGAAAAATATAATCAATCCATTTGGTTCTAGTATACAACCATAGTTCAGTAGAAAATTGACAGGACATTAAAAGAAAGCTTTCAGATGAAAAAATACGAAAAAAATATTGCTAATCTTTTATTAAAACGTATATTCCATTAAAGATATTTTCTTACCAACTTTATCCATAGCATTTGAAAACAAATTAATTTATTGGTAAACTAATTATTGAGGATACTGTTCGATTCTGTAATTGAAAAAACTGAGCAATATCCAAAGAGGTAAAAGTAATGACAATCAAAATTCGCGAAAGTTGGACGACAATTGAGGCATGTAAATGAAAAAAGCTACAAGTGCCAAAAAAAAAAAAAAAAAAAAAAAAGAATGGAAACGAATGATAGAAATAATACCATCGCCAATTTATTGAAGATTTTTGTATCTAAAGACCATTGGTAGATCCAAAGGGGAACCACGGTAAGGGGAGTTCAGCGTCCTTTCGCGTTCCCACTGAGCCGCTTACTATTTCTGCCAGTAAACTGTTCCAAAGGAGCCAAAAGCCAGTAAGATAACCAGTTTCTAATCTTCAGAAATAACAGCAGATTTTTCTCTTAATACCATTTTAAACTTTATCAGAGGAGTAAAAAATAACTTTTTGTCCAAACTACTAAAATACCAGATTATTTTTTTTTTTTTTTTTTTTGGCGACCAATTTTATAATTTACTTTTTTTTTTAGGAAAGTCGATGGGTATAGGTAGAGCTTTAAATTCGCGGGCGCAAGCGACGCGTCGCGACGGTGCTGCTTGTTGACTGGGACTAGAGAAACGGGCCAGTACCTGGGATTCATAGGGTTTTTAATTTATTTTTCCATAACTAAAACCCGATTGATCAAGATATTATTTGAAAAATGTCTAATAGGTATTGCTCGGTCCCTCAATATTTAATTAGAAAATCAAAAGACTTGTCATTCCATTTATTTCCAAAAAATAAAAAGCTTCCTAAAGAGTGTCATAGTGTCATAGATTTGTTTTTCTTTTTTAATTTTCCCCATTTTTGTCTTACAGCCGTTGTGTTTAATTGTTCCAAGTTTTCAATGTGATGCCTGAAAGTATAAACAAATAAATAAATAATATGACAAAGAAACTAAGGTGTCATAAAAATGACAGCTGTCATAACAATTATTGTCTGAATAGCTAATTAATGTTATTACTAACCGAAAAACGTAAAGTTACAATGATGTGATTGCATTTACCAGAACTACCAGCTTTACACTTACAATTACAAGAAAATTGCTTATTATTATTAATAAATTTGATTTCCGTTTTTATTTGATGGGGTAGTCCTTTAAAATTGCTAGTTTGAAGGCACAAGGCTTGTAAAATAACTGTTTTTTTACTTCTAGATATTATTCCACATGTTATTATGTGGTTTGCATCAAGAATAGCCTGCCCTACAATTAATGGTCTCTTAAAATTACCAACTATCTCTATTACATCAACTAAGTCTATCCCCGTTTTTTCCGACATTTTGAAAATGCTACTAGCGCACCCTATAGTCGATTGCGCCCGCCTATCCCTGAACAATTGACCTCTTCAAATTCGTGTCTTATTTAGATTTGCAGTACAGTGTTGGAGGGTGAGACTCCCACAGTGTAAAGGCACTTTAAAATTTACGCAGGAACACATTCTGTTAGCTTATCATCTTCACTGACCTCATGAAGCCAATATTGCCATACTTCTGGGTTCCCGATCAGTTCTGAGATTATCACAAATATTAATCACTTGGAAAACTGGGCACTCACAATGCATACTGACTTACCCTAGAAAACGTTAGTTTTTTCTGACAACTATAATTCTAGCTTTAGAGAGGTTGTTTACATCTGGGCATGGCCCACAGTTCCTATTGTTACTTTAGCCCTACTAAGAAAATTTCTGGGATAATTGGATTGGGATAATATTTTTCCCATGTGAATACTTGATTGTTAAAATAGAGGAGAGCCAGTGGAATAAATCAGACCTCGCACAGGCACAGTTCTGAGATAAGATGGGACACCACTTTCTCCAAAACCTACTCAATCTTGTGGGAGTTGCTGAACCAGCAACTAGTAATCTGACTGGAGCCAAAAAGCTTGAGAATAGCGTTTTAATAAAATTAACAATATGATTCGCGCCAATATGAATGGAGATAAGAGAAAACCGCTTGTAATAGGAAAAGCATTTAAACCAAGGTGGTTCAAGGGAATTAATGTAGCATCCCTTGGTGTTGAATGGAAAGCTAATAAGAAGGCATGGATGATAGCAGATATCATGAGAGAATGGCTTGAAAATTTCGACCAGGAAATGAAGCGTAAAAATCGTGAGGTCCTTCTTTTTTTGGATAATGCCACATCACATGTCCACCTTAATTTATGCATTATATTTTTCCCCCCAAACATAACTTCCACGTCACAACCAATGGACCAAGGTGTGATTCATAATTTTAAAACAATCTATCGTAAGTTCGTTTTGCGACATACATCGCTCATTCAGAGATAAATACGAATGCACAGGAACTAGCAAAAGGCGTTGATATCGTAAAGACCATAATATGGATTACAACTTCATGGGATGAAGTCAGTCCTACAACAATTAAAAAATGTTTCATCTAGGCTGGCTTTCCATTGAGTGATGTAATCTGTGAAGACAATTCCGAGCAAAAAGAACTGCAGTCATTGATAGAAGCCTACCCTTCAAAAGTGGAAGGTGATTACGTGTCCATCGATGATAACCTGATCACAGAAGGTTGCAGTGAGGACATTACTGATATCATAAGCGATGTCTGTCCCGAAGAGGAAGATGAAATAAAGCAAAATGAAGGCGAAGAAGAAGATGAATACCAGGACAATCATATTTCAAATTAACATCATTGAATCTTCATCGATTTTTTTTTTCATTTTTAATTTCAGATATCCCGGAAATGAACTCTTCCACCGAAGTTTTAAAAGAACTAATTCGAATTCGCCGATTTTATGCTAAAAGGAAAGATGAAAATGGATTTTCCATTACTAATAACCTAATAGCCTCGCGCGGGTCTCATTACCGCGTATGGGGAGCGTCCCACGGGTGGCGGATGTGGGGATGGTCGGTGGAAATTCCTAGGAAGTTCCTCCCGGCTAAGTCCGTAGGACTCGCTGACCAACAATGAGAGCGGCCCCCCAGGCTTGCTGGAGGGTGTGACGTAGGTTTGAACGCCCTACTCACATTTTATTAGTTCACCCAAACACCACAAAAAAGTCATGGATCTCCCTAAAGTAAAACGCTCATTATCCGGAGGTAAACTAGTCCCCCGTTCGGGTCTCCGGGTGGGGACTGCTTTAGGGGATTCATGCCGCAAGTTGAAAAATATAGATCTAAGCATAGGGACGTGGAACGTAAGAAGTTTAAATACAGCGGGTGGGTTAAAATCGGTCGCGAACGAGGTAATAGGGTATAGATTAGATATCGTGGCGCTGCAAGAGGTCCGCTGGCCAGGGGAGGGCTCGTTAAGGGAAGGGAAGTACACTTTGTGGTACGGTGGGAGCGGAAACTATTGTTTAGGAACCGGATTTCTGATTAGAAATAGGTTACTTTCCGCGTTGAAGGACATTCGATTTTACGGAGATAGGTTATCGGTAGCTATATTTCAGGGTCGGTGGTTTAAAATCGCGTTGATCAATATACACGCACCTACTGAAGATAGTGACGATGAAGTTAAATGTGAATTTTATGAAAAACTTGAATCGATTTATGACAAACTACCGCGAGGCTACATAAAAATTATTCTGGGAGACGCAAATGCAAAGGTAGGGAGGGAACAAGTATATTATCCTACGATCGGTAGAGAAAGTTTACATGAATATAGTAATGATAACGGAATACGACTAATAAATTTTGCCACCTCGAAAAACCTAATAATCAAAAGTACTACGTTTAAACATAAAGATATACATAAATATACTTGGACGTCTCCGGATTCGCAAACCCGTAATCAAATTGATCACGTCTTGGTTCAACGTAGGTGGCAAAATAGCGTAATTAATATTCGATCATATCGTGGGGCCGAATGCGGGTCGGATCATGAACTAGTAATCGCGAAAATTCGCCAGAGACTTATAATACATAGGAAAAATGAGGCTGGTTTTAATTATGATAATTATAATTTGGAGAAGTTAAAAATTCCAACGGTTAGAAAACAATTCGAACTGGAAGTCAAAAATAGGTTTGAGGCGTTGGAATCGTCTGACGAGGATATCGAAGACATTGATAAGTTGTGGGAAGGTATCAGGGATAGTATTAAAGAGGTCGGTAACTCGTGTCTTGGAAAAAGGGAAAATAAAAATAAACCTTGGTTCGATGATGAATGTATTAACATGTGCGACAAAAGAAAAGCTGCTAAATTAGAAGCGTTAAATATTCCTAACGAAATCAATCTTGCTAACTTTCGAGCATCAAGAAAAGAAACAACTAAACTGCTAAAATTTAAAAAGCGAGAATATCTCAAAAATAAAATAATAGCGATCGAAAGCAACAAAATCGAGAATAACGTTAAAGCCATGTACGAAGGCATAAACAGAATTCGTAAACGGTCGGACCCGGTTACAACTGGAATGAGGGATGAAAATAACAATATCTTGGCCGATCCGGTAGACATCTTAAAACGATTCAAGGATTATTTCGATAGTATTTTAAATACGGAAAATAATAATCTATCTTCCTCTTCGGAATACCAGAGTGCTGAACCGTTAGTAGTAGAACCGAGTAAAGAGGAGGTTGAAATAGCCATTGGAAAATTAAAATCTCATAAAGCAGCGGGAACAGATAATGTCCCTAGCGAACTAATCAAGGCATGCGGGGAAGCTGGGATATCAAAAATATTTCTTTTGGTTAAGAAGATCTGGAAACAAGAAAAGATACCCGAAGAGTGGAAAGAGTCTATTCTCATTCCGATTCACAAAAAGGGATCAAAAACGGATTGCAATAACTATCGTGGAATCTCACTCCTTCCGGTTTGCTATAAAATATTTACGTTAATCCTAACTAGTCGAATCACTGAATACGCCGAGGAAATTATCGGAGAATATCAATGTGGTTTCAGGCAAAACCGATCAACCGTAGACCAAATATTCTCTCTTCGCCAAATATTAGAGAAAAAATTAGAATATAACGGAATCGTACATCAGCTTTTTATCGATTTCAAAAAGGCATATGACTCTATTAACCGCCAAAAATTGTATAACATTCTGGTCGAGCAGGGAATACCGAAAAAATTAGTAAACTTAGTAAAAATGTGTATGACTGAAACGTTCAATAAAGTTAGAATCGGTAATTATTTTTCTGAGAAGTTCGAGGTCCGCTCTGGTTTGAAACAAGGAGATTCTCTCTCACCTGTTTTATTTAATTTAGCGCTGGAATATGCCATTAGGGAGGTGACACGTACCGGAAAGGGTTTTAATTTGGGAGGGAATATACCCGTGCTCGGATATGCCGATGATTTGGTATTGCTTGGGGAGGACGTGGAAACCATAGAAATGAACACAAAAACGTTGATGAAAGCCGGACAAGAACTTGGGCTAGAAATAAATACGGATAAGACAAAATATATGGTTAGTCGTAGAAGTGGTGAGGATATCGCTGACATCAATGTAGGGGGGAATACGTTTAAACATGTAGAGAAATTTAGATATTTAGGGGCGATGGTAACTAGAAAAAACGAAATCGATGAGGAAATTAAGGCTAGATTAAAAGCCGGTAATGCTTGCTACTTTTCAGTCGCGAAATTGCTTAGCTCCCGCCTTCTGTCCCAAAACTTAAAAATTAGGATTTACAAAACTATTATTCTTCCAACGGTCGTTTACGGATGCGAAACTTGGCCGCTGACATTGAGGGATGAGCAACGGCTTAGAGTTTTTGAAAATAAAGTACTGCGTAGAATATTTGGACCGAAGAGGGATGAAATAACCGGAGAATTTAGACGCTTACACAACGCCGAACTGAGTGAACTTTACCCAGTAAATATAATTGAAGTGATTGCAGCAAGACGAATAAAATGGGCGTGTAAAATTGCAAAACTAGGCTGTGAACGTATTCCGAAAAGATTAATAAGCGCGGTGCCGAATGGGAAACGTCCGAGGGGCAGGCCGAGACGGAGGTGGGAGGATTGCGTTCGGGCGGATCTATCGAAGTTAGGTCTGGAAGACGGTCGATGGATGGAGGTGTGCAGGGAGCGAGTGGTGGTGTCGGCATCGAACCTTCGGGTTCGTTAAGCCTTTATTATTATTATTATTATTATTATAATAACCTAATAATCCACCATGAACGCCAAATGGTATCTTCAAAAATAAAACAGAAAAAAATCACAGATTTTTTCAAAGCTTGATTTCAAAGACTTTATTTTCAGTTAGTTTTTAATTTGTCATGTTTTGCTTGTTTAAAAACATTTATTTTAAATTCAATCTCCAATTCTATTTAAGACGTATAATGTTTTTTTAATGTTTATTGTTTGTTTAAAAGAGATTTTTTTAAGAAAGGTAAATTTAAAATAAATAAATTATAAAAATAAATATGTATGTACATTTTTTTTTTTAATTCAAAACCCCTCCTAAACGGACACCCCTCTACAACGGACAAAATTTCATACCCCGCGAGTGTCCGTTGTAGAGAAGTTTCACTGTATATGTTTTCAATAGGCAGATCCTGATAGAGGACTGAGGAGAGGAGGCTGCAGGCCCCCTTTCTGTAATTTTTTGTTACTTAATGATTGAAATTAAATTTACCAAAAGTATAAAAGTAATTTAAAGAAAAATTAAATTAACTAAAAGCACGGGCGTCACCGCAGGGTGGGACGCATCCTCCCCAATATTTTGACAGGAGGGGACTGTCCCCCCAATATTTTGGCAGATAACTGGAGAGGACCCAATGTAAAAAATTAAATAAAAATGCGATTTTACGACTTTATCCCAGTTTAACCAATAAAATATTAAGTAATTTCAGCACACACTATTGTTAAAAGCTAGTCAGGCGTATGGGAAGGTGGGGTAAGATGAGGAGGTTAAGCTTTCATGTTTTTGTCTGACCACTCTGAATGGATGAGAGAACTGAAAATGTAATGAAAAGTTTTTTATGAACACATTGAAAACTATCTTTATTTAAAAATGAAACATTGAAACATCAAACTTTATTTTAAACATTAAATATAAAAACATTATTTATTAGAACAAAAGTCACAATTGTAAGGTGTTTGGGCGGTTTGCTTTTGATCCCAATCTGAGAATTCTGTATATTTGATGATTTATATTTTTTTTTATTTCAGCTCGACCGGTTTTGTTTTATTGCTCTACATTTATTTTTTAAACCAAGCAGCTTGATACTACTTTCCATCAATTTGATGAAGCTTATAGAAGTTAATGGAAAGCAATGAAATTAGTGGGATCAGAATCAGAAGAAAAACTTGGATAAAATTCAATCAAGAAATTTTGGCCCACATCCTTCAACATTAAGACAAGTTTTAAGAGGCTATATATACCTTTAAATTACAGCATTGGAGGATGAATTTAAATGCCTCAACAGTTGTTTTTAGGGGTTATTATTTCAACTTTTAGCCCCTCGAATTTCTACCTACCCTATATAGGAAAATATTGAGCCGTCCCCCCCAATAATTTGGTGCTGGTGACGCCCATGACTAAAAGTAGAGAAGTAATTTAAAGTTTAGTAAATTTAAAGGTATAGAATGTTAGTTATGGAAAAGGAACATTAAGGTAAAAGAACTGATGGACAGATCCAGGGGAAGGGCTGTGGGGTTGCAGTCCCTCCATTACAAACAGCTGGATCCGCCCTTGCTTTGTGTCCCTGGTCAATTATAAATTAAAGAAATCTCAAATAAAAGCATTTTAAAAGTAAATATTAGTTTCTCAAGAACTGTCTATATAAATAAAGATGAAATTCTGTTTGTTTGTTTATTTGTTCTTTATAGAAATCCACACAGTTTGTCCTAATTCTCCAAATTTCGCTCAGTGGTTCTTTCAGACCAGTTGCCTGGTCTTTCAGACCTGTCCATATTAAAACTGCATAGCTTTAGCCGATCTTCAGCTGATATTCTTTATTGTAATAAAAATCGTAATGATCTCATTTTACAATTTTTTTTTTTTTTTTTACGAAATCGACCGTTTCTTTAGAAAAACGAAATCCCCGTGTGAAACAGGGATATACATCTATAATATATGTATATAAAGATGAAATTCTGTTTGTTCTTTATAGAAATCCATAACGTTTGTCCTAAATTCTCCAAATCTCGCTCAGTGGTTCTTTCAGACCAGGTGCGAACACCTGTCCATATTAAAATTCCATAACTTCAGCCGATCTCTGTGTATAGGCGGGCGCAATCGACTATAGGGTGCGCTAGTAGTTTTACAAAATGTCGGAAAGAACGGGGATAGATGTAGTTGATGTGATAGAGATAATTGGTAATTTTAAGAGACCATTAATTGAAGGGCAGGCTATCCTTGATGCAAACCACATAATTACATGTGGAATAATATCTATAAGTAAAAAAGCAGTCATTTTACAAGCCTTGTGCCTTCAAACAAGCGATCTTAAAGGACTGCCCCATCAAATTAAAGTGGAAATCAAATTTATTAATAATAATAAGCAACTTTCGTGTAAAGCTGGTAGTTCTGGTAAATGCAAACACATCATTGTAACTTTACTCTCCGTTTTTCGGTTACTAATAACATTAATTACCTATTCATACACTCATTGTTATGACAGCTGTCATTTTCATGACAGCTTAGTTTCTTTGTCATATTATTTATTTATATGTCAAAACTTTCAGGCATGGCATTGAAAACTTGGAACAATTAAGCACAACGGATGTAATACAAAAATGGGGAAAATTAAAAAAGAAAAAAAAACCTATGAAACTATGGTCCCAATGTTATTTGCATAAAACTAGCATTTTGAAATAATAAAATGTCAAATACTAATATTTACTTGAATAAATATAGTCACTTTCTATAAAATGAAGACTACATATCGTCATATGTTTCGAAACAGGCTTATCTATTCTTAATTTTACAATCCACCCTTTAAGAAGCTTTTTATTTTTTGGAAATAAATGGAATTACACGTCTTTTGATTTTCTAATTGAACACTGAGGGACCGAGCAATACCTATTAGACATTTTTCAAATAATTTTTTGCTCGATCGGGTTTTAATTATGGAAAAATAAATTAAAAACGGCAAAAAACCCTATGAATCCCAGGTAATCGCACGGCTCCTATCCCCGTTTCTCTAGTTCCTTCTAGTTCAAAGAAGCAGCACCGTCGCTTGCGCTCGCCTATATTCTTTATTGTTATAATAATCGTTTTGATCTCGCTTTACATTGGTTTTTACAAAATCGACCGTTGGAGTCGATAAAAGTCTCAGTTTATAGGCGGGCGCAATCGAATATAGGGTGCGCTAGTAGTTTTGCAAAATGTCGGAAAGAACGGTGTTAGACATAGGTGATGTGATAGAGATAATTGGTAATTTTAAAAGACCATTAATTGAAGGGCAGGCTATCCTTGATGCAAACCACATAATTACATGTGGAATAATATCTAAAAATACAAAAACAGTTATGTTACAAGCCTCGTGCCTTTAAACTAGCAATCTTAAAGGACTGCCCCATCAAATAAAAGTGGAAATCAAATTTATTAATAATAATAAGCAATTTTCTTGTCATTGTACGTGTAAAGGTGGTAGTTCTGGTAAATGCAAACACATCATTGAAACTTTACTCGACGTTTTTCGGTTAGTAATAACATTAATTACCTATTCACACAATCATTGTTATGACAGCTTAGATTCTTTGTCATATTATTTATTTATTTGTCAAAACTTTCAGGCTTCGCATTGAAAACATGGAACAATTAAGCACAACGGATGTAATAGAAAAATGGGGAAAATTAAAAAAGAAAAACAAATCTATGACACTATGGTCTCAATGTTATTTGCATAAAACTAGCATTTTGGAATAATAAAATGTCAAATACTAATATTTACCTGGATAAATATAGTCTCTCTCTTTAAAATAAAGACTACATATCGTCATATGTTTCGAAACAGGCTTATCTATTCTTAATTTTACAATCCACTCTTTAAGAAGCTTTTTATTTTTTGGAAATAAAAGGGAATGACACGTCTTTTGACTTTCTAATTGAACACTGAGGGACCGAGCAATACCTATTAGATATTTTGCTCAATCGGGTTTTAATTATGGAAAAATAAATTAAAAATGCCAAAAAACCCTATGAATCCCAGGTAATGGCCCGGATTTATCCCCGTTTCTCTAGTTCCTGTAGCACTGTCGCAGAAGCAGCACCGTCGCTTGCGCCCGCCTATAGGTTTTATGGATTTAATAAATGAAATTCTCTGGGTGAAACCGGGATATACAGCTAGTATCTTATAAATAGCAAATTAAAGAGTTTATAACATTTGGAAAACTTGTAAAACTAAAATTATTAATTTGTACCCCTTACCCTGACTGTTTAAACTATAGAATTTCTGCAGCAGTGAGATGATTCCGAATCAAATCACTGCTGCAACATTTAATAACTTAAATTGATTATTGTTGGTTGCTATAGTAAAGCAATAAGAATAACAAGGATAAATATACATTAATGACACAATATTGAAATAAGACTTTATTTATTCTATACAACTAAGATCCTCTCACTCACTATATTTGACTGACTGACAACTTCAAATATAAAACTGATGCATTTGACAATGAATTAGGCTTATTTGTCCAGTTTAAAATGAATCACAAAGATTACTTGTACATAATATCAAGTTTTTTAAGTTAAACAAACATTTCTGTTTTCATTTGAAACACAACTATTCCACCATCTCATTGCAACAGATCTTGTAGTTTTTTTCTCTATCTGGTAACATGAGTAGTAATTAAATTAAAATATGTTTTATATTGATATTACTATAAGAATTATTTTAAATTTTGGCACATTAGTAAATTTCTAATAGAGTTAAAGTGAAAATATTTATGATTTAATGATCTAAAGTAATCATTAAAACAGAGTGCCAAATTCAACTGGAAAAGTCCATGAATTTTATAAAGAATACAAAAAATCGGGTAACTATAAAATACATTACACTTGAACAAAAATTAGTGGCCACAACAAAGTTAAAATAATAAAAATATATAAAACAATTATAAATATTTTATATTGAAGCTGTGGAAGAGTATTAAAGCAACACCTCAGCAACTTCGGGTCTGGTTTGAGCCCAGTCTCGGCAGATTAAAATTCATTATAGCATAATTACTCGGAATTCCTTAATTGTCAAAACTGGAGGAAATTTTTTTAAAAATAAACATGATATACCTATCAAACATACATCAGCTTTTTCCCATCTTATTTTTTTCTTCAAGCTATTTAACAGAAAATTGTTTTGGTGCTAAGGAAATTAATTTTTTTAAATATTTTATGCGGAAGGCACAGTTATTTATTAATAAATAGGTCCAACCTGTAGAGGTAAAAAATCAAAAGTAATTGTAGTAGTTTCATGCCTTCCTAAACTAAAACAATCAAACTTCTCTTCATGGTTTTTACTAGAGATATATTGTTTTAAGTTTCAGATTTCGGTCAAAGTCCTTGATAATTTGTTCAACAGATTTTTATAATTTATAATTTGTTTTTATAATTTATAGGGACTCAGAAATGATATGTATAACATTTTTTTTTCTTTTAGAAAAAAAGCATTAGGACGGGGTTACATTGTACAGGTAAGAAAAGATGGTCATGAAAATTTTTGAAAAGTGGTTTTGTACGAGCTTTATGAAAATCTTGAATTGGTAATACTTTCTTTCGCATTCTTAATGTTAGAATCCTTATAATTTTAAACACACACATGTTTGGTTAAAAAATGGTATCAAAAGGTGAAGTAATTTTGAATAAAAACAAAAATAATTTTGTATTTAACAAGCTTGAGAAAACAAAAATGTTTTCAATTCTCTTGCAGTAACTCACTTCTAGAACATTTTATAAAAAAATTAATTTTGAAACTATAATATTTTCTACAAGATTCATACAATATATACTCACAAGAAAATAATGAAATAACAGAGTAAGGTACAGTGGATATAATATTTTTAATCCATTATGTGCGTAAAATATATAAGTAGTTCATGATAATGGTGATCACATGGTAAAAATTCCCAAAATATATTACAAACACAATGGAAATTGATGAAATATGTATAAAAAGTAATGAAATAAAATAATATTTCTTTTTATATTCACCAGAAATTAAAAAAAAAATCTAACAAAAAAAGGAACTCAAAATAAAATCAAAGCCTCGATTGAAAATTGGGTACTTGCATAATTTGCGGAGCATTCATGACTGCTATCTGTTATGTTTATGGTACTCACAAGTTAGCTCACTGGCAGCAACTGTTATCCACCATTGTTTATTATAACCTGAGACTCACTGATAAGACGGAAAGAAATAGAATAATAACAAAACACATGTATTCTTTTTCATTAAGCTGAATGTAATTTATAAATGGTTATTGTTTATCTGAATTTGAATCTACAACAGAAGTTCGGCTTCTTCTCATTGAGTTAGCCAAGATCTCTGTCAGATTCATAAATAGAATCCTGAAAATGTCCATGTGGTTTGAAAGTAGAGTGGCCCCGTTGTCAACTGAAAAGGACCCGTTTGGGATTTTTATATCCCTTTTGATATATTCCCTTTAAAGACGCAAGTAATAAAACAGGGCACAAAAAGTTAAAGTATCACAAACTACTCGGTGGACATGGTGATAACAGGGCAGGTTATACACCTTTAAGCCTGGATTACACCTACCGAGTAGCTGGGCCGAGAAGCTCGCTCTGTCACTCGGCCGAGGATTGGTGTGATTACACGTGGAGGAGACAGCGGGCGAGTCAGTGCATTGTGGTTATGCGTTCGTGAAACATGGTTCATGGTTCGGCATAGGTAGCAATTACAAATTAAGAAAGTTTTTAAGAAATGTTGCAACTTAAACATACCTGCCATTGATTTTAAGTTCACAGATTTAAAAAAAAATGGTGAAATATTTAAAATAATTTTGTTTGTTTTCCTTTTGTTCCCGTTTTCTAGGTTCCAATTCCTGGGGCTATTTTATATTGGATTCGTAAACTGGAGATAATCCACAACCACATTTTTTAGAATCGTGAATTTTTTTTCTTTTCTAGGTTGTATATTGACCTCAAGTTTTTTATTTTATTTTTTATCTCTGGTGCACCAAAGTCAGGTAAATTCATCGCCTCTACTAACATGATATTGACAGTATCACGAATTTGTTTGTTTTTATAGGTTGCCGATTTGAAATTCCAGAGGCATTCGTGTATAAATTTAATTGTTGTTTCAGAGCTCCATTTAGCCATTATGAACTTAATAAATCACAAAAGATTGAGAGGGGGGATTAATCGCACCACCATGTTTTCTTCACTTTGACTGATCACACTGACCGAGTGATATGCCTAGTAGAGTGGGCTGGTGGTGGGGGTATTCACTCGGCCGAGAGAATAGAACAGCGTTCTATCCACTCTCTCGCCCAGATCACTTGCCTGCTATTAGACCCAGTACTGACTTTGCTGATTACATTAACCGAGCACTCGGCCGAGTGCACTGTCTCGGCCCAGTACTCGGCAGGTGTAATTCAGGCTTTAGGCTAAGTCGTATGTACCATGTATATACCTCGATAATGCCTTGCTTCAAGTTGGTATTCAATAAAACAAAACATTTATTAACTTTTATTTCATTTAAAAAATTCCTAATGCTATTCAAAACAACCATATATTTCCATATATACCTCCTGTCGGCAAGAATAGTGAAAGCTCAAAATTTTAGTGTTTTCTATTTGGGCACCAATATAAATGAAATATACTAAAACTCGAGCAATGTCATAATTATATCAGCAATACTGTTCATTAACTTTAACTTTTTACAGTTTAATACCTATAGATAAATATCGTAACATTTAAACTTTAAATCTTTCTTTTGATCAATTTTAATTATGACAATTTTGACTTGCATCACTATTCTTGCCGACTGGCGAGACACATCTAAAAGTATGTAGTACCTAGTTGATGGATATAACATACCAAATTCCACACACTTTTCAGGATGGAATTAGTAATTTTTTTTTGTTATATTTGAAAGTAGCTTCTGAAGATGGCAACTCCCAGCTCGTATCAACTTTAAGATAAAATTTGAAACAAGCAATAAAGTATAAATAAGAAGAATTAATTACAATAAACACCACTTAATATGACAGAAACGCAGTTAAAGACATAGGTTATAAAAAAGGTAGGTTACAAGGTTGTACCAGAGTACATTGCATGGCTCTCCTGAGATAAACAAGTACTGATGTTGTTATCATCGAGGGTGAATCCAGGGGGGGGGGGTCATGGCCCCCAATATTTTGGCTTTTCAATTTTTTTGTATTTTTATACAAATAATGCAATTAGAAAGTTACTATGCCCGGAACATAAAACTTTTTGTTGTTTAGATCCCAGCCCTTCTTAATACAAGGTAATAATCTCATTAAAAATGGTGCTGTCAGCCACGTAATTATGAGAAAGGGGGGTCATGCCCCCCCCCCAAATTTCGTGCTTATTCCGTCCCTGGTTATCTTGACCACATTTGCTTACAAACTCCGATACAATGTAACCAAAGCTTTACTTTTTTTTTGTTATATAATTAATACAGAACACAAGGAATAAGTTTAGGCCGTCAATTCCGATCCGAATTTTTGAAAGTAGACTTTTAGTTAAATAATGTAATAAAACATTGAGCTATCAGAAAGTTTCGTTGAGGCTGATATTTCATCTAAATCTAGAAATATCTTTCTTATTTAGCAAAATAGTAGGAAATATAATGAAATATTTTCTGAGCTTATAGTTTGTTGTGATTTAGGACTCTGGTGAAAGCCTAATTTTTAAATTAAAAAACAGAAACGACAAGTTGCAAGAATCTATGCGAGGGGATTGTCATGTCCAAACTGTTCATGTAATAAATTCAAAGTGATAATTATAACACTAAATAGTCAATTGTAAATTTGGAATAGACAAATCTCTCCTATCAATAACAATTATTATAATTATATTTTATCACCTTATGATCATTATTGAGCGTTTAATTAATGATTCTTGAATTTACAAAATATTTACACTTTTAGAGTTATGTGATAATCTACAAAAGAAAAAAGAATTTTCTCTAGCAGTTTTAGAATGATTTCAATTTAAAATTTCTCATGTAACAATAACTTTCATATGTACATATAAACAAATTTTATACAAGTAATATCACAATTAGTAGTGCCTATCTTTAAACACAATGCAATTGAAAAAGCTCACATTTATTATATCAATTAAAAGCTTCTTTTTTTGTTTTCTTTTATGTTTTATATTATGAAAAAGTCCTAAACTGTGCGATTCTACTTTCAGTTAAAATTTGAGAAGACCTATGGTCTTTGTATAAAAGGACAAAAAAGAATTTTATATTTCATTAAACTTAAAAACAATTTTTATAAAGAGAGACCTCATATGAATCACCTCTCCTAGTGGAATATTTTTAGAATTGGTTTTATAAAACGTATCTTCTGGAATCAAACTTGTTTCTGTTAGTTTTGTTATATTTTTTATTATTATTTTTTGGGCAAGTTCTTAAGTATGAAACATTAACTTGTGAAGAAGCGCGATTCCCTGTTCCTCCAAAACCTAACGAAACAGGGACGATCGTTTCTTCCTGAAACTTTACTTCTTAGCCACTGCTATGTATTTAAGAAGGGTTGCTTCCCGGATCCATCTCCGCTGCTAAGTCTCCGCTTTCTCAGTTGCTTCCAAAATCGCCTTTCCAAACTTTTGTCCTAAAGAAAAAAAAATAATTATAAGAAATAAATACATGGAGGGTAACCCCTGTCTGAAAAAACGGCGGACCAAATCCCATCTACCATAATCACAATACACATTACACTGACGATTTTTTTTTTTTTTCTGTTAAAGCTTTCTGTTCTGTTAAGGATGTAAGTTTTCAGCTATTCTCCTGTTTAACAGTTTTTATTTAAATTTAATGGAGTTATAAGCAATGAAAGCAAAGCAGAGGAGAGAAGTGGCGTCTTAAATGGAATCTGGTCCTTGTAACATAATTTTAATGTTAATGAAACAGTTCAGCTAGTACCATTATTGTCTACTAGGTAGCAGCACGCTTACAAAATAAAGTATCACGTGTCTCAGTAAAAATTGTTTGTAGAATAGACTGCTATATAGTTTATGTTTATTTAGATACAATGAATCAACCCACTGCAAGCTTAAGGACAGGCCATACCTCATTTTAAAAATTATACAACAGTTCAGCCAGTTAATTTAAAAATAAATTTCAAGTCTTCATCCCACTATTTTAATGTTAACTTTTTTCACAAATTCCGAGAATATAAAATAAAATATTACACTAAAAACGTTTCTGTAAAAAAGTTTGCACTTACAGACAGCCAAAAAGTCTAATATGTGATTCATACAATCGTTTCGATCAATAGTACTAAGATAATCATAGATGCCCCCATTTATGTCTCTAATGAGACCTTACACACTGACCTTGACATTCATTACATCAAAGCAATGGCCGTAGATCGTTACCGTAACTTTCATCGCAGACTTACTCTAAATTCTAACCCACTGACTCACTCCTACTCTACTCACTCCTACAAACTCTTACAATTTTACAATCCGCCAAGAAGGTTGCTTTTTCATATCTATTATGTCAGCTTATATCTTTAGTAGCTATGTATATCTAAATAAATAAATATAAAAGGCATAAAACATCAAATATTTTCAATTTTGTAATTGAGGTACTGGTCCTTCATTCATTACTCCTTGGCGATGGCTGGTTTCAAAGAAGCATGCAATCACTGGCAAGCGAAAAAGGCTGATGCATAGGATTTTGCAAGTAATCGCTTTTGCTTCAACTTATCTCCATAAGTAAAAATTCAGCTTCCGTTTGTTTTGTGTCCACAAAACTTATAGTCGATAGACTGACTTGAAATTTTTGCTTAATGCTGCATTTTAATATATGAGTGATATTATTCACTTTTTACTTTCACTTACCTATATATGAAATATATAGTAAGTGGAAGTATTGCGATCGTGAAAATTTTCGACTTCCGGTTTTCAACGGAAATACACGTTTTGGGACCCCCTGAGTCGAAATAACCAAGTCCCGCGAAATGGTCTGTGTGTGTGTGTGTGTATGTGAACAGACTAGCTCAAAAACTATAAACCGTGGGAACCTGAAATTGGGTATTTAGTGTAGGTATATGCCCGCGATGTGACAGCAAAAATTTCATCAAAATTGCTCAACGGGAGGGGGTACTTTATTTAATAACTTTTTACGTTTTTTTCGATTTTTTCAAAAACGGCTCTAACGATTTTGATTAAACTGAGTATTTGATCTATTTATATGCCCCAAATATGACTGTAAAAATTTCATCAAAATTGATTAACCGGAGGGGGGACTTTACTTAATAAATTTTGTATTATTTTCACGTGTTTTTTTTATTTACTCAAAAACGGTTTTAACGATTTTGATCAAACTTGGTATTTGATGTATTTATATGCCCGAGATATGACTGTAAAAATTTCATCAAAATTGATTAACCGGAGGGGGGACTTTAAATAAATTTTGTATCATTTTCACGTGTTTTTTTTATTTACTCAAAAACGGTTTTAACGATTTTGATCAAACTTGGTATTTGATGTATTTATATGCCCGAGATATGACTGTAAAAATTTCATCAAAATTGATCTACGGGAGGGGGGACTTTACTTAATAAATTTTGTATCATTTTCACGGGTTTTTTTATTTACTCAAAAACGGCTTTAACGATTAACAAAAATAAGATAAGAATGTAGAAAAATGTGTGACTTTGGGAAATGATAATTAGCAAAACACGTCAATTTCTAATCTAAGTATGTTGGTAAGTGAAAGTTGTGTGTTGCGCGCACGCACCAGATTTTTTTTTCTTAGGTAGATGGCGTTTAATCATAAATCTACTCGGGAAACCACAAAAAAAAAAAAAACCTGTGGGTTATGTCAAGGGTTTGTAGCCCACCAGTTGGCCCTAGTATTTTTTAAAGGAAGCGAAAAATCCTTGGTTATGCTTCCCGGATAGGGAATCTTTAGGGTATCTTTCCTCCGGATAGGATGTAAAATGGAGGTCATGAGCCTGTATGATGTCACATCATATGGCATCATATCTTGTATGATGCCAGGTACTCATAAAAGATACCTATCCTAATTATTTCTAGATAAGAAAAATTTAGGACTCCCATTGTAGCTTTGTCCAATTAGCCATAGCATAATTTAATGAACGTCACTAATCAAACCAAAACAAGCTCACAAGAGGCCATAAAAGAAGGGGGGTTATTGGAAGATGTTAAAAGCTGAATTAAAAATGCAAATGGGTCCACATCTAGAAGATAAAAAAAAGCTACATCCAAAAAATATATAAATATATGACTTAAAGTGACTATGTATGACAAGTTTAAAATTACAAACATTACTGTATGGGTCAATCCATTTCAAATGGACCAGAAAAAAATAATTTGGTTGCTCGATCATTTTAGAAAAAATTTATAATTTTACCACCCATTATGTATGGAATCAGTAGTTCAAATAAATTTTTTAAAAATTTTTAGTGTCAACCGTTTCAAAATGGCAGCCATTTTTGTTTCACCTTTCAGGCCGATTTTTGAGTTTTTAAGCTCTCACAGAAAACTCATTTTCTCAAGAATGGTATTCGTGAGGGTTTGTGCTCATTTTCACAAATATAAACACAAACCCTACAAAACAAAAATGACCATTTTCAAAAATTCGTAGCTACCAAAGTACTCAAATATGCAGATTAAAATTTCTTAGAGTAGATTTATTTTGCATGTAAGCATAACATGTACAAAAATGAGATTTTTATTAACTAGCCTACCAGAGATATTAGAGCCTAAAGTTAACAAATCTATATAAATAAAGATGAAATTCTGTTTGTTTGTTCTTTATAGAAATCCATACCGTTTGTCCTAAATTCTCCAAATTTCACTCAGTGGTTCTTTCATACCAGGTGCGAACACCTGTCCATATTAAAACTGCATAACTTCAGCTCATATTCTTTATTGTTATAAAAATCGTAATGATCTCGCTTTACAATGTTTTTTTACGAAATCGACAGTTTCATTTGAAAAATGAAATTCTCCGGGTGAAACCGGGATACACAGCTATAATCTTTGTAAATAAAGATGAAATTCTATTTGTTCTTTATAGAAATCCATACCGTTTGTCCTAAATTCTCCGAATTTCGCTCAGTGGTTCTTTGATACCAGGTGCGAACACCTGTACATATTAAAATTGCATAACTTCAGTCAATCTCTGGGTATATTTTTTATTGTTATAAGAATCATTTTGATCTCGCTTTACATTTGTTTTTACGAAATCGACCGTTTGAGTCGATAAAAATCTCACTTTATAGATTTAAAATATGAAATTCTCCGGGTGAAACCAGTATATACAGCTAGTAATTAATAAATGTGAAGTTTAAATATTCATAAAATAATAAGGTAAGGAATATCAGGGTTAAGAATAAGAGAGAGTTACTTTTAATAAAAGCTACTTTGTTAGGTTTAATATCATGCAAAAAATCAAATTTGATGTAGATGCCCGTATACCCAAAACTTACCCTCAAAAACTGTATTTTGAGAATTTAAAGCAGTTGTTTTCGATAGCACTGTTCAAGTATTGGATTTCAAAATATTCAAATAATAAAGAGAATACAAAATATAGAACAGACTAAAAGGAAAACAATTGTGTTTGAATTATTAATGTATGACTTACCAGTCTTGAGAAAATGAGTTTTTTGTGAGAGCTTAAAAACTCAAAAATCGGCCTGAAAGATGAAACAAAATGGCTGCCATTTTGAAACGGTTGACACTAAAATTTTTTTAAAAATTGATTTGAACTACTGATTCCATACGTAATTGGTTGTAAAATTATAAATCTTTACTTTCACTTACCTATATATGAAATATATAGTAAGTGGAAGTATTGCGATCGTGAAAAATTTCGACTTCCGGTTTTCAACAGAAATACACGTTTTGGGACCCCCTGAGTCGAAATAACCAAGTCCCACGAAATGGTCTGTGTGTGTGTGAACAGACTAGCTCAAAAACTATAAACCGTGGGAACCTGAAATTGGGTATTTAGTGCAGGTATATGCCCACGATGTGACAGCAAAAATTTCATCAAAATTGCTCAAAGGGAGGGGGTACTTTATTTAATAACTTTTTACGTTTTTTTCAATTTTCTCAAAAACGGCTCTAACGATTTTGATTAAACTGAGTATTTGACCTATTTACATGCCTGAGATATGACTGTAAAAATTTCTTCAAAATTGATTAACCGGAGGGGGGACTTTACTTAATAAATTTTGTATCATTTTCACGTGGTTTTTTTATTTACTCAAAAACGGCTTTAACGATTTTGATAAAACTGGGTATTTGATGTATGTATATACCAAATATGTAAAAGCCAACATTTCATCAAAATTGGTCCAACTGAGGGGGCACTTTATTCATGACTTTTTTCCAATTTTTACCTTTTTTTCGATTATCTCAAAAATGGCTTTAACGATTTTTATCAAATTCGTCATGTTTAATGAAAATTAGGTTTTCTTTAATATCAGGTAAGCTTTATCATTATTAAAATGTTCTGAGTGGGCTTTTTTTTTTGTGGCCATTTTTTTGTTTGTTTCTTTCTTTCTTATAAAGTACCTTTGTTTTTGTTTACATGGAGAAATTAACTGTCTCTCGTTACGCCTAAAAATAAGAAATGGCTAAATATGAGATATGATAAAAATAAAGAAAACACAAAGAGGAGAAAAATATTCAGTCAACTCATAAAACTCGTTGAGCCATGCATGCGGAGTACGCCTTTAATGATAGACCATTGTTCATAATTAAAGCCGTTCTGTTCATTTGAGAAGTGGCAATTAACAAAACGCATTAATTTCTAATCTAAGTAAGTTGGTAAATGAAAGTTGTGTGTTGCGAGCACGCACCAGATTTTTTTCTAAAATGATCAAGCAACCACCTTTGGACCACTTGATATGGATTGACCCATATGTTTTCAAACATGTCAAATATATGATTTTAACAATGAATATGCATGGGCACCATCAATTTATACCAATAGTATTAAAATAGAAAGTGAAAATAAACCTTGGTGCAGAAAAATAATGTTAATGTTTGCAAAGCATTATCAATGAAAGATTGGAATTTAAAAACACTCAGAAGTTTTTATATTATTTCAGTTTGAATAATGGAACGATTTGTTTTCTTATTAAATCTAAGTTTGCTACAATTCTTTTAATTACTTTCCTAACAATTAACATCATAATAAGCTTGCCCAGGTTTAGCTGTTGGTATATAAAGATAAGGAAATATTCAACTATAATAATGATAATTAAGATAAAAGTATCAATATTGGTCGTCAATAAAAAATGCAAAAATAAATCCTTACGTGTTCTCTTTTTTGAAGATACTCGGGAGGTAAAGTTGTAGGAACGTCGTCGGGCGAATCTCTGCTGAGCAGTCGGCTCAATCTACTTCGGCTGCTGCTAGTGTGTTCTTCACTTTTGCTTCCACGTAGAAATTCCATGCTTTAGAAAAAAAAATTAAATTAATAAGAAGATAAAGAATGCATAATGGAATTGAAGCCCTGGAAGTAACAATTAATAAGAGAAGGTTGAATTTCTATGTTCATATGTGTTCATTAATTTCAATAAAATTTATATAATACATTTTTATAAATCATCTATATGTAATAAATTTTTATAATAATTTTATAAATTATTAATTTGTTTATAAGGGGTATTTAAAGGCTAAATAAACTACGTTAAACTATTTATGTGGAGTCTGACCCCTTAATCCATGTCCAGGCCCTTAGCCGGCACTCCTGTTTCGTCAATTCATAGGCCCTTTACCAGTCATTTTTATGTACTTGAGTAAATTAATGTGCTCTAACTACGAATTCGTGACATATGCGTGTGTCGTCATTTTTATGCACGCTGCGTTTTCATATAATCTCATGGAAAAGATCGCCTTTTTCTACACCTCCAGCTTGAGACTAGCTGCCGATCGCCAGGATTAGGGCTCCATGAGGTTTGTCCTATTTTATCCCTTTTCCCTTTACCCCTTTTTCCTTCTGCCACGTAGCTCTAATTTCAGGTTGTGTTCGTGCTGTCCAGCAGTTCGAGGTAAGCGACCTTATATATATTTAATTTTGTTTGATTTCCATTTGCTCTCTGAGCTCAACAGGGTTTAATCCCCTTTTACTTTCAATTATTTTTTCTTGATCTTCACTTAATTTAAATTTATTACTTAACAATATGGTCAAAATGAACCAAGAGAGATTGAAAGGCTGAATTAAGAGATTTTCAATAAAAATTGGGAATATAAAGGCCACGGTGGCTATGTTAAATATCTGAAGATTAACATAAACTAGAATATCTATTCGATCACGTGTGGGACGGCCCCACGGTTAGCTCAGTGGTAAGAGCGCCGCAACGTATATGCGGAGGACCTGGGTTCGATTCCCGGCCGTGGTCGAATCTTTTATCTTCTAATAAAATAATTTAAAAATTATAAATTAAATATTTACCAAAAGACCATAAATAAATACATCATTAATAGAATATCTAGAATAGTTAGATCGTTAAATGTATTGTTCAAAGTATACCCACCAAGACGATCTCATAATATACATATTTATTTGGTATAATTACAAGGAGCTTTCGGCGTTCTGCGCCATATTCATCTAAAATATAATGGACAACAATTCCTAGACAGTATTACACATTTATAAAAATAACACATTTATATAATATAGTTTGTCATTCCATATAATATTAACAATAGCATGCTTACCCTTTAATTCTCCTAAAATAGGGTTGTTGGTGCATTAAGGAATTCAAAAATTTGAAAACCATGTCGTCTGGCCCATCATCTGTGAAGGGTACTGCGGGCTTAAGGTCGACGCGAGCAATTCTATTGTATTTTATTATGTGTGAATAGTGCTTAGGGATAAGGGTTGCTTCCTGTTTAGTATTTAATATTCTGTCTTGATTTATTGCATGTAGATGGATTCAATTATTTTTTGTTTTGGCCGGGAGGTGGATTTATGTAGAATTTTGACGTTATCGAAATCTATTTCATGTCTGGTTTGTAAGCATGCGTTTTATATATATATATATATATTCACAGGCAAGTTAGGGCTTTTAGGGAAATCGAAGGCAGGGCTGGAAGGGTGGAGAGGAAGAGTAAATCTTAGCTCATTCAGAGGTACTAGCTGACCTATCACCAATCACCCATTTTAGATTGGTGTGTAATCAATCACCTATCCATTATAAATACATCTGTACACTCACAATACCTATTCATTAAAGCATAAAATATATTGATTAATGGGTTAATTAAGAGACTGCTGAGATTTTTTTTATGATAATAAATAAAAATATCTAAATTAAAGATTATAGAACTTACATTTTACTAGGCCGGGAAGGTTTTGAGTCGGCAGAATGGCTTCTACGCAGTTTTAGCCTGTTAAAGAATCTATGGTGAGGTGTACTGCTAGCCGATTTCGCCTTTGCTGCGCAGCTGTCTGATTTATTACCCTTCCAGCATATCAATCACTTTTATTAAAACGCCAATAAAATAAAATGGGTTAATATCTTTTATAGCATCATTTAAAAGAATTGTAATTAGTGAAAAGTTTTGGTGGTGTAGGCAAAAAAATATTTTTTTTTTTTGCTCTCCTAGCAGAATGTTCTGTGAATGTGCAAAAAGGATAGAATTCGTGTACTAATAAAAATCTAAGTGCAAAGATAAGGTAATTCAAGACATTAATAACTGCTGGAATATTAAAGTAAAAAGGACTTTATTCTTAGTAAATTTTTTAACGATTCCGAGGGCAAACTAGTGATGAAGAAAATGTGGCGATTTTTATGAGGGAAAAGAGGAATACAGTACAACTTCCATTATCCAGTGTTTGATTAACTGGGACTCCAATTAACCAGAGACATTTTTTTTTCCCATATAAATAATACTGAATTGATAATCGTAATGAAGCAAAGTAATAGGTTTTTATATGATTTATAGATACAGCACGTATATATTTTGGGCCAGGATGGCCGAGTGGACAAAGGCGCTTGCAATAGGTAATCAAAGTTAAGCAACGTCAAGAGTGTTTAGTACTTGGATGGGGGACCGCTCTATTCAGGTGACCAATCACCAATGAACACCACGCGGTCCAAGCCTACCTCAACTCCCCAGGTATGTGAGGCCCGTCAGCCTACTGGAGGCGACTCACACCAACCAGGTGTAAGAGTGATAAATTTTTCCCTGTGTATCTTATCGAGAATCGTGGTGTGGTTTTCCAGGATGTCAGTAACCACTCGGAGGTTTGGGTACAAGGACGCTATGCTTTAGGGAAAGAAATATAGGTCCTCGGGGCCTGCTTACTCTGAGCTAACATATTCCTTGGACCTAGACCAGTTTGTCACTGTTCTTGAACCCAAGAGAGCTGACGCCATCGGTGGGAAGGACACTGCCAAATTGGCCCCAATGGGATTGGTTATGGAGCTATAGGCGATCTGCCGCTGCACCATGGTGACCATGGCTTGCAGCAACGTGAAGTTTGGGCTACCCCCTCCAGGCTGTCTGTGCTCCCGCAAACAACACAACATAAACAGATGAAAGAAGACCACACTGCGCACCCAAAGATCTCATTAGGACTAATGTGCAAACCGAAAAAAAAATAGATATAACACAAAAGATTTTGAAAAGTAAGAAAGAAAAGTTAACCCAGTTTAGTGAAACAATTTCTTTTTTTGTTCTTACGATATTATCAAAAAGTCACTTTACTTGTAAGACTGTGTTAAGTTACCTAAATTGGTAAGAAGCAGCTGAAAAAAATTATCCTAGGTAAAGGCGAACATGTGATGAAACTGTCAACAATATATGGTGTTAGAGAACAAACTATCCAAGAGATTGTTGGAAAAAAATTACGTTTTAGAGGTTTTATTTTAGTTATTTTTTGTTGCTAGATAAGTAAGCCTTTTGTTAACGAAGAAAGAAATTTTTTTTTTATGAATTTTATATGTTATATGGTAAACTCACTCAGTGGCACGTCCACCACTGTCTAATTTCGTGGATTATCTGCAAACTATCAATTTATTAATCAATATAATTTATAAAGACAATATCGCTCAAGGGCCATAAAAATGTAAAGCACAGGACCTAATAATTTATTCTGAGTAGCGCATTATTTTTCTATAATCTGTAATTTAAAAAACTTTCCGTTTTAAATCTGTATTGAAGAAACGATGAACGACAATTCTTTGAGGAACTGTATTTTGTTTTTTTTTCTTTGATTTACACAATCACCTACAAATCATATTACTTCGGATCAGTACTGCGTGCATTAAAAATTATTTATAAAAAATTCATCTGTGAAGCATGGATAATCAGGAACTTACTGTATGCAAATTCAACATAAGTTATTTAAGAGTCTTGTAAGTAATTTACATAGGTATAACGTATACCTATCATTTCATAAAGTAAATTTACGAATTATTTAATCTTTGAACAAACGTAAAATCACCTTACCCTGACATCATTCTAAATTGATTAAGGAAACAAGATGCTCAAGACCTATTAACCCAGCAATGGAAAAACTACATGTATTCAAACTTTGTGTAAAAAAAATTAAAGAAATAAATAAGTAATGAAAAAAAATTAAACGATATGGAATTACCTGATCTGTTGAATAAGATTTAGTTGCTTCTTCACTTGATGCGCTGGATTCAGTGGACTCTTCCTCATCCTCTGGCAGTGGGTCAAGTCTCCGTCGTTGTGGGAATCCTCGGGATACGGGGCACAACGGAACCAGACTTCCCATCATGCTTACCTTAACAGAAATGTATGTTCTCACATTACTACCAAGATATTGCAAAAAAAAAATAAAAATGACATCTGGTGTTAAATGACAAAATTAATGGTGTTACATGACATATAAAAAAACATAACATCTGGTGTTACATGTTCTAACATGAAATTATTATCTTCGAAACTTCTTAACAAATGTACTTAAAAATATTTACTGTGATAGAATAGGAATGAAGCCCAAGCAGGGACTTATAAAAAAACATATGATTTGGTACTCAAACAGGAACACTTAAACAATACAAGATTTGGAGCCCAAACAGGGACAAATAAAAAACTTAATAATATAAATGTTAAGTTTTTAATATGAGATATCAAAATATAGTGGTTAAGTGAATTAACTTAAGTGAATAGGGGTTAAGTGAACCGTTAAGTGAATTAACTCAAAATATTGACAACCTTCAGTTCAATTTAATGATTGATGATATTAGTCGAAAAATTTATTTACCCGTCTTTTGCTCCGTTTCACCTTATGACTAAGAAGAGGTTACCAAATTTAAATAAGTTAAAAATGTATGTTTATATTAAAAACAAAAAAACAAAAATTGATCCAAACAACTAGAAAACAAAATAAGATGCTAAGATGATCCGAAGATCTTCCCTTAAAAAAGTCAACAATAATGAGCGTTTCTTGTTTTTATTTTCCGTTCAGGGGCCATCAGTAATATTGGAAATCAAGAATAAAGTACTCACTCCACTTAGAAGTTTATCCATCATCAGCTGTTCCCTCGCATCATCGAATGCTGTCCCCACCGTGCCTTCATAATGTTGAACATTATCCTGTTTAAAGAAGATTTGTTTGAGAAAATTTAATATAAAATTTTTTATGCAGTGATATGAAACACACGCTAAATAATTCATACTTAAAATTTCACTATTTCATTTTCTGAGGAAAGTACAGGCATGGGTAAGATTTTCTTTGTGTTTTATAACTGAAGAAGAAAAATAAAGATACATTTCCTAATTCAGCAGATTCTTTCAAATCTATGTAAATTTTGTATGTATTAAATAATATAAAATACTTTTAATACTTGTTTTTTTGTTGATGTTTCATTAACGTCATTTTATGCCACTAAGGCAAAAGATAGTGGGGATCCTAAATTTTGTCTATTCAGGTATAATCAGGATGGAGATGTTTAACAAGTACCTGAATCGCAGGCTCGGGGCCTCCATTCTATGTCCTATCCAAGGGATGGCATAGCAAGTATTTTTTTACTTCCTTTAAAAAATCCTAATGCCGCCGCAGGACACATACCTAAGACCTTTAGTATTGAAGACTGCTATGCTAGCCACCACCACACAGGTGACCACAATGCTTGTTATCAATGTTTTAAATCACTCAATACTGTACTTAATTGTTACATTTTAAAGGAAAAAGCTAAATTATTGTAGACAAAAATTTAAATTAAGGATTTTTGAGCAATTGATGATCAGTTAAAAAAAGACACCATTTTGATGATGGTTTAACAGTTGCCAGGACTTCAACTTTTTCAAAAATATGAAATACCATTCTCCTTTAAAAGGGTAGTTAACAAAGCTTAAATAATTTACAACTGCCGTCATATGATTTTATATTGGGAATTTCAAGCATTCCATTGGTTTCCTCTGACAGCTGCAGCAACTTCCTCAGTCTCCTCCTCATAGTCTGGGAAATAATTCCTCTCTTCCTAATACATGTTGTGATTATGTGCCTATCTCTTTCAGTCTGCCACTGCTTTTCTATTGTTCTGGTGCTATGTCCGTTGTCATTTTCTTTTTATCTCTCTTTCTAATTATCTCCAATATATGTTTTATTTTTAATTAGAAATTATGAATTCTAAAATTTCTTTTTTAGTCTGTCACTGTTACTCTCTTGGTCTGGTGCGTTGGTAGTCTCCTTTTCTCATATTGGTTTATTTTATCTCATTTCCTGCCTACCTCCATCATTTTTTTTAAATTTTGAAATCAGGAATTCTTGGTATTTTATTATATAAATTCCAGCATAAAAAATTTGAGCGATAGTCCATTCTTTACTTGCAACTTCACCATACTTTTTTTTTCTTCAGTTAACCCTCTGACTTCATTTAATATTAGTACTGATAATTGAAGTTTTATGATGGTAATGGAGAATATGAAAAGAAGAAACTTCGATTTCTCCAAAAATGGCAAGAGAATAACTACATTTGTCACTTTAGAAGTGTTTTTAGAGGATTTCCCTGCCCTAAGCACGCTAGACAAAGCTATAGGCACTTAAAAATTTAAAAACCTGCTGTCGCTTGGCCCATTGCCCCTGAAGCGTACTGAAGGCCCACTGGCTTAAAAGTTGACTGCAAGCGCGATCTATTACTATTTATTATTTGTGAATAGTGTTTTGGTATATGGTTTTGCAGTCGACTTTTAAGCCAGTAGGCATTCAGTACGCTTCAGGGTGATATGTTTTAAATGTACTAACGATCCTACTAAAATGAGAATAAACAGGTAAGCATGGGGTTGTCAAAAATATAAATATGAATGACAACTGTATAATATAAATGTTATCTTTATAAATTTTCATGTAATCTGTATTTTTTAATATCATTGTTGTATTTTAGATGAATATGATACTGGATGCCGAAAGTTCCATATTATAAAATAAAAAATTAAATAGTGAGATCGTCCTGGGATATATTCTATTATTAAATATATTAAATGATCTACCATCTATCAAGATACAATAATGATTTTTTTAAAAGTAAAATTTTAATTTTTGATTGCTCTACCAACATCCTTTATACATGAATAGTACTAATTTTTTTTATTATTATCGTATCTAATTATTTTGTATTATTTATTCCCTATTTACCGAAATCTAGATAATTCATATCAATATACACTCGCGGCCAAAAAAACCGGCGCACCTTCCTTTTTAGCACTAAATGTATCTTAACGTAGGTGTAACACGTCCTAGCATCTATCTTTCATTTCTTATCCAAAATAAGCACATGTCCCTTTAATCTTATGTCAATAATCCTCTATAGTAAGCAATCAACAGATAAGAATTCGTAAACAATACTGCATCAGTACGTATATGCGACTTTACTGTTATACGTTTTCCTTCTAAAAGTGCTCTTCTTGTTAATTTCCTTTCGTTTTTCTCGTGTGAGGTTGTTACTTAATCTTTTTCGTTTAATAAAATGGTTTTGGAAGCTACGACAGTTGCCCGAATAATTGCGTTGTTGGAAGATGGTAGAAGCCAACGTTACGTGGCCAGGACTTTAGGCCTACCGGAAACAACGGTTCGAAGGGCGGTTCAGAGGTACCAGGAGACGGGACTCTATACGAGGAGGCCAGGATCAGGGTGCCCCAGAACTACTGAGCCAGTAGATGACCGTTTCATCATTATGCAAACTTTAAGAAACCGCAGATAGCGTTAGAAACAGTTTGCCGGCTGAGAATTGCTCAGGAGGTAGACGAGAGTGCACGAACAATAAGGAGAAGGTTCACCGAGGTAAACTTGCACTCCAGGGCCCCAGCTACCGGTCCTCAGTTGAAGGCAGCTCACCAAAATGCACGTCTTCAATTTTGCCGAGACCACGCTAACTGGACTGAGCTTGATTGGGGCTCCGTTGTGTTCAGCGACGAGTCGAGGTTTAACCTGTATACTCAGGATGGCCGAGTAAGAGTATGGAGAAGAAGGGGGGAGAGGTACAGCTAGTGCAACATCGCTGAAACGGTGGATTTCGAACGTAGGTCTGTTATGGTGTGGGGAGGCATCACATCACAAGCAAGGCCAGACCTTCACGTGTTCAGCAGACCGTCCCTAAATGCAACCTCGTATATCACGGAGATTCTAGAAGAATACGTGATGCCTTTTACGCCTTTCATTCGGAATAATTTTCGCCTAATGCAGGATAATGCCCGGCCACACACAGCACATGTCATGCAAGAGTATCTGGATGAGGTCGGCATTCGTACCCTGCTGTGGCCAGCTCGAAGCCCAGACCTGAACCCTATGGGACTAGTTAGGGAGGTGTGTCCGACGGCGGCCCAACCCTCCAGTTACCCTAAGAACAGCGCTAGTGGAAGATTGGGTGGGCTATACCTCAGGAACGGGTAGCAATCCTCATCCAAAGTACGCCGAAGAGGATTGAAGCTGTCATCAGAGCCAGAGGAGGGAAACCCGGTACTGAGGACGATTTTTTTTTTGTTTAATTAAAGTTAAAAATGCAAATTTTAGAAGTAAATTTTTATTTTTATTTGATATTTCTTCTTTTTTTTTATAATAAATTTTATATCTTATTTATATGTCGTTTTTTCTTCATTTTCCTTGTGCCTCTTAGAAGCATATAGTATATTCTTTGCTAAGATAAAAAGTGGGAAGTTTATTTTGGTCTATTAAAAAGATATTTGCAAAAATCTAAGTGCGCCGGTTTTTTTGGCCGCGAGTGTATATTTTGCATTCAGTCCCCTGACAGTAGCAATTATTGGGGTTCTACTGTATACTTATCTGTACAACCAAGAAGGGTCTTCCGGTCGATTTTATTCTGGGAGTTAATTTTTGGAAGATAGTTTATTCCAAGAAAAATTATTTAACAACCAAAACAAATAATAACAAATTCTTACTTCATTGTTCGGTGAAGTGACTCCTGAATCACCGCTGGTAGGCGTGCCCCAAATTTCTTCTCCTGAAGTAGCTCCAGAAGTTTCATACTCGTCTTCTCCAGCTAACGATGTCGATGTTGCTATCAATTCTTCCGAATGTTTTGAACTAGGATTAGTCTTAAGATACCTAATGATAGAATTAAATAAAATACAATAACTTTAATTGTAATAATGAGTAGATTTTAATGTGATTGTTTTATATGTGAACCTAAGAAGACAAAGGGTCTTAGTGACCTTTTTTAAAAAAATCAATTTAGATGCGAGATCAAAGATGATAGTTATAAGTTTAAATAAATAAGTAAAGTATGTTAAAAACCAGTGTGTCAAAATTTGTTGGAATCAGAAAAAATAGTAAAAAATTAATAATTGATCCTCCCTCCTCACCCACAATGCATCCATGATAACATTTATATTGAATTTATCTCCTTATACTAGTATAACACCTGAGGACAAAATATGTTTCAAATTTCATTAAAATCGGATAAAATTATTATTATTATTTATTTGCAAAAGAATATCTTGTAAAAATAACATACAAAATAAAAAAATTATTTTTGTCTAGCAGCGCTAGGGATTATATACAAATAAGAATTAAATGTAGAAATAATCTTGACACTTTCATATTAAAAGGAAAATAATTAGCAGATCTATAATAACAAACTAGCCAGAACAACAAACACTTTTAGTTTTTCAGTCCATGGCACAACATATTATAATATTATATATTCTATTTAATTTCTGAATACTGTCTACATTTAAAATTTACTCTACACTCACTGATTCAGAAATATATGTCCCTAAGAATTTGTTTCCCTGCTCTTCAAATTTTATTATTTTTTTTATATCTCCAATGTTTAAATACTTATTGTGCTATTTGGGACGAAGAAAAATCAAATATCATAAAAATCGGTCTAGCCATTTTTAATTTTTTTTTTTTCTTTTCCTCATACAGTAACTGGAGGATAAGGAGGCGACTGGAGTGATGGAGAACGGAGACGGCTGATAGATAGAGGCTGGAATTGGATGAGGATTCTATCGGAGACAAGTGGATAGATAGATAGAACAGACAGATAGATAAATAGATATTGTACTGTAAGATAAGATAAGATAAGATATTAAAAATTAGATATTGTACTACAAAAACTCTAATTCCCTATTAATAATAAAGTTGCAAAAATAAATTTTATACAAAGTCTGTCTGTTATGTTTCTAAGTAAAAACTAAGTAATAAATTATATTATTTTTGTTTATATGTTATTCCATTTATGGAAAGTAAAAATTAAAGTCACGATCTGCTTAGATGAGATCAACTATTGTGGACATCTTGGATCAGTCATGGTTTAAAATAAAAATCTACCTCTCAATAAAAGATATTCCATGAGAATCTTCACCGATCCTTTCCAAGAAAGCCATTTTTTCGACGACATAAGTGCCCGCTCGTACCGTCCATCCTTTGATCGATTGGCCAACTGTTTCGTAATCATTGAGCTGATCTGAAAAAATATGAGAAAACAATTTTAGAATAACAAAATTATTAAATACTCAAGAAAATAGTTAAGAATAATTGACCAAATAAGAAGACTAAAACCAATCTCTCCCACTAAAAGCTGTTCTATTACAGGAACCTATAGAATCTAATCTACTTATTCATTAATTATTGAATAGAATGACTATCTAAAATTAGGATAGGTAGATAAACAGTCAGGATTTTCAGTTTGATCTTGTTATTTTGAAATGCCAACGTTTCGATCCCTACATGTGGATCTTGAACAGAGCTAAAAAGAAGACAAATATATGAGTATTTATGCTAGAAGATGACAATTATTATTTGTAAAATATCCATGTCATGGAGACATACCATCGGTTGGATTTGTTTTCCATTATTCTGTTACTCCTAGTTGTTACTATCTATAATTAATAATTGCACGATAAACATGTAATTTTGACCCTCTATCATAGATACTGATATATTTGTCTTCTTTTTAGCCCTGATGAAGATCCACATGTTGAGATTGAAATGTTGGCTTTCAAAATAAAAAGATCAAACGGAAAATCCTGACTATTTATCTATCTATCGTAAAGAAAAACAGTTGACTATTACGCATCTCTAAATTTATCTAAAATTATTTAATTTATTAGCTACTCAATTGTCTATTCAAAAAATAACTACTCTAAGCTGCGAACTAAACAACTGTAGCTTAATATTTTTGAGAATTCTTACATTTCTGTATTCTTTATTCATTCCCAAATTTTTCTTCAAAAGAAGTTTTAACTCGATCACAACCCTTATAAAAATTTAATAGAAAACACTTTTACTTTATAAAAATAAAGACGAGTGGTAAATTCATCAGAAGTCGGTTTATTGAAATCTTTACAAGAATATTTATTTATAATATTTTTAACATAATTGTAACAAATATAAAAGGTTCAAATATAATACATATCACGAATCAACATTTTGTTATAATAGATGACCTTGAGGCAAATCGTCGGTTTCTTCCCCTTGGTCAGACTCTTCACCATCTAGCTTCTCAAGGCTGCTCACGGTCCCATACCTCTTGAGACCGGTCGGGGATAACGACCTGTAAGGAACTTCCCCATCGCTTTCTCCTCCTTCTCCATCGCAGTCCTGAAAAAAAAAAATGTTTACACCATATGATTTCAAATAAAACTTAATTTTCAAAAATATTAAATAAAATGTATTCCTTGCTGTCTTGAAGTTTGAAAGATGTTTAGAGTATAATAATAGCATTATAATGAAAATCAAATGTTCGCAAATGAATGTAAGTATGAGCTTCAACACATTCACCCCGGCGCGTACTACCAGCGGCTTGCACTTGACTGCCTCATCGGATGGTGTATATCACTGGTGGCTCGCACAAGAATACCTCCTCGGCCAAATAATTAGATCTTTAACACTTTGATTGCCGAAAAAGAATACCTGAGTGATTTGGACTCAATTTTAACATTTGATTCTCTGAAAAGAGAACAATTACTCGATTTCAGGTGACATAGTAGCCAAAGTTTTAAGAATATCCCATTTCAAAAGTAGGTACTTTCTCAATTATACTACATAGAATAATTTTGTCTTTCACTCTTAAAGAAATTTGGCGCCCACACATTGCAACAGATAATTGAAACTGAGAAAATAGGGTTTGTCCAGATTATCATGAGCACATTTTCGTAGATACTGCAAAAGGTTGCATGTCAATTACAGCTGGTTTTTAGGAGAACAAAAAAATCATTTTATTTACAATTCATTTTTTTAGTTTTTGTGTTTGATTATCGAAAGAAACATTGAGATTGTTATTATATTATATATTGAGTTTAAATTTTCCTTATAGGCTGGAGTCACTGAGGATTAATGACCAAGCGAATCTTGAAATTTGAATGTTTTTTTACTGTGCATGATTCTTGTTTTCTATTTACTGGTGACATACTTCGTCTTTTAGGAACATAGAGCTACTCATTTTGATTAAAAATTCAATAAAATCCCAAAATCGAAAATTTGTGACATACAACCTTTTGCAGTATCAACGACTATATACTGTATTTTTATAACTAAATAAAAAGATAAAACTTACAAAAGATGTACTATTGAGTTCTACGCTGGTCCATGGGAAGTTGTTATTTAATGGTGTCGCGGGCTGGACGGAGATGTGAGGAACTGGCAAGAATGGATCGCTGAGGCTCAAAGCAGCGGTGCTCGATTCTCCCCAGTCGTCGCAGAACCCTTCACTTTTCGGACAGTTAGCATTTATGTCTGTTCTTTTAGCTACGTCGTTATTGTTCAAATTGGTGTTATTGTTATTGTTGTTCAAAAGGCACGTTTTATGACATTTTCGACACACAGCCATTAGTTTTTCAGAATTTCCAGAAAATGATCTTACAGTCATCTGTAAAAGAAATAAAATAAATTGATTAATTATTTAATATGATATTATTATAATATTTACATATTAACCCTTTGCGGACCAATGCCGACCTGGGACCGGCATAAACAAGTTCTTCATACGGTCCGCGAGTGTCTATCCGTAACTGGTCCTTTGACGAGCTCGTACCGGCAAACATATTTAACGCTAGAGGTCCTAGGCCGGCTTTTCACTGGCATCGATTTTCAGAACATCTAGACTTTTGCCAAGTCCTCCTTGGCATAATTTTGAAAACAAAGCGCTATTCTACACGATTAGCTGATCATTTTGGTACCATATTATACCCTCAACAACCAATAGATGCTCTGTAAATGTTCTGTGAACTACAGCACTCTAAAGCTTCTTAGTTTGTTGTTATTTTTTAAACCTTGAAACTTTTTAGTGTCAGTTTTATCATTTTCGTTGTAAGTTTTTGTTATTTTTGGAGTTTTAAATTTAAAAATGGAAGGAGAGAAACTAATATTTACTGTAAGACAAGCTCCACAAATCCGGCTCTTCTAATTGGGGAATGTTTTGCAAAGTACCACATTATGAAAAATTATCGATAAATTAAATTATATTACTTATTGTTATGTTTTAATTTGATTAAATATAGATTATTGAGAATAAATAAGCATTTTTTTTTCCATTTATATTACCCCTAAAACAAAATGTGCTATTTGGCAGAACTCTACTCGGACCACCAGGGTACGATGTAGACAAGCAGATGTGGACTAATGGCGGGGGCTGTTTACTGTTAATTTTAAAAAGATGTTTTGTTTGTTATTTGTTAAAAAATATATTTTAGAGCCAGACTCCATTGTACCTCCTATGGGAGTAAATTCTGTCTTACACAAATGATATCAATAAAACTTTATATATATATATTATTTCAGTTAAAGTTTAATGTTTTAGATGTATTCATTACAATAAAATTTCAATTAACCGTCACAATCGGTACGAGGAACATGACAGATAATCGAATAATACAATTAGAAAAATATTTAGCCTGAGTCCCCTCCTGTTCATCATATTTATGGATGAAATACATAAAATTTGTAAACGCCGTACTTCCTGGACGGTCATTGGGAAATGGAATTTGAGGAATGTCATGGTCCAAAGTCTGCTGTATGGCGATGATATCGTACTGATAGCAGATACGAAAAATAAACTGCAGCTAGCTCTTGTGGAATGGCAGGAAGAGCTTCTCCGTAAAGGGATGACGATAAATACCTCCAAGAGTAAGGTCTTAGTGATGTCGAGAGAGGATCAAGAGAACGTCCAGCTTATTTGTAATGGAGAACTGCTTGAAGTTGTACATGAATTTACCTATTTGGGGACAATCATTAGCAAAATGGGGAAGATTGACCCAGAAATAGCAAATAGGATATCCAAAGCTAACCAGATCTATTACCCTATCTGCAACAGCATAGTGGGGCACAGACATATTAATAAGAAAACTAAAAAGCACATATACAAGTCTGTATATCTCCCAACTCTCACCTACGGAAGCGAAAGCTGGGTTATGCTGGACAAGCAAGCCAGTCGAATGACAAGTGCTGAGATGAAATTCCTGAGGAGAGCCGCTGGAAAGACCAGGAGGGACCGTATCAGGAATGAACGGATAAGAGAGGAGCTGGAGGTAGAAGAGGTAAAGACTTTTCTGGAAAATCGACAGTTAAAGTGGTTTGGCCACGTTTGTCGAATGGATGATGAAAGAAATCCAAGGAAAGTAATGGAAGCTCGACCCACTGGGAGGAGGCCACGAGGCCGTCCCAGAATTTCCTACCAGGAATATATACTGCGGATAGGAGGGAAAAGAGGCAAAACCCTTCAAGAAATGAGGCAGCTTAGTAGGGACCGGGAGGCATGGCTGCGTTGGATTGAGGCTCCTCGATGCTAAATGGCATGAAGAGGTAGACAAAGAAGAAGAAGAAGAAGAAGAAAAATATCTTAATGTATAAATAGCATAAAAATGGACCTAATTTTTATTTGAACATAACTTTTATTTATTTATATTGTATGTCATATGCGCCTCCACTGGAGTGCATCTAGCAAATTTGTGGAGAATGCAAGGTTTATCTGCGATTTGCTTGATTTATTAAATGTGTTACAGCAAATCACTCGGCCATTGTCTTTTTTACATATTAAGTTAATAATTTAATAAAAACGTTTTTAAGTTATGAAAATAAAATTAGAATAAAAACGTTTTTAAGTTATAAAAATAAAAATAAATGCGACTAAGTCTAGCTCTATAAGTTTCTCACTGAGGAAGCCAACATGTCCTCCAATAAAAATTAATTATACTTCTCTGCCATCTAAAAACTACGTACGTTGCCTAGGACTATACTTGGACAAAAGACATACATACAAAACTAAAAAGACAAGAACTGAGCAGACGATATAAACAACTGTCACACCGTTTAGACAACAGATCATCACTTAACTTACGAAACAAAATACTAATATTTAACACCATACTAAAATCTATTTGGACCTAAAGAGCAAAAATTTTGGCTTCCACTATACAGGACAAAATACACTATATAAACAAAATCCAAACCATACAGTTAAAAATTCTCCGAAAAAATGTAAATGCTCCATGGTACATTTCAAACAACACAATACACAAAGACATCGAAATTCCAACATTAAAATCACACATTCATGACAAAGTCTGTTCAACTCATAACCATCCAAAGCCACTTTCTTCTTCTCTTCCTTCCTCCCAGTTACCAGTCCAACGAAGATTAAAAAGACCGGCCATAGTCCTAGGCAACGTAAGTAGTTTTTAGATGGCAGAGAAGTATAATTAATTTTTATTGGAGGACATGTTGGCTTCCTCAGTGAGAAACTTATAGAGTTTGACTTAGTCGCATTTATTTTTATAACTTAAAAACGTTTTTACATATTCTAATTTTATTTTCATAACTTAAAAACGTTTTTATTAAATTATTAACTTAATATGTAAAAACTTAAAAAAGTTTTTATTAAATTATTAACTTAATATGTAAAAACTTAAAAAAGTTTTTATTAAATTATTAACTTAATATATAAAAAAGATTAATTAAAATATAGAAACCGAATTCATGCGTAATCGAATTGCAAAATCGTACTAGAGTTCTTAATAAATGTGAAATTAACAGTTAAGAGTACTGAGACAGTGATTCGGGCTGGGTAAGAAATCAGAAACTCTTTCAGGTTCATTCATTTCCAGTTGAACAACAATTCCGATATTTTGAGCCAATCAACTAAAGTTTGTAGGTAAATTTTTCTTTTTCTTTACTAATTAAACTTTTTCAAATTTTATCTAATAATCTAAACTGTGCATGTAATTAAATAAATTATTGCATATTCCTATTTCTACTTTTTTATTGATTTTCTTAAAAGAATAATAATTCTTTTTTTTTTTTTAATTCTACTTTTAACAGTTAACAGAAACTGACAGATAATTGAAATTTTACTGCAATTTATCATAGGGGAGAGCGGGGTTGGTTGGCATAGGGGTAGGTTGGCCATTGGCTTATAGTTTTCGTCACACCTGTTGTGAAAGCCCCACCATTGTACCATGTGACCCCCTCAGCCTCGGGAGTCTTGTCCTGAGTTTTCAATCAGATGCTAATAGTGTAGAGAAGAGTGTGCTTCATTGATTGATTTTACAACATGTAAGTAAATTTTTATGTTTTCAATAAATTTGGTTTAAAGGCATAGCAAAACATTTGACTTCGATACTGTTCACATAGCCCCAAACTCCTTTTAAAAACCTAACCTTTCGACTAACCAGTTTCTTGTTTGATTGTTCTCCCATGTCCTGGCAGCCATCTTTCATATGCTCTCTCCTGTGGGGTTACTTAGCTCTCTTCAACTGGGGTTTGTTGGCACAGTAGCAATTCACAAAAGCAAGGTAAACATAAACAAAGGTGAAACTACCAAATGTCTTTAGTTCCAGCGAGGAGGATGAGAGCAATATTTCCTATGCAGAAAGTGACGACAGTCTAAACTTCTATCTTCTTCTATTGTCATTCTATTTTCCCTTAAAAGCTCTTAAAAACTGATTCAAAATTATTATACCATTATAGTGCAGCTTTTAGTAACAATAATGTGTGTCAGGCAGTACTTGAATGCCATGGCTAAAAAACTCCACCTTCTAGGCCAACCTGCCCCACATAGGGGGTTAATTGGCATACTCTGGATTGACGAATTCTTCAATTTTCTATGACCCTAGTATAAAATATTATGTGTTGAAAAAAATACTTGAAGTACTCTAATACTTGGAGTTTACAGTGGTATCTGCCATATTGGGATTATATTAACAGGAACGACTCAACAATCAAAAAAGTGAAAACTGTTGTCAACCAACCCCGCTCTCCCCTACTACAGTCCAATAATATATTTTATATAACGAAAAATATTGTTTACTTGGCTATCAGAAGTACTGTGATCGGAGAGATCTATTTCCTCGCAGCGAGAGAGGCTCCTCCCCCTCGATGGCACGCCGAGCTCTTGAACTCTCTTCCTCATCCTCTCGGGAGACCAGATCTCCGGCTCGGACAGTTCTTCAGGCGACCCCTCCCCGAGCTGGCCCCGCATCCAGAGGGAGAGGTGGAGGGCCGATCCTTTGCTCATTCCCGACTTGCCCAACTGTCGACAACGATGCTCAATCAATTCATTCACAGTTACGGGCTTTGGTTCAACCTGTAGAAATAAACTGATTTGATAAAAGCAATTGGAAGAAAGCATTTCATTTATTTTTTTGTAAATCCTAAAGCAAATGATACTAGCAGGATATATTCATTTTCCCTTCATTAATATACGATATTTACACCCAGTAAATGAAAGAGATTTCGATAACAAAATAAATTTAAAAAAATATGTATGATTATTGAAAAAAAAAAAATGAGACTTGGTCTGCCAGGAGTGACGGCAAAAAAAATCTACAAACAGTAATAAACTATTATAAACTGTAGCATACGTAACGACCCCTAAACGCAGGACTTATTCAAGACTAAATGAACAAGATACAGAAAAAATGAAAATTATAAATGTACAAAAAACATTTCTTTGGATTCACCATAATTTCGATAAATAGTTATTGCCTTTTTTTATTGTTTAGTTCACCAACTCCTGTTCAGGGTTCCTCCACAAGGACTAGCGGTCAGTACAAAATTACGCACCACAAAAAATATTTGTTTTTTTTTATGAACATGTGTTTTATATAATAAAAGGAAAGGTTATAGGGAAAAGGTATAAGTCCCTCATACACAATAAACTTCTGTATGAAGTTTTCCCAGCCAAAAAGGGACGCTGTACCTAAGCTCAACATATGATGTTTAACAGTGACATTATGTCAATCAGATACTCTTGTTTGGAGATCTGTCCAGGCCTCGGTTCTTACGCTGCAATGTGACTAGACGTGGCGGGTGGGATAACTTAAGAGAGAAGATTCACACTCCGTTAGCTCAATGGTAAGAGCACTGCGAGAGACTGAGGAACCTGGATCCAATAGCCGGCAGTGGTTCAATATTTTATCTTATATTAAAATTATTTAAAAATTATAAATTAATTATTTAAAAATGATAAACGACTAAATTTCAACATACTCTATTTATAATTATCTTTAGGTCTGTTCATTTAGTTCTTTTAGCCCTGAAGAAGATCTGCATTGTTGGATAAAAACGTAGGCCTCGTATAAATTATCATCAATCATCAATCGTATTATTACTATTTATAGACTTGTTGCCCTCCACCCCGGCCTAATTTTTTCCTGTTGAATATATGTTTAACTATCAATTATTAAAAAAATTAAAGAAAACATTAGTTTAAACACAACCAGTTAATAATTGAGATATTTTCTTTACATCTATGTGTTTTTTTTTTAAATTGTTGTTATCACATCAATGTTTTAACTATCTAAAGGAGAACATTAAAAAAAAAGTAGATAAATGTGTAAATAAGGCAAATGGAACATAATCCTAAACACACTAGCCTCCAAAAAATGCTGAAAGGACATAAACCACATATAAATTTTAGCAAAATTTAACCCTTTGCACCCGAACAGCGCCTCTCAGGTGCCATACTATCCATTACTGCTACTCAAACGGGGCCCGAGAAGCGCCACTATTTATGATAATATTATACCTTAAATTATGCACGCGTTGTAATTTTTTTTACTAGGTGTGAGATTAGTCCGGTATATATCGGATGGTGGACACTTAGATCCTTCAGGGCAGAAAATTAATATTGAAATTAATATAAAATTTAAAAAAATTAATTATGATTTTTTTTTTTTGTGGCTATGTGTTCTTGAAGGTTCACAAATACATACAACCCAAATTTCATTACAATTCCTCACTTGGTTCTAAAGTTTTACTGTATAATACTACATTTCCAGGGTGAACGTTATCGCGAATAAGTTGCCAACGGTACCAAGTGCAAAGAGTTAAGTTAAGCAGTTCATGAAAACATTTTCCAAAAGTAATCGACATATGCATATAGATTGTAAGAAAAAAAAATTTGTCACCTTTGACTTTGACATAAGCTTAGAACATACTCAGCATTTATATTACTAATAGACATATTTCAACTTTTACAGATAAAACTACTCAACAAACGTCCAGTTTTTTGTTGTTATACAATTTCAAATTATTCTAAAAATTTATTGACTATAAGTAGGTATGTTCAGTCTAAGAGCAACTAAAAAATTCGCTCACTTAGAAACATATGTACTAATTATACAGCTATAGCAGAATATCTGACTAAAACAATTGGAATATCAGTTTTAGAATATTAAGTACATCTTTTTTTTCTATGCATTGCCTTCCAGTTCAGCAAATTTAGAATGATTTTCTTTATCAGACTAATTTTCTGGTTTGTTTGTTGTTTTGTCCCTTTATTCTATTAAGTCTAATCGGATGATGCTATAATTTGAGTCTTAAATTGTGCCTATCCGTATATAATTAGGAAAGAGTTCTGTAGACGATTGTTTACAATACAATGACGTAGACAAGGAGTTTTTTCTTCCCTTCAAAAAATCCTAGGGCCACCAGGCTGGATATGAACTCTCGACCTTTAGTATTGTAGGCTACTATGCTAGCCACTACACGACTGGAGATCCCTTTTCTGGTCCTCAGTTGACTCAATTGTCACTTATGACTATAAAAGGGGAAGGTTCGAGGCAGAGATGAGAAAGCAAAGCCTACTCTCTTATAACTATTCAACACTTGCGGATGGGAGATATGATGTACAGTCGCAAAGTTGCTGGTTGGAGCAGATGCGACATATTCTGTTCTATAACTTTGTTCGAGAGTCAGTTACAGCCCCTCAAGGAGCCTCTAGTCATTACCTGTCTCCAAGCAGATTTCAGATATTATCTTGAATGTGCATACCATACCATCTGGTAATTTTTTTTTTTTTTTTGGCAAATTTTAACAATGGGCTAATATAAGACTTCGAAAATACTGCTTATATAGCTCTCGTCTGGCCAGTCTTGACATATGACTCTGAGATGAGGACCCTTTCTGAATACCAAGAAACATCAATGGAACGTTTTGAAAGAAAAGTTCTAAGGAGAATATATGGCCCAGTCTTTCAGAATAGTGTTTAGAAGAGGGCAAATATATAACTGAAAGGTAGTTACGTGGATCTTGATGTGGTCCAATATGTCTAGGACAACAACATGCCTTCCTGGCGAGAACTTTTTGACTTTCCCGTTCTGTCTAATTCTAAGTTCTCACCCTGACGATGAAGGAAGGAATTAATATAAAGGACTAATCTCTTCTCATGTTTAACTATTCAATAGTTATATGTACACAAACTTTTATAATCCTACTGTCTCTTGTCTACTATTCATAATACTTTTAGTTTTAACATTTTGCTCTTGCCATTAAAATGAGTAACATTGAGTACAGAGCTGTGATGAAATTTTTAGTTAAAGAAGGCAAAAAGCCTTTAGAAATTTTTGAACGTCTAAGGAATGTGTATAGGGGACTCATCCCCTTGCTATAGCACTGTCAAGTTTGAACTCACACCCTAGGCTGGAAAAATCATGGCCACAATATTTTGGGATTCAGGAGGAATCCTGATGACTGATTACAAAGACATAGGCGTAACAATCAGAGGAGAATACTATTGTAATGTTTTGACCCATTTAAGAGAATGAATCAAGGAGAAGAGGAGGGGGAAGCTGAGCCGAGGAGTAATGCTGCTTCATGACAATGCATTCCGTGCACACCTCTCGTCAAGTGTAAGCCACGATTGACACCTTGGGCTTTGATGTGATCGACCATCCACCCTACAGCCCGGATCTAGCCCATAGTGACTACTTTCTATTCCTAAACCTCTAAAAGGAGCTCAGGGGAAGGTGATTTGAAGTTAAAGAAGAAAGTTATTATTTGGGGGTTTAGAAAAATTAATAAATAGATGTGAACAGTGTACAAGTATCGAGGAACATTACATTGAAAAGTAGTATATGATTTGTGTTTTTATTTCATTCCCTAATATGCCAGGCCAAGAACTTTTTGACCTACCCTCTTATATATATTGCTCTTGATCTCTTTTTACATTCGGATAGATTTGTCTTGTAGAAATGTGCAAGTTATTTTTTTAGAACAAATTATATTGCATAAAGTTTAAACTGACATTCAATTGCATTTAATCAGATATTTACATTTTCAAAATATTTCACATTAAAAAAAAAAAAAAGACTTAACTTACCTATTCTAAGATCTACTGACTTATGTTAGCTATTAATTGTAAATAAACTGAAAACTTTAAAGTAAATAAAGATCTAATATATCTTAAAATCTATAGTAAAATTTAAAACACTAAACAACTAATTTCTATTAAATTATTTCTTGACTATAAGATATAAAACACAATCGGTAGTCATGCAACTTATAAAAAAATCATGTATATCATGCGTTTAAAGAATAACGTGAAAATGATTGTTACTCAAAGTTTCTTCATATGGCGTCAGCGCACTTCTTCGTTAGTAACTTCCTGATGATGGAAACGCTTCTTTACAATAAGTGGATAGCTCTAGCAGTCTTCATCCTTAAGCTTTTAATTATAAAAATTATTTTTGAAAAGTCTATAAAATTTATTATTTTTAGACAAACATTTCGAAATAATATTTCTTAAGGATACAGCTATTTTTTTTCATTTGATACATCATGAAAAAATTCACTCAGTAATGTTAAATGTTTTTTTTCTTTTTCTGATTTTTAAAGATAGTCTTGTTAATATATTGTTTCTCCGTTAGTATCATGGTTGCAACTGAACCCCTCTTGCCCTAACTGAGGACTTTACCATCAAGGAAAAAACCATGCTGGTACTTATGAGTTTGACCATGGCTTTGAAACCTACTCTGTTATCTCCTGTAACCTATCTTCTATCACTCTTTGTGAACTTTTGAGTACTGCTCACTCAAAAGGCATAAAGGAACCCCCAATTTTTTTAACTTTTCAGTTGAAACCTGGGCCATTCTAAACAAATTTAATATGCCAGAAATTACAAAGTAGTAATGGTTACATAAAAATTAATAAAATTGATATAAGTGTTTTATTGTTCCATTTGTTTTTGTCTAATTTTGGAAAAGTAATTAAATATATAATAACTAAAAGTTATTTCAATTTCTATAAATATGATGAAGAAGATAGATACTGTCAGAATAAAATATTTTTTTGAATGGTTATAAATAAACTAATTACAATCAATCTTGAATAACAAACAAAGCAATTCACCTTAAACCATATTTTTAAATTTTTATACGATATTTGTGTTTTTTCTAAAACATAGTCGCCAGTTACTATTAAAATAAATAAAGTGATTAATAGAAACTTAAACACTCTTCATGTGTTTTCAATTAATATAGCTTTCAGTTATTAAAAATGAATTTGTTCGAAGTATACGACAAATTTATTTTTAATGTGAAGTATTAAGGTATGCTTCACGGCAATTGTAAATAAAAAACATTTAAAATCAAATAAACTAAAATAAAGGACCATGAAGTTACAGTAATTCATCAAGGCAAAACTTATATGAATAGTTCCGGTAGCACCCAGAAAATGAGAGAAATGTGGACTGTAATTGAAAAATACGAAAACACATGAAAATACGGCATTATGAACAATATAAATAAAAATGCGATTATGAATACAAGTATAGTAAACTTAAGGAGTTATCTCCATTCTTCACTGTGTCCTGAAAAAGATTCTGGTCTGAAAGGAAAACCAGGGATAGGAAATAAAAGGATTTAGGTAGACCCGAGTTAACTATATTTTGAAAAACAGTCTTAAATTTGAAACCAGCGTTCGAAATATCCTTTACCATATAAACATTTTCACTAGGCGATGGTTGAACCATCAATAAGACATCCAGAAGCTATGGCATCCCCCCACCCTCAGCCAAGGCCGGATAGATTGGCACTACTATATATATTTCTGTTATAAAGACCGCACAGCTCGTATTTTTCTCACGGAAAAAGAATTACTGCATGAGAAGAGAAGATGAAAACAAGGCCATGATATGCAATTCAATGAAAACGTAGCTGAATGGAGGTGTCATAAAAGAAAATGAAGCAGAAATTTATCTCTTTACTCAGAAACTTGTTTTAAAAAATTTGTTAATCCAGAGACTGGAGCAAACACAGAGATGGTGGAATCAATGTGGGAAAAAGTGAAACAAGAGAGAGTGTGGAACTCACAGAAAAATGTTAGACTCCTATTTATGTGGGTTCATCTGGAAGCAAACAGTGATGCTCATCTTTTTGAATGAATTTTAATTGATATTTTGGAATATTGGCCCCCAGAGGATTTATCAATCGCTAATAATTTGAAATTAGCGTGTGTTTGGTTAAATAGAATTTGTTTTTATCATGTCTTTATATTTTCAAATAACAGCAATAACTTTAGGTTAGAGAAAAATAACTGGCGACCAAGTTCTAGAAAAACCCCCAAAATTTAACTCATACACACTTACATATATTAAACAATCAAATATTAGTAGAACTTCATCAAACACAATTTTACATAAAGAAAAAAAAATATATTTTTTCAAAAACCAATAAAAAAAAACAAACTTGCTTCTATAATACATAAGCGAAATATTTAAACCACAAAGCATACAAGGATTTAAAACAATTCTATGGTCACCGGGAATAACTATTTGAGTTATAAAGTAGTCCGCATGAGCTTTGTATATACTGAAATTAATTCTGATCATATACATATCACTTTAAGACTATTTTCCAACTTTCTTTTTTTTCCTTGTGACCATAGAATCGTAAATTACAATTAATTTTTTTTTTAACAATTTAAATGCACTAAGTGTAACTTTTACATTTACTTATTGTAGTTTAAAAAAAAATCTGCAGGTTTGGAAAAATCTATTTGTTATTGAATATTCTTGAAAACATATAACTAAAAACACAACATATGAATAAAATTGATTGAACATTGAGAACATCCATGATTCCAATAATGCTCTTTTTGGATAGTTATAGGGTAAGCTAAATCTTAAATTAAGTCAAAAATAAGAAAAAAATTTTGAAATAGCAATATTTGGAAAAACCTCCACAATTGATCTTATTAATGCCAATCAATATTACAAATAAGGAGAAGACTAAAATGCAGAATGAGATGTAAAAGGGAGGATAATATTACCACACACAATTAGGATCTCAAAAACCTGGATTTCTTATATTACTTTATTTTATAAATTTATTCGAAAAAAAAAAATCTTTATTATTTCATGAAATTAAATATTAATTAACTTTATTAAATTTTTACAGGTATGTTAATGAGCAAAGTCACAAAAATCAAGTCTAAATGTATTCCTATTTCGATCTACAGATCATAAATGTTCATTTCTGAGCTTCAATTTTATTAACAAATTGATTGCCATGATTATCTTCAGGATTCCACTGTTATAAAATAAACTGCACAAATATTGCCAGTAAACAAAGATGAGTTATGTTGTAGCTGATGTGAACATGTTGAAAAAATTAAGAAAGTTGTTATTTACATGGCAATTTAATGTATCGGAAATCACATTGTCTTCTAGGAGCACCTAATCAGCTTCTAAAGAGGAACGTATCAAACTGGCACTTCTGGTAACTTGAATTAACTAGAGCTAAGTAAATGTTTTTCAATGTTTATGATATGTAAATTGTCTGGTGCGGAGAACATTAGAACCTAGTAGGGCTACAGCATCTATTAGGATGCGGGGGTAAGCCTCAGGAGGGTGGTGGGGGGAGGAGGTCAGCGAGTACCTGGCGTTTCAGCGAAATGGACTCCATCGAATCTGCCGTCAGCGGGTCCGGAGAGTCCATCGGGCTGCTGGCTGGGGTCCCACCTCTGGCAGTGTTCACGTATATTCTGCAAAACATGTATGCAGTGGAAATTAAGAATTTTCATATGATTTTAGTTGTTTTTTATTTCATATTATTTTAATATTTTATTATAATAATAATACATTGGGTTGGGGAGAAAGTAATTTCGGTTTATCCCAATAGTCGCTTATCAAAGTATATGTTGTAATCATTATTCAGTGAAGCCATCCTATACCACGTTTAAAAGGTCACAGTCCATAGAACATGTCATATATCACACAGTGTCATTCATCTACTCAGTCAAACGTTATTGCGCTTTGAAAATGGTGATTCCAGAAGGTCAATTTCATTATATTTTGCTTTTTTACTTCTGAAAAGGGAAAAATGCAGCTCAGGCTCATCGAAAATTGTGTGGTGTTCATGATGATGTGTGTTTGAGCGAACGTCACAGTGTCAGAAATGGTTCGCTCGATTTGGTTCCAGAAATTTTGATGTTAATGATGAACATGGCAGGCTAATTGTTGATAAAGTCGATGAAATTATTCAAAAAATCAAGTTTATTAAGCTAAACTTAGACCATAAAAAAGTTTCGAACCATTTACATAAGAATAGATACCAAAAGAAGCTCGATATATGGGTTCCACATGTATTAACAGTAAAAATTTTAATGGACAGAGTTTCCATTTATGAATCACTGGTGAAACGAAACGAAACCGAAGGATTTTTGAAAAGAATGATTACAAGTGATGAAAAGTGGATCACGTACAGCAATAATGTGGGAAAAAGATCGTGGTCGAAGCCCGGAGAAACTTCACAAACTAGCAAAGCCTGGATTGATGCCAAGGAAGGGGATGCTGGGTGTTTAGTAGGATTGGAAAGGCGTTGTTCATCATGAGCTGCTCAAATCTGGCCAAACCATTGATTCGACCTCTGCTGTCAACAACTAATGCGGTTGAAGAAGAATATTAAAGAAAAGCGGCCAGAACTGATCAATAGGAAAGGTGTTGTATTCCACCACGACAATGCTAGACCATCCACATCTTTGGTGACTCGGCAAAAATTACGAGTTTGGCTGGGAAGTTTTGATGCATCCATAATATAGCTTGACTATCATTTGTTTCATTCTCTTCAGAACTCTCTTAATGATGTAAAGCTGGAATTAAAAGAGGCTAGTGCAAATCATTTGTTTCAGATTTTCGCCCAGAAATCACAGTACTTGTATAGTAACGGTATCATGGTTTTATCAAAAAAATGGCAAAAGCGGAACATTTAACATTGATTAATATTTAAAATTTATATAAATAGATTCGCTTTCAAAAACATGGAAAATACCAAAATTACTTTTCCCAAACCCTATAGATGGAAATTATTTTAGATTTAGTAAATTTAAAATTGAATAATATTTGTCATGTTCTAAAAGGTTGTACCTGCTAAGGGAGAGGCTTTTGTTCTATAAAGAATGTAAATTAGGATGTTAATAATAATAGCTGGCCAGACAGCTATGAGGAAGCAGCCCTTTCATCTGGCTTTGGGAGCTACGGGCCCATACCTCGCACTCCCGAGATAGAACAACCAATGAAAAACAAGAAAGAAATAGAGCCGATCAGATTTTATGGCAACGGACATGGCGCGGAAAACGGATTACACGAATAGGCAAACATGCAATCGACAATTGCCAAGGCATCCCCATAATTATGGGAGACCTAAACGGAAGAGTGGGGAATGATGCAAAAAGGTAGTATGGCGCTCTGGGGCCAGACGGAGAGGAAAGTATCAATGACAACGGTAAAAGGATATTAAACTTCTGCCTTGCGAACGACGTGTTTGTAGGAAACAGCTTCTTCCCTCACAAAATGATCCACAAATACACAAGGGAAGAACCAAGGAGGAACGAGAGGTCTATAATAGATTACTTTCTAATACCTAGAGACCAAAGGAAGTACATAAGGGACATAAGGGTCAAAAGAGGTTATGAGATAGGTAGTGATCACAGGCTACTAATAATGGATATAACCCTTAATGAAAACAACAGTACCCCAAGATCAACAAACCGGACACCTAGTTTTAAAATTAAATACTTTAAACTCAGGGAACCTGAAGTGGCCCAAGCATACCAGGACCTTATAGAAGAAAAGGCAAGCAACGGATGATATAGATGGGACAGCGATGAGGTGGAGGAGTCTTGGACAGCGATTAAGAAAATAATCCTAGACACGGCAGAAACAACGTGTGGAAAGAGTAGACTGGGCCAGAGGATTAAGAAAACTCCTTGGTGGTCAGATGAAATCAAAGAGGAGATAAAACTCAAAAAAACCTTCTGGAAGCAATACTTGCAAAACAAGTCAGCTGTGGCATACTCTGCGTATAAGGAACAAAGAAAGAAAGTAAAAACGGCTGTGATCGAAGGAAAGAGAAAATCCTGGGAAGAGTTCGGAAAAAAGCTAGAAACAAGCTACAAGGAAAACCAGAAACTTTTCTATCGAAGCCTAAGGAGCATGAGGAAGCAGAAAGAGCCGGTGCTGAAGCACATTAAAGATAAAGACGGAACAGTCCTAAGCAGGCCAGAAAATATTATGGACAGATGGGAAGAATACTTTAGGGAACTGTTGGCGCATAATGGTCAGGAACAGGAAGAGAATCAACAGCCTAGAAGCACAGAAGACGGCTGGGAAGAAGAGGTCTTCATCGGGGAAGAGGAAGTTGCTGAGGCTATAGATTCTCTAAAGCTAGGAAAAGCTGCTGGCATAGACGGCATTTCACCAGAAATGTTGAAATATATCGGCCCAAAGGGACTAGAAATGCTCCAACACCTTCTTAACATTATTTGGAAGAGGAAAGTGATCCCAAAGGACTGGGAAGTATCAACAATAATCCCTGTCTTCAAAAAAGGTGACAATCGTGAATGTCAGAATCATCGAGGCATATCTCTACTCAGTGTCCCCTATAAAGTCTACTCTAAGATACTAGAAAAGAGACTGAGGAGACTTATCGAACCAAAATTAGGGGAAGAACAATATGGTTTCAGACCGAATAGAAGCACTCAAGACCTGATATTCACGATGAGACAAATATCCGAGAAGATCATCGAAAAGAGCAGAGAGGTATTCGCCTGTTTCATAGATCTAGATTAAGCATTTGACAGGGTGCAGAAAAGAGACATTTCTACAGCACTAGAAGAATACGGAGTGGACACTGGGCTAAAAAAGGCCATCTTAAGTCTGTGCGAAGTGCAGAGAAACGTAGTTAGGACCTGTAACCACACATCAAGGGAATTCCCATCAGAGCAGGGAATAAGACAAAGATGCAGCCTTAGCCCGCTCCTGTTTATCTTGGTGCTAGATTCTGCCCTCAACAGGGCAAAACAGAAAATGAGGCCATACCATCTCAGATATAGAAACCTCCGAAGTGTTCAGTACACAGTACTTGCCTTCGCTGACGACATGGTGGTGTTCGGAAACAATTGCCGCAAACTCCAGTTTAACCTGAAGATCCTTCAAGCAGACCTTAGAAACATAAACATGGAAATAAATGTCTCCAAAACCAAATTCATGAGAATCGGAAAAAGGAATGACCATGGAGACCGAATCGTCAGGCTTAACGGGATCCGTTTGGAACAGGTTGCGGACTTTAAGTACCTGGGGGCCCACCTCAATGAATACGGAAGGGTCAGCGGAGACATTAGAGAAAGGCTAAAAACGGCAGGAAGGTGGTTTTACTCCCTCAGGAAAGGCTTCCTAGACAAGAAGGAAGTCTCAAAGGATACTAAAAAGGTAGTCTTTAAAAACACATTCCTCCCTATTTTAACTTATGCCAGCGAATCCTGGACCCTTACTACCAAACACAAGAGCCAAATCCAAGCTATGGAAATGCGCTATTTAAGGAAAATAGAGGGGAAAACAAGAAGGGATAGAGTGAGGAACTTTACAATAAGAGCAAACCTGGATCTGAGGCCAGCTGAGGAAGTTATCGAGGAGAACCAGCTTAGGTGGTTTGGACACGTCTCGCGAATGGCTGAAGACAGAATCGCCAGGGCTACCCATGAGGTTAAAGTGGACAGGAGGAGGCCACGGGGAAGACCTAGGAAAACCTGGGAAGAAGGAGTGAAAGAGGCCTTCAAAAGGAGAGGAATGGAATGGAGTACGAGAAGGCAGCTGGCACAGGATAGAGATCTCTGGATCAGGCTCTACAGGAAAGCACCTCACACCGCCCAGAGGTAAAAGAGGTCTCGATTAAGTAAGTAGTAATAATAATAAAGTATTAAGTATTAATACTACGTATATATAGAATATTTTGTGTTAATCAATGGTATTCAACAGTATTATGTCTTCTAGAATATTATATAATAAGGTAAATACAAAATATGTCCTTATTTTTGTAAATTGAACATACATTGAATAATTTACAATATGTTTATTTACTTATGTCACAAGATATAATGTGATAATAATATGTTAGATGTTATTTTTAAAAAAGGAATACATAAATTTATTTTGAAAAATAAAAGTTTTAGAAGATAAGGAGAATTTTTTTAATAATATTATTAGCCATCAACACATATTATTATTAACTTACATTTGCCTCTGAATCAAATTTTGCCATACTGCTTTCAATTCCGGGGTAGGGGCCCTGAGAGCGACGGTTCTTCTTCTAGGCCCTTTCCGAGGTGTGCGAGTGAGCTGTAGATCCGCACATCCACCAACGGCAGGACTCTCTGCTCCGGCTGGTGAGTTGCTGATCAATAACCGGAACTCTGTAGCTAAGGATGTTAAGGAAAACATTTTCATTATACTTATATTTATATCAAAACATTATGTGCGACTGTATAAATATCATAATTTTAAATATTATTGTTCTAGATATGAAACTGTTATGCAATTGTGGTCTCCTTGAGATGACTAATACAATTTAACATGAAATTTAATTTTTACTCAATTTTGATATGAATAAAATTTTTAATTTCTATTTTACTTTAATACTCTATGAACTAACATTCTTATATTCACATAAAGGATGTGAAAAACCTCTCCATTAACTAAATCTCTGATATAGAATATTTGTTTTAAAAATATATTGCTTGTGCTCTTGAAGCAACAAGAGTGTTCGCGTATCTAAGAGATATTAGTTTTTTGATTGATGCCAGGACAAACCTGAAATCTTATCTATTCAGAATTATATATTACATCTTAGACTGACTAATGATCCTCTCCCCTGTCCCGGGAAACACCATATAGCCTAACCGGTGAGGAAGGGGAGAAAAAAAAATACTCGCATTGTATCTCTGAGATAAAAAGATGATCTATTCTCGGAGTGGCGGTATGGCCGAGTTGGAAAATGCGATAGAAAACACGCGTTGACCTGACAACATATGATTGGGACCCTGAAGATAGCAAGTTCAAAAACCCGGAGCCAGGGGACATTTAATAATCCTCTCCCCTGGCCCAGGAAAGGGGAGAAAAAAAAAAAGATGATCTATTCTCTGGAAATCTTTTCCTCATGTAAAGTACAATAAGTAATTATCATCAATTTCAGTAGTTATTACTTGATACTAAGCACTGAAAGGAAATAATCAGTTTTAATGAGTAAAAATGACTTATAAGTCTAGTCCCACTTTATCTCTCAGATACAAAGCGGTTTGGGTGGGACCGAAGTTCAATTGTCATCAAGCTGTTATTTATTTATTTATTCGACCATACCTCTAGGGTAATATGGGTTTTTGCAACAGTGATATGATATGCATGCCTGCATAACATAGCAATGCTGCAAGTACATCATTATACAGTTTTCACTGCAATATTTTCTTCTTCTCTTTCAATATTAATTAGCCTCTCCCGCCCTCTTCTTCGCCTCCTCTGTCCGGCGGCCTCCCAGGAGCTTCCTCTCCTCCCCACTCTCCCTCAGCAGTTTGGCCCTTAGTGTCTCATAGGCGGTGCAGACGACGACAATGTGCTCGGTGGTTTCTGGTACTCCACAACTGGGGCATAGGGGGTCGATGTTTTTGCTGTGTTTGAAAAGTTTCGCTCTGAATCCCCCATGCCCCGCAAGAATTAGTGGGACCCAAGTCTTTTCGGTGTACCAGAAGTACTTCCACAGTGTCGTCACCCACCGCCGATTCCATTCTGTTCTGTGCCCTCCTGGAGGATCTTCCATCTGCTGGGGTCTTCAAATATCCGTTCGCAAAGGTTTGGTGGTAGATCCGCCAAGCCATCTCATTTTAATTTGTAACGAAATATGTCTTCTCTTAGGAGGAGGTCGAGAGGAATAGCTCCTCCCAAGACCTGCACCGCCCCGTGAGACACTGACTTATACGACCTAGTTACTCGTAGCAGGGCCATTTGTTGGATCGTCGCCAACCTGCTCTTCTGTCTGTGCGAGAGGTTCCTGTTCCAGGCCGGAGACGCATATCTCAGTATACCAAGAACTACTCCTCTATAAATAGCCAAGGATGCTGAATACCTGAGACCCCAAAAGGCGCCCCCGATGGGACTGAGACCATTAAGGGGTAGTGAGGCGTCATGTTGAAATTCCTCCCAACTCTGATCCAAGGTAGGTAGGTGACTTCCTCACTCGGATGTATTCTGGCTCCTTGTCTGACTATTGTAGGATGAACCCTATCAGTCTTGCCTCTCAGGAGGATGGCCTGTGTCTTAAGTCCTGCCATCCTCAACTTCTTCCTCTCGTAACATTCTCCTATCAGGTTGGTGCACCGTTCGGCTTCTTCTTTCAATGGACCCTGCTATTCGAGGCTACCGTTTTGTCTAAATCATCAACATAGGCCGTGGAGGGGAACTGCTCCTCTTCTAGCACTCCCAGCAACTCGTCTCATCAAGGTGTTAATAAATCTAATTGTCTTTACTTTAGATACTACTCGAGCAGAGGAGTGGTAAGGTTTGTTTTTACAAGCAACTCGGGACTAACTGTCCCCCCCCCCCCCCACTCGTTTGATTGGTTGGTTTTCCAGTTCGATTGGCTCTTGTTCAAAAACCAACCAATCAAACTTAAAGAGTCAAAAGAGTGGGGGTTGTGACAGGTAGTTCAGAACTGATTGATGGAACAAACATATAAGCGCAATTTGGGAATACAACCTTCTCATGTTACTTCCCGTAATCTACCACATTATATTATTAAAACCAGTCTCTGCCGACTTGTTTTGTGCTTCCTGAACTTAGATTGCCTTTTTTTTTTTCTGTTATTAATTTTGTCTTGTTTTAAAATATGAATCCTATAAAATATTGAGATTTGTGGTGTTCGATCAAGAAGATACCATGAAACGTTTTCAATCATGTTCTGTTGAATATAATAATCGTAGCAGTTCCATTATATAATAATCCCGGGAAAATATTAATTTCATTCATATTTATGTGAAATTTTGTGACATCAGGCATATAATGAAGGTTTTATAAAGAAGAAAACCTGTGTTCCTTGCTATTTTTAATAGTTTTAAGCTATTTTTGCCAGTTTAGTGAAATAAAAATGAATGTGTGATACAATGAATGAAAATGAATTATTCCTTTTTTATTTATCTAAAAAATTTAATGGTATTTCAATTCCTATAAAAAGAAGATGTTAAGAAGAAGGTGTTATCAGTGTGTGCCAGGTTATAAATAATGGCTGATAACAGTTGATGCCTTTGGGTTAATACCTAAGTACCAATATTCAATTAATCATACACTATTTAAAGGTATTTATAGATATAAAAAAAAATGAGTACATATATTTTGTATTTTAATATTATTGGAGTACTCTGTTGATGGCAGCATAACTAAAATATTAATGTTTTACTGTAATTAATTTTTAACAAATAAAATAACTTTATAATAGAAGATTGGTAGTTGAAGAAGACAACTAAATAAATAAATTGTTTTTTTATATATCATTTATAATTATTGATTTGTTTTTTAAATCAATTAAAATTATCAACTTTCTGAATAAAAAAAAAATTAAATAAAATTACATAGGAACATAATCAAATAAAAAGGTTTAAACTTTAATACAACTATAAATTCAAATGTTTACATTTAATTGAAGTATGTATTATATAACAACTAAGGTACCCTACCTTTTTTACGAATGGAAAATAAAGCTTGGCTGATTGTATTGAGGGGCAAAGGATCTTCGGTGACAAATATAACTCGGTCACGACTCACTTTGGCAAAAAGAAGAAGGTCGGTGAAGAGAAGAGCCCAAAAGGGTCGAACAGATCGACCCTCGACACGACTCAAGTCTCCTCCAAATATCCATTGTCGACCTGGTGAGCTGAGTACAAATGGCTGAAAAAAAAATTAATAAATTCTCCAAAGTAAATAACATATTTTTCAGTTATTGGTAAAGGGTCATTCATTAGTTAAATAGAAAAATAAGTCAGGAGAAAAAAAATGTAAAATTAAACAAAAACAGGACTTTTCTTAATCCAATCTAATCTATCGGCACGATAATCCATTATTGGGTCCTGGCGAACGAACAGATTATAAAATGAAATGAACAGATTATAAAACTTAACCAAAGATAAAAAATAATTGTTGCAACTAATTCTGATGAGTGGCTACTGGGTGTATTTTGAGAGGTTAGGTGACCGTGATGTAATTGTACTCCCATCGCATCCAAAAAGGTCCTTTCCACTTAGGATTGGGCTTTACTGTGAAGGGCAATTGAGCCGCTTTTCAGAAGTACTCCGGTTTATTGGACCATAAAGGGAAAATTTATTTTGTCCCAATTAAGAGGATGACCCAATAAAGCGGAGATCTTGATCCACACGTAAATGCAAGGGCTACCGTACAAGTATGGTAATTGATGCCACAAATTAAACATCTTTGTGGGAGAACAAAGTTATCAGGTTAAGCGATATGTATTCTCGTCTATTAATTTAATGATGGGGTCAAAATAATATGATTGATATAACAGTTAAAGTGTATTTTTATTAACTAGGTGTTTTATAATATGACAAAATATAAAAAATGACTGACATTGAAATAACTATTCGTGTATAATATAAATTATACTTATATAGACAAAATTTTGAAATAAGAAATGAATCAGAACATGTTTTCAAGGCAATAATTTTAACAGAAAAGAATCACCACCCATTTCCTTTTTGTAAAAAAAAGGCGAGATAACTTTTCGATGCAAATTCTTGCTTCTGGTAGAGAAACAGGCTCAGATTTTTAGGTTATTCGATTGACACCAGGGCTCCTAGTTTTTTATATTCTGTTTCTTGGAAAAGTTAAAGTCTCAAAATGTTTCGGCCCAATTAACCGATATTTTGTCCCAATAAAGCGGTGACGTTTTACCTATGTTTGATTCCGTTTTATTAAAAATGGTTCAATTAAGCAGCGGTCCAAATTATCCGATGACCCAATTAAACGGAGTCAACTGTAGTACAAAGTAGTTTAAAAGTAAAAGTTCATCGATTTTCATGAATAAAGGGACAGATGTAGCAAAAAAAATTGGGGGAGGGGGTGTCATGCCCCCTGTCACATAATGGCATTGTGGCTGACAGCACCATTTTTGCATGATATTATTACCTTGTATTAAGGAGGACTAGGATCTCAACAACCAAAAGATTTATGTTTAGGGTATAGTAACCATAGTAACTACCTAATTGCATTATTCGATTAAAAATACAAAAAAAATGAAAAGCTAAAATATTTGAGGGGGGGTCATGATGACCCCCCCTGGATGTGCATGAATATCAATACAGTTTCTCATTAATGATAACAGAATGTTTTGTATTATTCATTCTTAATAAACACGTTTTCATTCGTAATTAACATGTGGAAATAAAATCATTCATAATGATATTAAGTGAAATAGAAAGTTGAGAGATGATTTTACCTTACACCTCGTGAAGACAAGCCTACTTTCGAGATCTTGCAGACTGAGCAGCGGCCTTCCCTCGCCTTCAGGCTCCATCAAACCTGACTCTACCGTTATGTCTCGATAAGTTGTCTGAGAACATCAACTGATAAATTATGATTTCATCTACATAAAATTAACAATTATAAGAGGATAGAATAAAAATATAATCTATTAATACCTGCATTTCGTGTACAACTTTCGTTAGGGCTGTGTGATCTTCATCTTTGATTTTAGTGCTGTTGAGAGCGGTCTGCAAAAGCTTTAGAACTTCCCGGAAATGCTGAAATAAATAATGCAACGATCAATTATATGTTGGTTGGTTGACCATACTGTTAATATAGTGGTCACCACTTAATCCTTAGTCGGATAATCCATTTTTGTCTTCCAGTTAGTCAGTTAGTCCATTGTTTGTGAGGAATTCCTTAACCGTGAAATGCAATGACAAATATGTAGCTACCGACAGGACTGATTTTTCTTACTTTCTGGAATCTTTTGTTCGGTCTAGGAATACTATAGAAGAAATAATCCTCCTTCAACATTTCATCATATCATCATCATCATCAACATTTCATCATATCATCATCATCATCAACATTTCATCATATCATCATCATATTGTAGGCAGCAATCCCATTTGGTTTTTAATTTTTTAATGTGACATTTGTGGAATTGGATAGAGTTTCTAAGAGACGGAACTTGTTTATTTTTCACTTCATATCAGTTGTGTAACAGTGAACATGTTTTATTGTGTCAAGTTCGTCATGTCCTGTCATAACAGAGAGGATAGGTCAGGTATTATGCGGAAGAGAGAACTTTTAGCTCAGTATGATAAGTTACCCAAAAATTACAAAAAAATATGCCACATTAAAATCAGGAATCCCGGTTTCAACACTTTCCACACACACTTTCACACTTTTAGCTCAGTATGATAAGTTACCAAAAATTACAAAAAAATATGCCACATTAAAATCAGGAATCCCGGTTTCAACACTTTCCTATCTACAGTATAAATATATATCTTCTTTGTATTTAGCTTATACCTACTTATGATGAATTAAATATATTTGAAAAAATAAGAGAATGTTCATTCAAAAATTCACCCTCAATTCCTCATTATTCATTTAATCCGTTTTTTGGTTAAACCGCTGAATTTTATCTTGACTCGATTGCAAGGGAATAAGCGGAAACCACTGAAGTAGAGAAACTGGTTGAGGTGAAGTCAGAATAAATGCAACAATAATATGCAGAAACGATGGCAAAGAATTATAATGCCGCTTCCTCCTATCAACAATGTCATTCTCAACAATCGGCTATTTCTAATCATGACTATTTTCGGTATATCCTTGCAAGATAATCAAATCCTTAACTCAATCCAATCCACATCGATAAAATTTAAACAAGAATAGGGTAAACCGTGCAGTTATTGGCACCCTTAAGACTACATTTCTGTGGTTAAATTAAAAAAAATACTTTTTATAAAGGGATCAAATACAAACTTCCTATAGCTCCTCATTATCTATCCTCATAAAGACTCAAGAGGTTTTTTTGGGTCAAAATTTCAATAGTGTTACAATATGGCAATATTTATTGTTAAAAGTGCCAAATCTAGTTATTGGCACCCTGTGGATTTAATTGTGAAATCTTCTCTATGGTTAGTTTGTTAAAGTCTTTAATCATAGATGACTTAGAGGACTTAGACCCCCCAAACATTAGACTCATGTATATCTTGTAATAAAATTAGGACTTGTTTAATTATTTCTTTAAGTTAAAGTTGGGGTGCCAATAACTGTACGAGTGCCAATAACTGCATGGTTTGCCCTACCATAAATCAAAAGCGTCTGTTTAAAATTAAAATTTTGTTTTTATTTTTTAATAGCAATAGTTCTCGATTGAGGTTTAGAAGTGTCTTTGGTGACTTCACTGGCTTATTTTAATATTATAGCAAGGAAAAAAAAAGAGGGAAAAAAAGATCTCTGATTTCAAGTTGGAAGCATCCCTAACTCAACATTCAAATTTTAATCGAGCCCATTGTGCTGAGAAGAAATTTCAACTTATTCTGGTTTTTCTCGATGGACACCTGAACATGTATATAATTATGCTACACAATTTTTTATTGTTTTTAACATTTTAACATTTTAGTTTTTAACCAGGAAGGTGGGGGTTGTAGGAGTTGCAGCTTCTCTGTTTGCATAATTTTTAGTCATTTAAAGAAAGGCTTTAACTTTACTAAAACCAAAGAAATAATGTAAAGGACAAATAATATGCAGAACAAGTAAAATTTAGTTGTAGGAAAGGAGAGGTAGAGTTAAAGGTAAGAGAGCACATGGGCAGGAACAGCGAGGAGGGTATGTGCAGTGGTTTCTGCAGCCTCCCTTCAAGTAATTTTTTGTTATTTAACTTTACTATAAGTAGCTTGATTCATAGTCAGGATTTTCAGTTTGTGGCTTACCAAAATAAAAAAAGATCAAACTGAAAATCCTGAATATTAATCAACATATCATAAAGAAAAACAGTTGACTATTACACACCTCTGAATTTTACTTAAAGTAATGAAGAAATTTGAGGTAAAGATAATATGCAAAGCAAGTTGCATGTCAGTTGTGGAAAACAAAAATAAAGCTAAAAGAGCACACAGGCAGAACCAGGGGGGCGGACAATGGGGACTGCAGCCTCCATTTTTGACCGATTGGATCCGCCCATGCTTTCTAGGAACAAATTTTACCATTATCACTGAGGATGTTCAATCCATTTTCCGGACATTGAAGTCATCAGACTTACTAACCATAGCCAAGATTTATTCTAATATCACTACTTTATATGATTTTTTGTTTTGATTTGCAGTCCATGTTTTGTTACTTATGATTATCAACTAAATTGGGTGTTGAGAAGAATTTTTTTTTAATAATTAGCTTGAATGAGACCAAGGCACTTAATTTTCGTTCAATACGCTCCTCCAAAAATGGTGTATGAAATCTAATTGGTACTAGTTTTCAGTTGAGATCAGGGTCTCATTGATATCTCTAATTTTGATTTCGGCTATTTTTAGTAATTCTTTATTGTATATCCCTTAATTTATTATATTCACGAGAACTAACTAGAGCTCGCAATGAAAAAGTTGGCCGCGGTAGTCAGGGGAGGGGGGGCAAAAGCCCCACCACTACACCACCTATTAAAGACTTTTTGAATATTTACCTTTGCGAGAGGTAATTAGCTAGGAAAAAAAACCATAGTAATTAGTTATTGAACATTTACGTTTGCGAGAGCTAACTAGAGCACGAGGCGATAGTGGTGGTTCCTGGTGGGGTCGGAGAAAACCCTCCCCCCTCCCTAATCTATAGTCTAACCTAATAAAGATTTTTGGACTAATTACCTATGCGAGAGGTAATTAGTCACGGAAAAAAAAGCCGTATTAAGTACGGTGGAAAATTTAAGTTCACGACAACTAACTAGAGATCGCAGGGTCTAAGTCGGTCGTGGTAGTCAAGGGAAGGGGGGCGAAAGACCCACCCCCCACTCCCCCACCACTACACCACCTAATAAAGACTTTTTGAATATTTATGACATTTTGAATATTTAATTACCATGAAAAGTCTTTTGGGACCATCGCTATTAAAAAATAATTAACTATAAAAAGTTTCACACACAGTGAGGTTGGATCTGATTGACCTAAGAGGAGGATTAATGTATATAATTAACTAAGATATAGATGTAACATGAAGGCCGTATTTAGGTATTGGGATTTTCTAGTTCTGAAATATGAAAGATTAAGCACTCTGGTCAATCTGACCTAGAAGTCACTAGTTAAACCCCTTGCCTCTGACACTGTACATGTGATTGGGAACCCCAAAATAGCCAGTTAGAAACTCGGAGCCAGGGGACGTTTACTAATACTCGGCATTTATCCCCCATCCTCTCCCCTGGCCCAGGAAACCCTGTTTAGCATAATAGGGGAGGGGAAAAAAAAAAATCGTCTCTAGTTGTCTTAAATTAGACTAGATAGAAATTCATGGTTTTCGAGATAATGATTCTCAAAGAAAGTAATATTCTAGGAAATAAAAAAATGTAACATATGACATTATTATATTAATTTAAATCTTCTAAAAAATAATTCTCTAAATTTTAGAGTCTCGTTTCATGTGAAGTCAGTCTCATTCTTATATAGGTATAATGAGTTCGACCCCTACCATCAAAATAGTTAAAGAACTAACAATTAACTTTATAATTTATTTTCAAAAATTCATTTGGCGGTTTAAGAAGGGGAGAAGGGGAGATATTTAAGATATGTATAATTAATCGAAAACTAACTTTCTGAACTGACAATGATTAGCAATCAACATAAACAAGTTACAAATTTAATCCAACCATACCTGACCAACATTGTCACTCCCTAGCTCAAAACGAAATCAGTACAGGCTAGGGAGGACATGTCAGGGAGGGACAAATCGGCCATTTATCATCAATTTTGGCAAAACTATTGTACAGGAGGTTATGGCTGTGAAGAGATTCGAAAGGTCTATTAAACTGTAATAAAAAATATACATATGTATATTGTTTACTATCATCATGTTATTGAGGAATAGGGAGTGACTCACTATAAAAATATTTTTAGCTTTACACCTTCCTCCAGGTCCTGAAAGGAACTGAATTAAAATTAGGAAAAATGATATGTTTCAACGTATAGTCGGGTTCATAACAAAGTTACCGCATATTATCTCAGCACGAAATTTCTTTTTCTGAGGGATTGGTGAACAAAAACAAAACTAGCTAGGGAGTAACCTCACAACTGTGTGACAGAGGGAAAAACTATTGTGGTACTTTGCCAGTACCCTTTGGAGTCTTGGCTCAATTTCTTTTTGCATTGTGAAAGTTTGCTGATAAGATTGGTGCCTGATTTTTTAGAATTATTGTGACGGAAATGGGTTTAATTATTTTTCAAAGAACATGACCGCTAATTTGTGACAGGCTAGAGAGTGACAAAAAGAGCTTTGTTGTTGACTTTAGTGAATGTTATCCTGTCTTTAGGTGCTTGAAAATTAGTTAGCAGTCTTCTTTACCAATGAGGTAATAAATAGAAAAAAAAATTTAAAAATCCTTAAGGAGGTTGTATATTTATCACATTGAGACACAAAGACCACCATAATTTTAAAATCACTCATATAATTCTTTCCAAGGAAAGGTAGCAGGGTATAGTAAATATATAGGAATAGGTATTATTCTATCAAAAGCTTTACTGCATTCGTAACATGGAAAATAAAATGTGTAAAACAGTTTTGTATTACACTGCAAGAAATATAAAAGCTTGATATTGAAAGTTGCAAGAAATATAAAAGTTTGATATCGTGTTATTAAAAATTTGATTCATTACCTCCAATGGTTTATGGATGAAGGTAGTGAGGTCAGGCCGTCTCTTTGGTATCGCCGGTTCTGTAATAATCTTCATGAAGTTAGGGTTCCGAGTTTTCTCTACAAGGATACAATCAGCCTTCTTGAGTCCGATGCAATACCTCCTATATGCATTGTTTAATGCATTCATCTATGAAATATTATATACATTATACAAATATATACTAATAATAGGCATAATTGGATGTGTGTAAAAAGACGAATGAGAAACAGCTGAAAAAATCGGGAAACTGAGATATGTGTCCTGATAATCAAAACAATGCATACCTTAGCCAGTTAAAATTTGTAAGTCTAACATTACTAAGTAACCAAATATTTATTTATAAAATTTTTTCCGTCAGCCTCGAAAGTGTTTTAAATATTGGTTATACAAGTATGTTTTAAATTCCTTAAACTTTAAATGAAAATTTGAAATAATTTACATTATTAATAATATTGTGCGTTTTATTTGAATTTGGACAAAAAGTTAGAAAAATATATGTAAATTTAAAAAATATAACTGAGCATTTAAAGGATAGATTCATTCATTCATTACTGTATAATTATTTTTTCTTGCTATTTAGCCTATAAAGGGCATCCCAGGGTGGCTCTAGTATTTTTTAATGGGAGCAAAAAATCCTTGGCTATGCTGTCACACGGATAGGACGTAAAATGGAGGTTCCGAGCCTGTACGTTATCAGGTACTCATTAAAGATCCCTATCCTAATTACACCTGAATAAGCAAAATTTAGGACTCCCACTAAAGTATCCTCAGATTAGCCTTAGCAGGCTAAAGTGATATTAAACAAATAATTCATGAAAAAAAAACCGAGAAAAAAATCTGTAGCACTACAATCCAAGAAGGGTCTTGACTACAATACTGGGTAAGAAAGCACTGTTTCTTGGTCAGTGGTTGTGCAAGGAGTAGATTTGACCGTCATCACGCTCAACCGCCAGATTTTTCCCCCTTAAGTTTTTAATTATTACTCATATTTTAGAGGCTAGGTTTGCCCCAGGAACGTCTCTCGACCACTGAGACGATGTGGAACAGATATTTAATAAATTCTGTGCCAAGCCAAATTCAGGAACTCGAGCACAGTAACTCAATGCCTTACCAATGAGCTACGCCTTTCCTCATAAATTATTGTTTGCTTGTTTGTTTCACACCACTTTATACCACTAAGGCTAGTCTGACGATGCTACAGTGGGAGTCCTAAATGTTGCCTATCAAGGATAATTAGGATAGGGATCTTTAACGAGTACCTGATATCGTACAGGCTCGAGACCTCCATTTTACGTCCTATCATAGGGATGGCATGGCTAAGGATTTTTTACTCCCATTAAAAAATCCTAGGGCCACCGCTGGGCGCGAACCTGCGACCTTTAGTATTGTAGATTGCCATGCTAACCACTACACCACAGGAGACCCCTCGTAAATTATTCGAAGAATTTCAAAAATAAAAATTGAAACTCCATTTGCATAAATGTAAACTTTTAGGCAAAGTCATGAGATGATGTATTTATCATCCATCCTGAGAAATTTGCTATGGGACACCACATATCCCATATTTGCATTCAAAATGTTAGAGTACTCTAAACAAATATTAGAGTGAATAGGTTACTATTTATAAGATGAAAGGTTCTTTTGATGGAATTTCTGTAATTTCTCGGTTCGCTTAACCATCCCGATCTCGATCTCATTGTTCAAGATTTATCTAAGTTTAATTGTATTATTTTTTCCATATTATGCTAGTGTTTTATGCTACACTAAAAATATGACAAGAACCTATTCTCAAAGAAGATAGCCTAGAAAATTAATATAATAATTATCCATTTGTATTGAACAATAATAACAAGAAAACAACAATGGAAAATATAATACGTTTCAATTAGAATCGATCTTAAAATTCTTGATTAATATACAATATTTAATTTTTAAAAAAATTAACTATGTTTACATTAATGAGAAATGAATTAATATATCTACCTTTTTATAATATATTCGGCCTAGAGACTGCCCTAACGTTTCATCCTGTACATACAGTTCCAAAATATCTTCTGTATGCCTCAAAAGCTGAAAAAAAAAATTTCAAGGGGATCTCACTTAGTTAGTGATTAAATAATATACTTAACATTATAAATTGTATAATAATATGATATACTTAATAATAATATAAAGTATATACATGCGCAATGGAGTATAGCAGCACAATGGAGTCAATATTTTTTTAGAGAACTTAAAAAATGTATAAATCCCAGGCCCCAATTTGTGCAGAGCACCATTGTATTTTCACTTCCAAAAAATCTTTATATATATATTTGTATATTTATATATATATATATATATATATATGTTTTTAGGGGCTAAAATCAGAAACTATTCAACCGATGTATATACAATTTGGCACATTGTGTGTAGTTTGTCCTACTTAAAAGATACGATAGTTTTTATCTCGATTATTGGCCTAAATATTCTTTTATTGCAAATTAAATGCTTATTATGCTACAACTGAGTGTGATTATTTGTAAGTTCTATAAATGTCCAACAGATGGCGGTGTAAGTTGATTTATTGTACAGTGGCTTGATAGAGACAGTGTGGTCAATGAAGGTGTGTTTTCCTACTGGCTATCGCTTTCGCCGCCATGTTGTGTTCAACTGTACTGTTTACCTAATGCTATACAGTCTGTATTGTCTACTTTTGGACGATTACAACCTTTTTTTTTTATTGTTTTTAACACTATCTAATGTGTTTTTCATGGTTTATAGTTTTAAATATAAGTTTATAAAATATTTTAGTCGTTATAGTGCCTACGTATTTATTTTAGTCTAAATTGAAAAGTAAGTTGTTCCTGAGGCTCATCTCTCCCTTCGAAGGAAATTTTAGCATTTGAAAGTAAGTACCTTCCTCATATTACATATTAATTTAATTACAATACGTTTTTTTAGTCATTGGCTACTATTAAATATTGCTAAGTCATTGATATGCTTTTTCTAACAGTCAATAAATGCAAGTGAATCAATCAATTCATGTTTTTTTAGAATGATAATAAAGTAAATCTTTATTTTTTAACGCTTCAGTTTGGTAGGTTATTTTATTATTTTTGTAATTATTTCCTGTAACAGATACTAATCTACAACTTATTGTTTTCTCGTCTCTAATTTTGATGAAATATAGATTTTATCATAAAAAAAAATCATTATTTCTCTGACTCAGATTTAAATAAATACATTGCCTTTGGATTTTATTTCTTTTGTCATAAACAATCTATGAACTTTTAGAATGACTGGTTGTTGTGCAATTGGCTATACCAATAGGCACTCAAAGGGTTTCCTTATGAAACATTTCACCAGGGATCCTGAAAGAAGAAAGATTTGGGCTGCGAAGGAACGAAGGTTTTGGAACTTGGTAAACATTCAAAAGAATGGAATTAGTTTTTCATGTTCTAATACATTCATTTATTCTTTTTAGGTCCATTTTACTCAAGACATGTTTGAACAAAACCGAGCTGATGGCAAAAGAAAGCTGAAGCATAATGCTTTTCCAACAATTTTCCCACACTTCCCCCAAAGATCTGAATTGTATTCTACACTTTATCTTTAAGGCCTTAGTAATTTATTTGACTAAATTTTCTTGTAAATAAATGAAAATGTTTTCTATATTTGTAATTTATGTTTATGGCCTTTGTAATTAATTTGACTAAGCTTTGTTGTACATAATTGAAATTTTTTTTCTGAATACCTATTTTATTTGTCAATTATTTATTGTATTCTATAATTTATGTTTAGGTCCTTAGTAATTTATTTGACTAAACCTTCATGTAAATAAATGAAATTGTTTTCTGAATACCTATTTTATTTATTTTTTGTGGTCTATGACCAATATTTGAATCCTTTTTTTAATATTTATTACATATGTTTCTTCCATTATTCTTCGATGCTATCAAAACAATGCTGAATAATTATATTTATGTTCTGGAAATAGAATTTAAAAACACATAATTTAGAATTATTTATGTTTTAACAATAAGAGCAAGAGATCATAAAGGCTTTACGCACAAAATATGGTTTTAAATTTTTTTTTTATGAGTTGTAAAATATCTCTTTTTTTTATTTATTATTTTTGCGAAGAGAAACAATTTATATCATAACTTGTTTTTGGATTAATGAAACATAAGGTCTGATCATTTAAAAAAATTACTAATTGGGGAGCTTCTGAATGAAAATTGGTGTTAAAATGAACTATCATTTATTAGGTAATCATCATGAAAAATATGTGAATTTTATTAGTAAATTAAAGTATTTATCAAATGGAAAAATGTATAAATATTATCAATAAAACAAGGTCTTGAATATTATCTGTTTACTCAACAGCTAACAAAACTTTGTTGACTAATTTAACTATTTACACCTCATTAGTGGATAAATTTAGACAAAAAAAAAGTCTTTATGCATTTTTAGGAATCAGTTGAATAGATCCAAATAAAAAAGGACAATTTTGAGTCAAAAATGCTTGTTAAAATGTTCTTAGTTAGGCTGGTAGAAACCTTTATTCATTTGGAATCAAGATGGCGGACACAGGAGGTTGACCACACTGTCTCTATCAAGCCACTGTAATTTATTGACACAACACTTCATTTTCTTTCGATACTCAGGGAGGGTTAGCATCCAGTAGCCAAATTTTATTTTTCTGGCTTGGACTAAGAAAATCCTTGTTTTTCCCATGGGCAATTATGAGTCACCTTTTCACATGAAGGGAAACATCGAATTTATTTGTTTTAACAAAAGACAGGTTAACCAAAATCATTGTGCACCTATTAACACGACAACAGATACGAATTGTGCCTTCTATTAATAAAAAATCTGGTGTGTGCGCGCAACACACAACTTTCACTTACCAACTTACTTAGATTAGAAATTAATGTGTTTTGTTAATTGCCACTTCTCAAAGTTATACATTTTCCCACATTCATTTCTCATTTTTGTTTTCATTTGCTCAAAAAAAAAAAAAAAAAAAAAAATCTGGTGCGTGCGCGCAACACACAACTTTCACTTACCAACTTACTTAGATATGAAATTGACGTGTTTTGTTAGATATCATTTCCCAAAATCACACATTTTTCTACATTCATATCTTATTTTTATTAATCGTTAAAGCCGTTTTTGAGTAAATAAAAAACCCAGTGAAAATGATACAAAATTTATTAAGTAAAGTCCCCCCTTCGGTTGATCAATTTTGATGAAATGTTGGCTATCACATATTTGGCATATACATACATCAAATACCCAGTTTGGTCACAATCGTGAAAGCCGTTTTTGAGTAAATAAAAAAAGCACGTAAAAATGATACAAAATTTATTAAGTAAAGTGCCTCCTGCGGTTGATCAATTTTGATGAAATTTTTACAGACATATCTCGGGCATATAAGTAGATCAAATACTAAGTTTAATCAAAATCGTTAGAGCCGTTTTTGAGAAAATCAAAAAAACACGTAAAAATGTTACAAAGTTCATTAAGTAAAGTCCCCCCTCCGGTTAATCAATTTTGATGAAATTTTTACAGTCACATCTCGGGCATATAAATAGATCAAATACTAAGTTTAATCAAAATCGTTAGAGCCGATTTAGAGTAAATAAAAAAAACACGTGAAAATGTTACAAAATTTATTAAGTAAAGTCCCCCCTCCGGTTAATCAATTTTGATGAAATTTTTACAGTCATATCTCGGGCATATAAATAGATGAAATACTCAGTTTAATCAAAATCGTTAGAGCCGTTTTTGAGAAAATAAAAAAAACACGTGAAAATGTTACAAAATTTATTAAGTAAAGTCCCCCCTCCGGTTAATCAATTTTGATGAAATTTTTACAGTCATATCTCGGGCATATAAATAGATGAAATACTCAGTTTAATCAAAATCGTTAGAGCCGTTTTTGAGAAAATCGAAAAAAACCTAAAAAGTTATTAAATAAAGTACCCCCTCCCTTTGAGCAATTTTGATGAAATTTTTGCTGTCACATCGCGGGCATATACCTACACTAAATACCCAATTTCAGGTTCGCACGGTTTATAGTTCTTGAGCTAGTCTGTTCACATACACACACACACACACACACACACACACAGACACACACACACACAGACCATTTCGCGGGACTTGGTCATTTCGACTCAGGGGACCCCAAAACGTGTATTTCCGTTGAAAACCGGAAGTCGAAATTTTTTACGATCGCAATACTTCCACTTACTATATATTACATATATAGGTAAATGAAAGTAAAAAACTAATTTCTTTTATTATTAAATAAAAGTTTTTACTTGTGATAATTCGGCAATCCAAGCATAATACTCCAAGTCGTCTGATTTTATAATTCTCTATGTACTTGTAAAAAATAATTTTCATTAAATGAACAGAACGTCTTTAATTATAACGCATTGGTTTGTCATTAAAGGCGTATGGCGCATGCGTGAGCTCAAGGTGTTTTATGAGTTGACGGAATAGTTTTATTTTTTTTCTCCTGTATATGTTTTTTTTTTTTTTTTTTTTTTTTTTTTTTTTTTTTTTTTTTTTTTTTTTTTTTTTTTTTTTGGAGGCAAGTGCACCGCGGCCCATATGGGCCTATTGTGCGCCTAAATTCTTGCCTGGGTTCCAAGCTGCCCTAAAGGCTAATTTTGAGAACCTCAGTGAACTTGAGTAGGCTGCTTGGGTTGATTACCTCATGCGCCTTGGGGTCAGTGATGCGGTCCAGGCCAAATAGCCTGAATCTAAGTGCTGCGAGTCTGTCACAGAGGCAGACTATGTGAAAGGCTGTTTCACGCTCTTTCTCGCAGTATCGACAAATTGGTGATGCCGCCAGTTTGAGCCTGTACATATGACTTCTAAGCTTACAGTGTCCGGTGTAAATAGCTGTAAGTCTTTTAATAGCTTTCCTGTCAAGATTCAGAATTTCGTCGCTCCTCTTGGCAGAAGGACTCTCTAGGAACAATTTGGAATGTCGTAGGTTTTGCGTCATCCAAAATTGTTTTCTTTTTGCTCCATAGATCTCCTCTATCCTCCTTTTGGCAGAGCTTTTGCTGATGCCACACACCGGTTCGGGAGTGATAGGTTTGATGTTGGATCCTTTCCTGGCTAGAGTGTCTGCATTCTCATTTCCTGGTATGCCAGTATGGCCTGGCACCCATTCTACATTCACTCTGTTGTTATTTGCTAGGATGTTGAGTCTCGTTTTGCACTCCCATACAACCTTGGAATTAATATCTATGTTATTGAGTACACCCAGTGCAGCTTGGCTATCTGTGTAGATAGTGATTGTCTTCCCAAACAGTTGTTCCCTCAACAGTTCAAAGGCGCAGTGGCTGATTGCCAGCACCTCTGATTGGAAGACGGTGGTGAATTTGCCCAATGAGGCATATGTACCTTCCTTGGGTTTGTCCCTCCTCCAGATGCCTGCACCCGACCCGCTATTGGTGAGTGAGCCATCTGTATAGCAGCATATGCCATTGTTTGGTATATGTGATGTGTTGACCTTTTTACTGGTATTAAAGTTGGTTTCCAATGAGCCCCTGATCTGAATGTCAGAAAACATGGATAGGAGTTTATCCTTTTCAAGCTCTTGGAATATCTTCCAGTGTCCCCAATTAGTTTGTACTTTTGAGGTTAAATTTAGCTTTACGATTCTGTAGCAGGCCTTTAGGGCTTGCGCTTCCACCTCCATGTGCAGTGGGGCTAGATTTAACATCAGTTCCATGGTGGCGGTGGGTGTAGTTTTCATGGCCCCAGTTGTCATGAGGCAGGCTAATCTTTGCAGTTTGTTCAACTGAGTTTTATTTCTGCTTGTCCCTGCCTTGTGCCACCAGACTAGGGAAGAGTATAACACCATGGGTTTAATGGCCATGGTGTATAGCCAAAATGTCATTTTGGGCTTTAGTCCCCAGTCTTTGCCTATTGCCCTCTTGCAGGCCCATAGACACTTCAGGGCTTTGTTGGTCGTGTGTTCCACGTGTTTAGCCCAATTGAGTTTGTTGTCCAGCATAACGCCAAGGTGCTTGACTGTTTTGCTTTGGCTCAGCTGGACTCCCTCAATTTTTGGTAGTTTGATGGCTATTTTTCTCTTCGAGCTGAAGATACAAATGCTTACTTTCTGTGGATTAATATTAAGTCCATTATTCTTGCACCAGTTCGTTATGATTCTGGTTACGTTGTTTAGGAGGTCAGATAGGACATTTTGATGTCTGCCTCCAACTAGGACTGCTATGTCATCAGCATATCCCTGTGCATAAAAGCCTGAGGTGTTTAGTTTTGTCAATAGTGAGTCCACTACTAAGCACCACAGTAGCGGGGATATCACTCCACCCTGAGGACATCCACCTTTGGGTTTGATTAGTATTTTGCTGAATCCTAATTCAGAAATTATTAGTCTTTCCCTCAGCATGGTCATAATCCATCTGACGGAAACTTCATCAATTTTCCTCTCCAACAGGGTTTTCTCAATCACTCTGTGAGGAGTTCTGTCGAAGGCACCTTCTATATCGATGAATGTGCCTATCGTGATTTCTTTGTGGTCCATAGATTTTTCAATTCTAGAGACTAAATTGTGTAATGCCACCTCGCAGGATTTTCCTGCTTGGTAGGCAAATTGATTTTCATGTATTGGGTATGTGCCCACAAGTTGTTCCCTCACGTGCCTGTCAACCATTTTCTCCAGTGTTTTCATTAGGAAGGAAGTCAGGCATATGGGTCTGAACGCTTTGGCGCTGTCATAGGTCCCTTTTCCGGGTTTTGGTATATAGCAGACCTTGGATACTTTCCACTCATGTGGTAGGTATCCTAGCGCTAGGCTCCCTCGTAGCAACTCTAGGAGGTAAGGTCTGAGTATGTGTAGTCCCCTCTGTAGGAGGGCTGGTAGTATGCCATCGATTCCAGCTGACTTGTATGGGGCCAGTGTGTTAACTGCCCATGTAAGTTTGTTGCTGGTAATGATAGCCTTTGCCTGTCTCCACCTTGCATATCCAGCATCCCGTTCGTGGTGCAAGGTGGCGGGCTCAGCTGTGCTGATTATTTCACAGTCCGGGAAGTGGGTCTTCGCCATGGCCACCAGGGTCTCCACCTCATTAGTGGTGAATCCCTCAGGAAGCCTTAGCGTGCCCAACATACCCCGTTCCGAATATTTGTTGATTATTTTATTAACGCGGCTTGTTTCTGAGATGCTGCTTATTTCAGAGCAGAAATCTCTCCAAGCCCTGCGTTTTGCTCTTCTGACAGATTTATGGTATTCAGTTAGGGCTTTCCTGTACTCAGTCCATCTGCCAGAGTTCTTGGAGGCATTAAACAACCTTCTAGTAAGGGTTCTTTGTTTTTGCAGTTCATTGCTCCACCAGGAAACTTTCCTGTTGGATTTCTTTTTCTTTATCGTGCAGCTGCTATGATAGGACTTGATCATAGCATCTGTAAGTGTGGCGTTCAGGCAGTCTAGCTGCCATGGATTGTTAATTCTATTTGGACAGTCAGTTAAGTGTGTTTCAAGGTTAGTGCAGTAGGTCTCCCAGTTAGTCAGTCTGGGGTTCCTATATTCAGCTGCATAACCGTTGCTGTTCAGTAGGTCAAATCTAATGTACCTGTGGTCTGAGCACGTCTCTTCGTCTGAGACATGCCAGTCCACAATGTACCTACTGATTGGTTTAGTGGCTAATGTTATATCAATTGCTTCCGATCTTAACCTATTGAAAAACGTTGGTTTGTCCCCGCTATTCAAAATGTCAAGATCATAGTTTATATGTATATGTTTACTTGATTTTCTTCACATATCATATTTAGCCATTTCGTATTTTTAGGCGTGATGAGAGACAGTTAATTTCTCAATATAAACTAAAACAAAGGTACTTTATAGGAAAACAAAAAAGGCCCCTTCCCCATTTAAGCCCCCTCAGAAAATTTTAATACTTATAAAACCTACCTGATATTATTGAACACCTAATTTTCATTAAAAATGACGAATTTGATCAAAATCATTAAAGCCATTTTTCAGATAATTGAAAAAAAGGTAAAAATTGGAAAAAAGTTATGAAATAAAGTGCCCCCTCCGTTTGACCAATTTTGATGAAATCTTGGATCTCATATCAAATACCCTGTTTGATCAAAATCTTTAAAGCCGTTTTTGAGTAAATAAAAAAAAAAAAAAAGTGAAAATGATACAAAATTTATTAAGTAAAGTCCCCCCTCCGGTTGATCAATTTTGATGAAATTTTTACAGTCACTCCTCGGGCATATAAATAGATCAAATACTCAGTTTAATCAAAATCGTTAGAGCCGTTTTTGAGAAAATCGAAAAAAACTTAAAAAGTTATTAAATAAAGTACCCCCTCCCTTTGTGCAAATTTGATGAAATTTTCGCTGTCACATCGCGGGCATATACATACTTTAAATACCCAATTTCAGGTTCGCACGGTTTATAGTTTTTGAGCTAGTCTGTTCACACACACACACACACACACACACACACACACACACACACACACACACACACACACACACACACACACACACACACACACACACACACACACACACACACACACACACACACACACACACAGACCATTTCGCGGGACTTGGTTATTTTGACTCAGGGGACCCCAAAACGTGTATTTCCGTTGAAAACCGGAAGTCGAAAATTTTCACGATCGCAATACTTCCACTTACTATATATTTCATATATAGGTAAGTGAAAGTAAAAAAATGTACTTTTACTTTTGTATTTCATTATGAAAAGTTATAAATTAACCTTATCTATCTCATTTTTTTTTTTTTTTTTTATGCGGCTCTACGACCCACAAGTTGAGTCTTGGCCTGCTCCAGCAAGGACCGCCAGTTATTTCGGTTTTGTGCTGCTGCCTTCCAGTCATGAATGCCAAGCATCAATAGTGCATCGGTAGCAACACAGTCTTCCCATCGGAGCCTAGGGCGTCCAACCTTCCGTGGTCCAAACAGTTTCTCCGATATGACTTTAGATGGGATTTCGGAGGGATTCATTCGAACAACATGTCCCGCCCATCGCAATCGAGATAATTTAATCGTATCAACCACGTCTAAGTCCTTGTATAGGCTTCTCAGCTCGAGGTTGGTTCTTCTTCTCCAGTCTCCGTCAACATATGCGGCCCCATATATTCTCCTTAAAATCTTCCGTTCAAACCTGGAGAGTTCCAGTTCCTGAGTCCTTGTAAGCGTCCAGGTCTCAGAGCCATATGTTAAAACAGGTCGAATCAAGGTTTTGTATATTCTGACCTTTGTTGACTTTGACAAAATCCTAGACCGGAGATGCTTTTGAAGTGCGAAGGAACACCGATTAGCAGCCAGGATTCGTCTGTCTATTTCTTCTCCAATGTCATTTCGGGAGTTCACTTGAGAGCCTAAGTAGACGAAATCTCTTACTACTTCTATACGGTGTGAACCCAACTGAACAAAGCTTTCCCGGATATCATGTTTTGGGTTAACACACAAGTATTTTGTTTTTTCCGTGTTTATTAGCAGCCCCATGCTTGCTGCTGCTACTTCCAGGGCCTCAAAAGCTTCCCTAACTGCTTCCAGTGTCCTTCCGGCAAGGTCCAGATCGTCTGCATATCCAAGAATTTGAACAAGCCTATTTAGAAGTGTTCCAGTGGTCTGAATGCGAGAATTCCTCACAGCTGTCTCGAGAGCCAAGTTAAACACAAGACACGCCAAACCATCGCCCTGACGGACTCCCGTCCCTGTGGTGAAGCTTCTAGACAGATCCCCAAACATTCGAACACAGCACAGGTTACCCTCCATTGTCATGCGTGTGAGTCTTACTAGTTTAGGGGGTATCTGCATGTTTATCATAGCTTTGTAGACTTCATTTCTATTTACAGAATCATATGCTTGCTGAAAGTCTACGAATACATGGTGTGTGCTGATTCCATACTCTCTTGTTTTCTCAAGGAGCAGACGGAGAGTGAAAATTTGGTCCGTCGTCGATCTGCCTGATCTAAAACCACTCTGGTATTTTCCTATTTCATGTTCTGCATAAGGGAGTAGTCTCTTAAACAAAACCGCCGACAGCACTTTGTAAGCACAGGGGAGGAGGCATATTCCCCTGTAGTTCTTGCATTCTAGAGCATCACCCTTCTTGTGAATGGGGAATATGATCGTCTTCTTCCATTCCAAAGGCAGCCTTTCTTCATTCCAGATGTCCAGGAATAAATCCTTTAGGAACATGATAAGCTCGCTGCCACCATGCTTCAGAATTTCGGGTGCTATATCGTCTATGCCTGGGGCCTTATTATTCTTGAGGTTTGATAGAGCTTCGCGAATTTCTTCTTCATCAGGAGGATCAATGTGGTCTCCACTCAGTGCCTCATTCTCCAGATGTTCCTCCGGGCAACCGCTTGATGTCCCTCTGTTCAACAGTGCACTGAAGTAGTCGGCCCATCTATTCAGTGCTGCCTCCCTGTCGGATATAAGGGAACCGTCTTCTGCCTTGCAAGCATAAGTTTGAGGTTTAAAAGGCCTTCTTCCGTCATTAACGAGTTGGAAGAACTGTCGACTATTCTTGTCATTAAAGGCCATCTCTATATCATCAAGTGCCTTGCTTTCCCACGCTCTCTTCTTTCTTCTCCTCAGATGTGAGTCCTCACTACGGAGGCGCTTATACTCCTGTGTAGAGGCTCTTGTATGCCTGCGTGATAGCATTTTTCTGTATGCCTCGTTTTTTCTTTCATTTAGAGCCTTACATTCCTCGTCAAACCACGGGTTACGCTTAACTTTAGTGGCCAATCCTAGAATTTCTGCAGCTGAGTCGGTGATTGCTTCCTTGCAGCATTGCCATCTAGCATCAATACTCTCTTCAGCCTCAATTCTTCGAATCCTAGCATCTAAAGATTCACTGAATTTAGCACTTTCTTCACGGATTTTTAGTTTTTGTACATTGAAGCGCTTAGGTTTGTTCTGAGGCCTGTATTTTACTATGGGCACTTTCTCTCTTACCTTGGCTATAACAAGATAATGGTCAGAGTCAATATTAGCGCCTCTATATGAACGTACATCAAGGAGAGACGACTTGTGCCTGGTTGTTATAAGGACATGATCAATCTGTGTCGTGGTAACTCGTCCATTTACACCATACTTTCTCCATGTCCCCTTATGGGCTTCCTTGTGCGGGAAACGAGTGCTTCCAACTATGAGGCCTTTGGATGCAGCAAAGTTAATTAACCTTTTCCCATTATCATTTGATAATTCATGAAGGCTGTGGTTTCCAGTTATGTGGCGGTATACAGCTTCTCTCCCAATCTGTGCATTACAGTCACCAACTACAATCTTGAGGTCATACTTGGGACAATCGTCGTAGCATTTTTCAAGTGCCTCGTAGAATGTGTCTTTCTCTTCCTCTTCTGAGACTTCTGTGGGAGCATGGGAGCATATAATAGAGTAGTTGCGGTGCTTGCCTTTAATTCTAATAACACATAGTCTTGGGCTGATTGGCTTGAACCCTATCACTAGGTTTGAGAATCTTTTTCCAACGATAAATCCTGTCCCAAATGTGTGGA